>BSBN01000355.1:600000-1060000 GCA_027924645.1 Cunninghamia lanceolata | reverse complement strand
CCCAAAAGTAGATATGGGGGCTCACTTTTTGAAAAAAGCAAGCCCCCATATCTACTTTTGGGTGTAAAGTAGGTCGTCCTCGCTTACAGTATCCCTAAAACGATTGTCTTTTTAATTATAAAATAAAAATTATTGTTAATGCTTACGGATTAGACTGCTTAATAGTTGTCCGGTTCAACAGTGCTTGCTAGGTGTCATGTTTGTATGGTCGGATTTGTAGTTCTTTTTAGATAATTTCTTATCTCTTGAAGTCCGCTTGGTATATAAACAAGCATTTGCCTCATTCTTAGGCATTCAGATTTCAGATTGTTTTGAGTCTAGGAATCACAAGAGTATGCTCTTGCTTTGCACTTTGGCGATCTAAGCAATCAAAAATTGTGTAGGAATTATGCATGTGTTAATCCTTATCGGTTAGCACATCCCTTTGTAATACACTTTGTAATACAAATGTTATGCAATAAAATTCTTCCACATTAAACTGGTATATATGTGTGTGTGTGTGTATACATACATACATATATGTATGTGTGTGTGTATGTATATATATACATACATACATATGTATACAAACATATACATACATACATATATATACATATATATGTATGTATATATGTGTATGACATATATATATGTATGTATGTATATAAATATATATATACACATACATATATATACATACATACACACACACATATATATACATATACATATATATGTATGTATATATATACACACACATACATATACATACATACATATGTATACATATATACACACACACATATAATATATATATGTATACATACATACATACATATGTATACATACACATATATATACATACATATACACATACATATATATTTAGTCACTATATACATATGCATGTATATATACACACATTCACTCTCTCTCTCTCTCACACACACACATATATATATAATGTGTATATGTATATGTATGTATTTATATGTATGTGTGTGTGTATGTAGGACTAACTCCATCCTCTTAGTTTGATGAAGCCCCAATCATGTCTCTTTTCCACCCCTTTTGATTGCTTGACTTTGCCTACTTTCCTATTTTCCTCATGGCTTTCTTGTGCTCTTGTGTTTTCATTTGGAGACATCTTCTCTCCTCTATAGGCACCACATCTTTCTCATCTTCTTATGCTTTGGTGTCTCCCTCCTTTTTCATCAACATGTATCCTTACCTCATTCACTATCTTAAAGCATTGACCTTGTATTTCCCCTGCTTCCCGCTTCCATCCTTAGGGGCATGACCTTGGTGTCCCCTTCTTCTCTTAACCTATCCTTGTAATTTTTTTCTCTCCTAATCCATTTTCTTCTTCCATATTTCATATTCCTCTTGGTCTCTTGCCTTTTTATAATCATATCCTTTGCCCACTTGTGGGGTTGTACCTTAGATGTTACCCTTTCTATTCCTCATCCTTTGACCACTTGTAAAGATAAATATTACCACTAGATTTAGAAACTATCAAACCCACATAGGCTGAAATAGAGGCTTTGATTTTTAGCCAATATTGTTTCCAAGGACATTAGTGATCTCTAAAAATCCCATTGTTACATTCAAACTAGATACTGCATAATGAAATGACCAAGGAGATCCTCTAGGGAGGGCTCAAATGTTTAGTACCTATTGGAAAACAAATTTGGTGATAAATTGTTGCTAGAGACACCCAATCCTTACCAAGCATGTGGGTGATATGAGACCAAATAGTAGAAGAGAATTCACATTGAAGTAACAAATGATCTACTAATTCTTCAACTTTCTTGTAAATAACACATTGAGAGGGGCCATGAAAATTGTGCTTCCTTAAATTATCACAAGTAAGGATTTTGTTAAGAGTATCTAGTCACACAAAAACATTACATTTGGGACGGAAAATTTATGTTAGTGTAAATAAGGACATTATACAACTAGTTAGATTTTAGACTATCTAGGAGAGTCCTATTCACACTAGTTAAGTCCACACTAAGGGAATTTTACCATTTTGTCTCACCTCATATGGATGAGACTCATGTTCACTTTTTTGGTGATACCTAACTCATGTACATATGACACCTTTATCACACATGTCCTATGCACATGCAAGGTGGTTAGAATACACAACTACCTTCTCATCTCATCCCTTCTCTATATGATGCAGAGAAACCTTCACTTAGCACAACTTGACACAACTAAAACAATGATACATCACCAACAATGACAAAATGCAACAAACTTGATTCACTTGACAACTTTTATATACAGATTCATCTCAAACAATGATTAAATGCATTCTAGATCACATTGGAAACATTGCCATGGCAGCCTAATGTGCATTCAACAAGGGAAAATCAACATGATGCATGAGCTTCTTGTTATTTCATTCTTCTTACAACATGTTCTATTGACTCCCAACCAATCATGTTCACACAAAGTATAGATCTTATCAAACCCTCATGGAACTAGAGTTTTATAACTGTTTTCTCATAAATGGAAACACATAGACTTATATAACTCCTCCAAAAATTTCAATCATGGATTTTCCTTTAAAAGGTTTTTAGAACATATTAAAACAGAACTTTCCACCAATTTTCATGACTTTTTGATGGTTGGAATCAAAGATATGAAATATTCTAGTTCACTGGAAACCCTAAGCAAGGTTTAGACCTGTTGTTAGTAAAAATGCCATAACTCACACAAAACTCAATGAAATTGATTCAAACAAAAATAATACATCTCTTAAAACATAGTGCTACCTTTCATAATTTTTTTCAGGCCTCCATCGTTTTGTACATGTCCATACTAACATGTTTTCAAACTGCAAACTTTCAGAAAATAAACTTTTCAGACTTGTCAAGATGAAAAATGGCATAACTTCCACAAAACCCAATGAAAATTCGCAAAACCAATTGAATTTGAAAGATACCTCTTTCCTCTAACTTTTCCAACCATTTTCAAGACTGTACCTATCTGTACCAATCCATGCCATGTGAATTACAGTAGTTGTTCACAGAAAAAATAGAGATTTGAACATGCAAAATGAGGTATATTTTATTCCAACTTCTATCCCACCTTCTCCAACCTTCTCCAACCCCTGTGTTCATTTTTACATGACATATTTATATAATTACATCCATTTCCATCACCCAAAACTACTTCCCAACTTCCCAAACCAACTTTGCAACTTTTTGACAACTTTTACATCTTTTGCAACTTTTGACTCCAAAACATTACATAATGGATTTAAATGACTCCAAATGGTTTTACATGACCTTATTGACACCAAAAAAATCAAAACTCAAAGCTTAGCACATGACAACAATTTGCATCAAAAAGATTGCATCAGGATGCCCCTGCATCACTATATAATCAAGGGTTCATATGTAAATTGTAAGCTTTTTGGGCACACACATATTGTCTGAATATTATTGTATTTTGTCTCTATTATATTCCCTTGTAGAAGGTATATCATTTTTTTTCAAGATCTAATGGGCTATGAGAGTCAAATATCAGACTCTAACAATTTTCTCTAGATCATTTGAATAAGCTAATCAATAAACAATGAAAAGTACTTAATACTTAGTAAAGTACAACCAAGCTTCACCTTATAAGATTTGGTAAGATCTCTAGTCCACCTTTTTTGTCCTTTCCTAATTAAGGAATGTAAATATAGTTAAGATAAGAGGAAAGAAAGTCCTTTTGAGCTTAAGGAAAAGGAAGAGATTCAAAATATTCCAACACATTAGAAGCCTACGATTTAGTCAAACCAAATCCTAAAAATCATAAAGTTTTATATGCTAGAACTCATGTAGATAACATGTGCCTCTCATGGACTAGGGTTTTTGTTGATGGGAGACAACCCTGACTACCTAGGCATTCCAAAAGTCCACCTTGGATCCATGACCAATATCCAAAGAAATCAAAGAATCAATTAAACCACTCAACTTTATCAAAAAAATCCAAATAGAAGATCCACTAGGAATTTCCTCCTCAAAAAAATAAACATTAAGGATCCAAATTACCCAAATATTTAAGATGAAGAAAGGAACTATCAACTTCAATAAGAAAATTCTAATCAATCTTAATGCCCAAGGATGAGTTATGGAGCTCTAAATATTTTATTAGAGAACCACCCTACAAGTCACTACAACAAAACTTTGCTCAACTAGGCAAGGGAAACTATTTGTCTTCCTTCACATCTGCAAGTGATGATGGATATATTAGTTTTGATGACAATTTTAATGATTCACATAACACACCATATGTTGATGTTATACATGAGAATATCAAACAAAATGAACACAAAGGTCTAGAGAAAGGATACGAAAGACATGACATGACATCTAAGCCAATTATTTCAAATAATACATTACACTTCACACCTTTGTTTAGCATTTTTATTCGTAGAGAAACCTTTCATGATTATACACCATCCTCTATGCAACATGGCACTCTAATGGATAGTCCCACAAGGGCATGGATTTGTATGACATATTTGTTGATCCATTGAGATAGATATATCTAATGGTGATGAGTCTATTGTTAATCTCCCCGCATCTCTCTTTTACTACTACATGCTACATATTGTGCTATGTTGCTTTCTATACTTTTCACTTGGTCTTGTCACTTGGGGGAAAGGTTGTTTGCTTTTGCAAGGTATAAACATCCATGGTTGATTTAATTAGGGGAAAAAAAGTGCAGGCATATTTCATCTTCATCTTACATCCATAGTGGTCACACACAAGTAAGATGAAGATGAAATATGCCCCCACATAAGTAAGATGAAGATGAAATATGGTTGATTCAATTAGGGGAAAAAAAGTGGGGGCATATTTCATCTTCATATTACATCATAGAAACCACTGAGGCCACATCTTCAATTGATGGGGTGGGGTAGGATATATCAAGGATCAAATCCCTCTCCACCTTTTTAGTTTCCTAGCTAAAAGGAGAATCCCAATCCTTTTCTTTCGGGACTTCTTGGCCCTTCTCCCCAAATTTTGAACTTGGGAAAGCCTCCTCCTCTTCCTCATAGTCAAACTCCTTAATACATATTACTTTTTCCTTCATATGACCCTTAGAAGATTCACCCCTTTTCAAATTCAACCCCATACAACATCCAAGGTAGAGGGGAAGGTACAATTGGTGGGAAGTCTTTTTTGGGTCTAGGCCCGAGTCAGAATTAAATTTTTTGAGTAGGGGTTTAGCAAGGGAAAGGTGAGCTGGAGAAGGTTGAGCAAGGGAAAAGACATGGGGGGCTTGGAGGTGATGGCATGGTTGACCAAAAACAAAACCAAGGATTGGTGCAAGGGGTGGAGCCACACCCCATTTGAATTCTAAAACTAAGTGCTCAAGGGATGATAGCAAAAGAAACCAGAAGCTCACATGATAAGGATGACAAAAATGTGACAACAAAGTTAAATGAAAATAGTAAACAAACTAGAATCTACCTTAAAGTGTCACATAACTAATAAGTTGTAATGCAAATTCATCCCTAGGACATGACAGGGAGGACTTGGTGAAGTCATTGTGAATCCACTTCAATTGTTCACCATTTCTCAAGAATGTAGCAAGGCCTCCTCTTTGTCCCTCCTATCTTTGAATATTTACATGCCATTGGTTGAGAGACCCATCATCTGAGAAATGAGGTCTTCAAAAACCTCAATTTCAGCTCCTTTCATTTAACCACTTTCGAGTCCCAATTTCAAGAAAAATTAATGGATATTGCGGTGGCATGCCCCTTTAATCCATTAAAGTATTTGGTCAGCCCCTCTATTCTTAGGATTCATTATAAAACAAAATTTCATTTCACCAATTCATATGAGTTGGGCTTCACCCAATTCCCTTCACCCCCTAAGGATTAAGCCTTGCAATAGATTGGTAGCTGAAAAGGATCTCTTCTAGAAAACAACAAATGAGCTATAATAAAACAAGTGTTTTAGAATGAAATTTCTCATTAGTAATGGTTATTGTAAAAAGGTAGGAAGAAGCTTCTTGATGTTCCATTTAGTTTCATGATTGTAATTCATGTAAATCCTTACCCCAACATGGAGAGGTAGAGTAGGGGGTCTTATGTCATTCAACACATGGACCTAATTCCCAATTAAGGTTATGGCTTCCTTTAGAAGTTGAATATCCCCCTTCCAAATGGAATAACCTTTATTAGACACCCTCGATTAGGAAATAAGTCTACAACACAATTGCCTTCCTGATAGACATGTTTAAATTTTACAAAAAGGAAGGGAATCAATAATATTGATAGAGTCTTCAATCATTGTAGAGATGGACCAACTAGGAGAGTATTTCTTAAGTAGACAATTAATTATGTTCATAGAATCCTCCTCCACCTCCAAATGTTGCAGACCCAAATCTTTGGCTAACAAGATACCAAGGAAGGCAACAAAGGCTTCAACAAAGTGGTTGGTTTGGGTACCCAGGTAGATAGATAAAGCACCCAGCACTCACCCAAGGTGGTTCCTAATAACACCCCCACACTTGAAGGATCCAGGTTACCCTTGGAAAGTCCATTGAAGTCCAGCTTAAACCAAGGGAGAATAGGGCATATCCAATGCACAAGGGACCACATGTTTCTAAGGAAGGGAGCCAAAATATATCCCTAAATTCCATCCATCCAACACCTTTAGGTTTGAAGGAGAAGACACATGAGGGGGCCCATGCACTAAAACCTTAAAAACAGAGGAGAAGTTATCTTTAATAGCTACAAAAATTCTAGAAAACACCTTGAGGATAAAGGTCTTGAAGTCTCTAAAGATTATGGCATTCCTTTCATACCATAATCCCCATAGAACATGGGGGAAAGCAAGGTCCCAAAAAAGATTCAAAGCAAGGGAATGGAAAGGGAAAGGGAAAAATGAGAGGAGATTAAGAAGGGATGGGGGATAAATCCAAGTTATGGAAAAACAAGAAAGAAAAAGGCACGAGACCTCCCAAGTAAATAGGTAGTTGAGAAATAGGTGGTGATTAGTTTAAGAATCACCCTCACACGGGACACATCTGTTAGGCAACTATAATCCTCTCTTGATTCGAGTGTCAATAGTAAGAACCTTGTCTTTCACAACTAGCTAGAGGAAGAAGTTCAATTTGTGAATAAGAGGCTTAAACCAAAGGGAAGTCTAGGGAGGCAAGAAGAGGGTGAAGAAGTAACAAGAAACCAAAGGAAATAGAGTAGCTCCCCAAATATGAGGTTGATTAGATCAACTCATCAACAAAGGGGGAAATAGGCACATGGACAAAAAGTAAAAGGTTTTGAAGTCTTTGGAGGATCAATAGGTGAGTCGAAGAATGATTAGGCAAGGTGAGGGGCTTCCACCTACTACCCAAATTGGAGGGATCTAAGTAATTGTTAGAAAAAAGGTGTGTTGTACTCCTTGCATAGAATAAATTATTTAATTATGTAAAATAAATATTTATTTGTGGTACATCTTAAGTGATGTGTTTAGCCACATTAAATATTTATTTGGGGTCACTTGTAAAGTTGTATGTTACATTGGGTTAGTTATTTTGTGTGGGAGACATAGAATGATTAATTAATTAATTAGAGCATAAAGTGAAAACTTAGTTGCAAGAATTAAATGAGGGGTCAATGGTTTTGTGTACTCATGATTTTGAGACACATGGTTTTCCCAATACCACAAGTTGTATTTGTGTGAGCTTGAGTCTATAAAAGAAAGCACATGGTTAGTGGTTTGGGTTGGTTGGTTGAGTGGGTTGTTATTGTATCAAGTTTATCTTGTGAGTGCATATGTGAAGCATGGCATGGGATGTGTGGATTCATGCTTGGACACATGGACAATGCATTGAAGAAGCTTCATGTTTTAGAAATGTTCATGGAAACTCTGTAAGTGTATTGTAATGTTTTATTGTTGAATAAATACATTGAGTGTGGATGCTTTTGGAGGTTGGGTTTTTCCCTCTTGAGGGTTTTCCCAGGATATATATTGTGTCACCTTGTGGTATGTTTTGCTTATTCTTTGTTTGCAACCTGATAGAAATGATTTTAGAAAAGATTTTGTACACATAATTATAAAGGCTTACAAGTCTATTGTTATCAAAATTAGAAGCATCATTTTTCTCTTTTAGAACCAACACCAAAAAGGTGCTATTAAACTCATTGAGAATGTGGACTAAATAAATAAATTCTTGTCCAACATCTAATGGGTCTTTACCCACAATGTCCCAGTAGGCTTGAAAAAATAGATGGGAAAACCCATTTGGTCCTAGGGCTTTACATCCCTCAAATGAGTTGACCACATATTTTAATTTTTTCTCTATAATTGGGATAGTTAGCATATCATTCTCTCTATTTGGTATAGAAGGAGTGAGCAAGTAGATAACAATTGCTCAAGCTTATCCAAATTAGTAGAGTTGTCATTTGAAAGTAGTTTTTTAAAGTAATCCATATCAAGGTCTTTAATACAAGCTCTTCTAAAGCAAAATTCCCATTAGGATCAAGAATTTCCCTTATTCTATTGGTAGAACAGTGTTTCATAGTGGTGAGGTGAAAAAACTTCATGTTTTTATTGCCCTCCTTTAGCCATATAGATAAGGGTTTTTGCCTCTAAAAAGCCTCCTCCTTAGCAATAATAGAATGATAATCACAAAGCAAATATTTTTCCTTCCAATAGGTATCATGATCCATGTCATTACTCTATATTTCTCTCTGAAGGGATTCTAACTCGATAGAAATCTTAGACTTCTTGGAAAAGATATTTCCAAAGGACTTCTTGTTCCAAACTTTTATATTCCTTTTCACAATTTTTAGTTTTTGGGACAGCCTAAACATAGATGTGCCTTTGATCTTAATGCTCCACCAATCTTTGATTTTAGAGGGAAAATGTGGGTGATGCATACACATTTTCTTGAATCTAAAAGGATATCCTTTTCTTTTCTTAACAATGTCAAGGTACAAGATTAGGGGAAGTGGTTTGAACCAATAGAAGGAAGAGAAGGGAGCCAATACTAAAAGGAGAACAACCAATTTGTAGAGATAAGAGCATGATTAGGTCTAATCTAATCAAGGCTGGACTCTGTCGTATTTTCAGTTGCAGAAAAACTTGAGTTTCTCACTCATTTTAGCTCTATTTTTGCCTGTTTTTCTTCCAGTTCGCATGATTTTTGATGCCTAATATGGATTTGACTATTTCATGCACCCACAAATGCATAATTAACTCCATTTGATCTAAAATTAAAGGACCAATCAATCTAGATACTCCCTCTTTGGTCCAAATGATGAAGATAGCATCTTTCACACAAGCCAAGGCAAGAGAAAAGATATTGAAATCTCACATAGAGGATAGTGCGTTGTTAGGCCTTGCATACAGTATATTGGAGAAGATAATGCCAACTTTCCAGAAGAATCCATTTGATTCTCCCTCCGGAAATCTAAAGAGCCTTGTAAATTCTATAAGTACACACTTTGAGTCCCTTGAGAAGTCTACAAAGATTAAAGTCTGGAATGAATTTTTGGATCTAAAATTAACTTCTCAATCAATCTCATGCATTCTTCTAACTCCATTTCTTCTACACTGATAAGCTATCATTGTTTCATCACTCTCTAATCAATTGAATTCACTGGGTAATCAATCCAGTTCACTCCCCAATCAATCCTTGTTATCTCTTCAATCAATTCAGTTAACTTCTCAATCAATTCCACCTCTCATCCCTTCTTCAAACCTATAAATACCCCTCACCTCTTCATTATTTTCCAAGTTGAGCAAGTTGGAGAATACTCTTCTCATCTTCACAAGCTTTTTCAAGCTTCTTCACAGGCCTTTGAGCCTCTTTCTTCATTTCTTTCTTTAGTTTTTCCAAAGATTCAAAGCTTTCATTGTTGCATAGCTTTAAAGCTTTTCCACAAAGGCAAATTCATTGTGCACATAGCTCTTGCCATTTTTTACTGTCCAACTTAGCATTCTAATGCTCTTACAGGACGAAGGTGCCTTTTGTTTTATTCATTGTTTAACCAAGCATCGTTACGCTACTTCATTCAAAGCCATTGTGCTCAACCAAAGCTCTCATTGAGCTCTTTCAAGCTTCAACAAGCTTCTTTTTGCTTCTTTGTGTCATTTTATCGTCAAGAGTATCTCTTGCTGCTTCAAAAGGACTCAAGGTTGCCAATATCAAGGATCTCTGAGGGTAGTGGACTCACACAAATCTTCATTTCTTTCAGGTCCTTCATTGCTTTATTCAATTCATAGTAATTAAAAAACCAAATTTGCTCGTGGGAATAGTAAATCTTTGCTTTTTCCTTGATAGTTAGATCTTGCGTCTTAGAATAATTATTTCCATATTCCTAGATCTAGATTATTTGAATAAGCAATTTCCCTTTTTTTAGATTAGATTACAGTTAGGGATTGCATGCAGAAGATATCAATTAAATGCAAATAAAGATTAAACAGAGGAATGGAAATACATAGAAATAATAACAGCGAGAGACAAGTTTTAACATGGTTCACCCAAACCCGGGCTACATCCACCAACAAAGAGTCCAATATTATTATCCAGTAAATCAAACTGATTACAACCAACAATCCTTGCAACTCGATACCGCTACAAAATGCTACTATACATCAACATAAACCCTAACTCTTAGCCGCTTTTATCAAGCCTTATGTCAGTTACAAAATAGGGTTTTTTATGTCAGCCAATATAAAAAATAATTCTCGACGCCTTTATAAAATAATAGCCAATTTTTGCTTCAGGGGCGCTGCCCCCAAGGCCCCCAATGGGGCCATTTCCCCCGGACCCCCATAGTGGGCTCCACCCCCAGGCCCCCGTCGGGGGGATAAGCCCCTCGGGCCCCGTAGGCGGGGCTTTGCCCCCTGCACTCCCTTGTTAAATAATTTGGGGGGAAACCGCACCAATAAAAGTAGGGAAAATTTAACCTCCGAATCTAATTAGGCTCCATATAACAACAATTACTTCAAAACAATAAAAACCCAAAAACATAGATTAAACTTGCATTAGGAAAAGTCATATTAGCTTGCATTCATATTTCCCTTTCATAGATTAAACATCACTTTTCATTTCCAAAATACTAAAAAAGCACAAAAAAGACGTTTGCATATCATTTAGTTTGCATGCATATATAAACCCTAGAAATAGACCAACTTGCAAACCCTCGATACCATCATGAGGTAACTGCGATTAACGATTCAATCAAACCCTTGATCACATCACAAGGTAAAAACAAGTCAAAGCATAGTCAAATCCTAGGTCAAAACCCTAAATCTAGTTAAGGTTGGTCATCACACATCTACCTCTATCTTGGCTCACGAATGTGCCTAGGAGTGAGAGGAGAGTAGGTGAGGGCTATCCGTGACAAGATCGAGGAGATCAATCCACGACAATAACAAGAGACATTTACTCTACCCCAAGGAGACACTTTTGTCCTCTTATTGTTAGAAGAACATAGACAATTGCAAATACAACGAGAACTCATCCAATGCATAGAAAGACAAGAGGACATAAATGAACAAAACCGCTTAACCACACAAAGGTGGAATAGAAGAAACCCCAACAGGAGAAGAGAAACCAGTGACCCTTTGGGTCATAGGGTTATCTCAACAACAACTACCATCGAACGAAACATTCAACTTAGCACACAACAACAAAGGCCACAAAACTTGCCGACCCCTCTCCATGAAGTTTAGCTCTCCAACAAGCCAGACTCCTGCCGTGTCTCGCCTCCTCTCGACTGGCTACTTCCACAAGAGCGGTGACATGGCAGATCGCCCCATGGCAAGGAGGGAAGGGTTCGTGTGCGTGCCAAAATCTGACCCGATAGCCACAGGCAACTGGAGTCATGATTTTGAGCATACATATTTTGGTGAACCCGATGTGAAGAACAAATCCTTATGTGATAGATTCTTTCACATTTTATACATTTCACAACGTTTCATGCAAACATTCCAAGGGAATGTCCCCTCAAGTAAAATTACAAATCCAAAAGGGATCCAACAAAATCCCATCTCTGACGAAATCAAAACACAACATGTGGACATTCAATCTAAGATCCATCAAAATGATCAACCCATAGCAAGCCATAGAAAAATGGCCACCAAAATGGACAATGAAGTATGTTTTCAAGAGAAGAACTTACAAGAAGTTCAGGAGGTACAAAATCACTCCACATAGTTCATCAAGATAAAAAGTCCACAACATGTGAAATGTCATCAGAAAGAACAAATAGGGTCACTCAAATCCCAATGCATAGCAATCCATCTCAAGGTTGTAAAACTCAAAAAATGAAGGAAGCCTCACTCATGAACTTTATAGAAAGTTTGGTCCAATGAATCAAGACCCTTGAGGCATGAAGTGTTGAACAATCTCGCCAAAACAACATTACAGAAAAACGTAGGGCACAAGGAAATCATTTCATTGATGAAATCAAATCAAACCAGGGGGCAACACAAAATACCCCTCATCTAAACCCCCATTTGTATGACACACATAACAAAGCATTCAGGCCTCCCTTGCCCTCACAACCCAACACGACAAGTCTCAATAAAATAGGCGGGATTCCTATGATGCAAGATCAACCACAAATGATCCCATCCAATCTTCAAAACATAAACATGACACCATCTAGTCATCCAAGTTTTTCAGGATATCAACAATCTAGCATATCCTTTCAACAAATGCATCAAGCTCCACCTGAAGAGCTAAAGTTTGAAGGAACAAAACCCTTTACACATAACCCCCTCTTAGGAACATACCTCGAGTATTTAAAAGAGCCTCTTGACTACAACATTCGTCAGGTTATACTACCACGGCCTCTCCCTGAGATTCCAAAATTTAAAGGAGAGGGTGATCCCAACTCTCATATCAAGGCTTACATCATGGTAGTGTGAGAACTCCTTGGGATTGGATGGTAGAAAAGATCTTTCCAAAAGCTTTAGAGGGTATCGCTCTAGATTGGTACTATCAACTTCCAGAAGCATCGATCTACTCTTTTAGGCAACTCATCGATCAATTTATGGTTGGCTTTGACATAAACAAATTGGTCAAGACAGGAATATGAGAATTTTTAACAATCAAACTGTTGTCATATTTTGCCTAGTCCCAAAATATTCTTGTTTCCCTCTTTCTATCAAAGAAATCCAATCAGAGAAAGCCTAAATAGAAGGAGAGAAAGCTTAAATCTTTCAAATACTCATTCTATGCCTTGCCAAAAATCCCAAAATCTTGCTTGAAGAATCTTTGCCAAAAACCTAGAAAAACCCAGAAATCTTTTTGTCTTCAAGTGCTTTCCATCGTGGATATTTCTCAGTTTTATGCTTAGTCATTTTATATGCATATGCAATTGTAGGATTCTTTGTATGTATATTCGCCATTGTATGTTCATATGTACAATTGTACATACAAAGAAAAAGATGCAAAGAAATGTATCGGTGATGTACATTCGCCATTGTATGTTCGCACATACAACGAAAAAATATATAAGAAGTCAATGTGCAAAGGGCAACATACAAAGGAAATGTGCATCACCAAGATGCAAAGGGCAGATTGTATATCTGAAGATGCAAGGAAAATATGCATCGGGTTACAATTGATTATGCAAAAAATGAATGTATATCAAGTTGTATATCGCGTATGCATAAGGTGATGTACATCGCCGATATACAAGTCTACATACAAAGGAAAAGATGCAAAGATTAGATGCTGAGGGATATATATTCGCGATTGTATGTTTGAACATACAAAGGAAATATGTACATCGGCAATGTACAAAGGAGGGATGCAAAATAAAAAATGCAAGGCAAAAGATACAGTGCCCGATGCATATACAAAGACAGAATGTATAAGGGCACATACAAGGGGAATATTCAAAGGGCAGATGCAAGTTAAATGTGTAGAGGCGAAATACAATTGAACATACAAAGAAGCATGCATTCCCGAGATACAAAGCCGAGAACCAAAAGAGTATACAATCTAGTTTATAAAGACGGACATGTTTGTATGCATCTTTTGCTTGTATATTTCGCATTGTATGTTTAGACATACAAAGGGCACATACAAGGGAATATACAATGACATATACAAAGGTTAGATACATGTTTGCAATATACAAATGATTGTATACAGTTCTCCTTGTATATTTCGCATTGTATATGTGATATACAAGGCCAATGATACAAAAGGAAACATACAAGTCGGACCCAACTGGAAAGTCAAATTTGGCAAATTCAGAGGTGGGGTTCGTGGTTTGTATGCTAAGTGCTTGTATGTGCCGATATGCAAAAGAAAGGATATAAAGGCCAGACCCTATGACAATTTCAACTTGCTTTATAAAAAGTTGGGGTCTGCGCATTGTATGTAAATGCGTTTGTATCTTAGATACAAAGGCGATATACAAGAGGCCACATACAGAGGTTTTTTGGTGAAAGAATATGTATCGGCGGCTCATGCAAAGGTCTTTCCGATGGCCGATGGAGATGCAGTTATTCAACGATGGTCCCAGGGTCAGTTCAGTGACGAACCAGGTGGTGCCACGTGTCAGGGGGCGATTCAAAATGCTTTTTCAAAAGGTAAAGCCCGTGTTTGCATGTTGGCATATACAAAGAAAATTGAATATGCGAAAGGCGAAAGGGAGGGAGATTGCATGAATGCATAAGGTGAACCTAAAGGCGCAGTTGCATTGTATATATGATGGAACATACAAAGGCGATATACAAGCACAGATATGCAACGTGATATACACAGGCAGTTGACCGCAACTTTGACCACGAATATCTTGCGCATTCTGGCAAATTTTGACATGCTACAAAGGGCAAAAGTGCTTGTTTTTGCCTCCTCTTTCATCTGGCGGACTTTGAGCAGGATATTTTCACTTTCAAATTTTGGATCTAGCTTTGCATGCTTAATCGACTGGACGTTTCAGCAGTCATTTTTGGCAAGATACAAACGCATATATTTGTGGCATTTATCAGTACAAATTTGATGATTCAGCAGCTTGCATTGAAGACTCAAAATATCTTCCATCTGCTTCTGTTCCAGATATTTCACGCCATAACTTTTGCAGGTAGATGTCCCTTCAGGCAGATATTTTCTGACAGCGCCCATGGGCGATTTGGTTGTAACCGACTGAGGTCAAATGTAAAATGCTATATATACATGTAAAACATATTTATATAGGTTGTTGGTTGTTCTTCTGGGCTATTTTGTAATGGCTACTTGGCCTCTATAATCAATATAAACTGGTATTTTGCCTCCCTTTTATTATTTTTTAGCACTGTGTCTGCTCTTTGGATTAGTGTAGGTTGTGTATTGTGAACAAAGGTCCCTTTCATTCCTCCATTATTCTGTCTGGACCTCTCTAGAATTAATATGAGTCTGTGTAATTCCTTCCAGCTGTGAGATTATTACTGTGTCGATTCAGTTGCAACCAAACACATTTAAATCTGGTGTATCACTTTCTTTTTATTTCATTTTAGCATTCCTTCTACCCCTTTTCCCAGCAAGCATTAGCACTAGGTTTAGATGCATATCTGTAAGCAGTAGGCCAAGAAAGAGGAAGCTGGCCTTCTCTGGAGGTCTGATCTCAATTCGCAAGGTCCCACACTTCGAATCATTCTCATGTTATTCCAGATTGTTGAAGTTTTACAACTACAGGAAAGGGTGCAAATTTGGGTGATAACACAAACAAGAAGTCAATGAGTTGATTGCACATTTTATCACACGATGGAGGAAAGTTCTCTATTCATCAACTAGCACATCAAAAATGGATCATAGAGGACTTTTTGATCTTTTCTTACATGCTCTCAACAATGACATACGAGAACAAGTTCAAAAACTCCCTTACAAATCATATGAAGAAGCACTCGAAAGTACCCTTAGAATTGACCAAGCCGCTATTGATAGTGGAAGAAGGCAGTATGATGCCAATGGAAGGTTGATATGTAATGAAATAACTTGCACAACGGAAGAAGATGATATGAAATATTTTGCAAATACTTGATAATAACTGAGAATAACATGCCACTTCGAGGGGGCAACCTCCAAATATCTCCAATGAGGACACACTTCACAATATGATGATGAAATAAGACTCACATCCTCCTATATATACCTAATTATTCTTAGGATGAATAGACACACCCCTATATAAGACCTAGTCCAATCTATCTAACTAAATAATAATATAATAATGATAACATGACTTAATTAGGAGTTAAGATAGCCACAATCTGACAATTCATAACCCAATATACACCAATATTAAGGACATAGCATGCCCCCCCTCTTCAAAGAAGCATTGTCCTCAATGCTAACCAAGTGTGGATTCTTTTGAATGAACTCCTCATCCTCCCATGTGGCCTCTTCAACTGGTAAATTTTTCCATTAGATGAGATACTCAGTGAGGGTTCTATTCCTCAGCTTCTTCATGCGTGTTTGAAGAATGTTCTCTGGTTCCAAAATGATTCTTCCTTCTTCATTGAGCTCTGGTAGTACTGTTTAAGTAGGAATATTATGCCCAATTACCTTCTTCAAACAAGAAACATGAAAAACTGGATGTATCTTTGTTGTTGGTGGCAACTCTAGCTTGTAGCCAACACTACCAATCTTTTGCATGATTTGGTATGGCCCATAATATCTTGGAGACAACTTATTATTCTTTTTTTGTTGCTTCAGTGAGATTTGCTTATAAGGCTACAATATCAAGAAGACCCAATCCCCAACTTCAAAATTTCTTTCACTACAATGTTGGTCCACTTGTTGTTTCATTCAATTTTGTGCCATGGCTAAATTCTCCTTGAGTCCTAAAAATGCCTGTTGTTGATGAAGAAAGTGGTCCTCTACTATCTGAACTCTTGGTGACACCTTTAATGATGATGTGATGGAAGAAGGATGATATCCATAAAGTGCCAAAAATGGAGACATTTTTGATGAGCTATGAAAAGAAGTGTTATACCACCATTCTACAAGTGGTAGCCAATCTACCCATTGAGACTTTTATCTGAAGTGAAACAATGTAGATATCCTTCCAAACACTTATTAACAACCTCAGTTTGCCCATCTGATTGAGGGTGGTATGAAGAACTATGAGCCAATTGAGTACCCAAACATGAGAATAAATCTTTCCAAAAGTGACTAGTAAAGATAGGATCATGATCACTTACAATAACCTTAGGTGTACCATGTATCTTTTGTATATTCTCCAAAAAAACTTTTACCATTGCACTTGCTGTAAAAGGATGTGATAATACAATAAAATGTGCATATTTAGTGAGGCAATCAACTACTACCATGATAACATTATTACCTTTAGATTTGGGAAGCCCTGTAATGAAGTCCATGGATACCTCTTCCCAATGCTGGCTAGGAATAGATAAGAGCTGCAAGAGACCTGGTGTCTTAATTGTCTTAATTGTGAGAATCTTGTGTTTAAGAGTCGAATTCTTGTAGAGATACAAGCTCTCTTTATACCAAAGAGTATCCCCCTTCAAACAAAACTTATCTGAACTACTAGGATCACTTTTTAATTGTTGGATGAGATTACTTGTTGCAACATCATTTTGCCACTCTACTTTGGCTTCTTCCACCCAATTTGCTTGTAATATTGAAAGAGCACACAATAAGGCTTCATCCTTCTCATCCTTCCTAGAAAGTGCATCTGCCACAATATTTTCCTTCCCTTTCTTATATACAATCTCAAAGTCATATCTCAACATCTTAGTGACCCATTTTTGTTGCTCTTCAGAGGATAATCTTTGTTCCAAAAAATATTTTAGGCTATCATGATCTATCTTAACCTTGAAGAGTTGACCCATTAGATAAGGCCTCCATTGTTTAATTGCATGAAGGATCACTAGCATTTCCTTCTCATAAACAGGTTTGAGCCGATTCTTACCCTTTAATTGACGACTCTCAAAAGCAATTGGTTGACCTTCTTGCATGAGAACTGCTCCTATCCCATTTCCAAAAGCATCACATTCCACAATGAATTCCTTGGTGAAGTCCAGAGTGGAAAGCACTGGAGTTGTACACATAGCCTCCTTCAATTTCTCAAATGTTGTATTAGCGGACTCATTCCAATGAAAAGAATCCTTCTTCAATAGAGTGGTGAGGGGTGCTGCTATACGCCCATAATGCTTCACAAATCTTATATAGTACCCTGTCAATCCCAAGAAACCCCTCAATTTCTTAATGGTTTTTGGAATAGGTCATTCCATGATAGCCTTAATTTTATTATGGTCCACCTTTACTCCATGTGAAACTATGTGTCCCAAATACTCCACCTCCTTAAGACCAAAAGCACACTTGAATGACTTAGCGTAGAGTTGATGCTCTTCAAGTAATTGTAATGCTTGATCTACATGCTGCAAGTGTTCTTCCCAAGTCTTGCTATAAATCAATATATCATCAAAGAACACTAACACAAACTTTCTCAAGAACTTCTTAAAAATGGAATTCATCAAACTTTGGAATGTAGATGGTGCATTGGTAAGACCGAATGGCATCACCAAAATTCATAATGACCCTCATGAGTTTGAAATGTTGTCTTACAAATATCTTCCTCCTTAATCTGAATTTGGTGATAACCAAATCTAAGATCTAACTTGGTAAAATACATAGCTCCATTCAATTCATCTAGAAAATCATCAATGACTGGAATAGGAAACTTATCTTTAATGGTGTACATGTTGAGCACTCTATAATCTAGACACATGTGCCAAGTTTCATCCTTCTTACGCACCATCACCACAGGCGAGGAGTAAGCACTTTGGCTATGCCTGATAATTCCTGCCTCGAGCATCTCCTCAACAATTTTTTCTATCTCACTTTTTTGTATGTGTGGGTATCTATAAGGCCTGATGTTCGGTGGTTGGCTCCCTGGAACTAGTTGTATGGCATGATCATGATCCCTCTTAGGAGGAAGTCCTTTAGGCATATCTCCAAGAACCACTGAGTGATGATCAATTATTTCTTGTAAATCTGGATTAGTAGGAGCATTAGATTGAGAGACTTCTAATGAACATGGTTGGGCCACAAATCCATCCGCTCCTTTCTTAAGCAACTTTTGCATTTGATGAGAGCTTACCATCTGTGGGGATTTTGCCTTCAACCCCCTTAGCTCTACTACCTTTCCTTTTGATTGAAATCTCATGAATAGTTCTTGGAAATTCATCTCAATTGTTCCCAATGTAGTAAGCCATTATACTCCCAAAACAATATTTGTTGCACCCATGCATATCGCATACATTGTGGTATCAAGTTGATAATCTCCCATGGATAATTTAATGCTATGACACTTCCCTGAGCAACTAATTATACCACCATCTACAATCAAAACCTAAAACTCTAGGGCAAGATATATAAAACAATTTAGACAAGTTGCCAACTTTTTGTTGATGAAATTATGAGTACTACCTAGGTCGATCAACATTGTTACTTTCTGCTTCTTTAAGAAACCCACTACATTGAGAGTTTGTGGCACACTGAAACCTGAGAGTGCATGACAAGAAATGATTGGTTGAGAATCATGTGATTCCTCACTTGACTCCCTACCCTCCTCTAATATGGGTTCCTCCTCTTCTTCCTCACTTGGACCTTCAATATAGAACAATTTCTTTTCGCTACATTTATGTCCTCGACTGTATTTGCTATCACAATTGAAACACAACCCTTTTGCTCTTTTCTCCTCAATTTGTTGTGGATTCAACCTAGTAGGTTGAGGAAGAGAAGGTGTTGAATATCCTTTCTCTCTTGTCATATTAGCCCCTTGCTTCTTAGGAATCAAATACTTCTCTACCCTGCGTGCCAAGATAAAAGACTCATTTACCAAGCTAGGACTAAACATGCATACCTAATGTTGAGTGTGATCCTTGAGACCACCCAAGAATAAATCATTCAAGTTCTCCTCTGTAATTGTATCCACTCTTAAGGATAGATTTTGGAAATTTTGAATATAAGCCTTAACTGATCCTATTTGTTGAAGTTTAGCAAGTTGGATGAAGAAGTTGTCTGTCACACTATTGCTATATTGTGCTTGGAGTTCTTCTGTAAAAATTGACCATGAGATGGTGAGACCTTTTTTTCTCTGATGAGTACAAAGCCAACGATACGAAATGAATTGATATGGTTCTAGGAATAGGGAAGCCATTGTGACCTTTTGTCCATATGGGATTTGATGTACTTCAAAAAAATTCTCCATTTGGTTTATCCATGTTAGAGGATCCTTGCCATCGAACTTGCGCATATCCACCTTTGGTAACAAATTCCTAGATCCCATAGGAGTATTAAAATTTGTATCAATATTAGCCAACTTGGAGGTTTCACCTTAGTTGCTTGAGAACTCCTTTCTTGGTTCATTCATATAGGTGCTTAACATGCTTCGTATATCTGATATATCTCCTCTTAGGTCACACATATCCACCTTAATTGAGGAAATGTCTTCCTTGACCTTAATGATTTCCTTATTATGATTAGTATCCTCTATTGTTACCCCATCCTTATCGGGTGTCTTCCCCGGTGTGACAACATTTTTTTTGCCCCTTGTTGCAGGCCCCGTCATGATCGAAACCAATAATTTTAAAATAAATCACACAAATGAAACCTAAATTATCTAAAATTTTTACTGTAACTTACTAGGGTCAAAATACCTCTCACCCAGAAAAATCTCCAATAAATAAGTAGATTTGCAACCTTGAGAGAGAATTTCGTGGAAACACTAATTTTGCAATAACTCGCTCATGTCTACTCCAATTTATCTAAAATTTGGACTGTAGTCTCCTCTAATATGTCTTCAAAAACCTAATAAAAATTAGGCTCTAATTCAACCGGATAGGAGAGATATGTAGATCCCAAATAAATTGTGTATAAATCCAAATTTTGCAATAATTTGCTCAATTCTATTCTAATTCCCCTGAAATCTGGACTATAGCTTCTTTAATATGGTCTTCAAAAACCCTTTAAAAATATTTTAAAAATTCACTAAAATATGAAAGTTATACTTTTCCCAAAATCGCCTCCAATATTGAGAAAAAACCTTGCTTCTACAGTGCCAAAATCATGCTCTGATACCACTTGTAATGAAATAACTTGCACAATGGAAGACGATGATATGAAATATTCTGCAAATACTTGATAATAACTGAGAATAATAGGCCACTTCGAGGGGGCAACCTCCAAATATCTCCAATGAGAACACACTTCACAATATGATGATGAAATTAGACTCACATCCTCCTATATATACCTAATTATGCTTAGGATGAATAGACACACCCCTATATAAGGCCTAGTCTGACCTATCTAACTAAATAATAATATAATAATGATAACATGACTTAATTAGGAGTTAAGATAGCCACAAGCTGACTATTCATAACCTAATATACACTAATATTAAGGGCGTAGCATGATAAACCATGATAGAAATAACGAATATTTGACAAATGATCAAAACATAGATGGGTCAACAAACACCTCACCATCAGGGAACCACAATAGTCATACAAATTTGGGAAATGAAAATGTCAACAACTTTCCCTTGAGAATCAACAAAAAGTCGTACAACAATCATCATAAACCTCAAGATCACAATCATGATAAATATTGCTCATTTCATAAGAGAAGAGGGCATGAGATCAAGTCATGTCGGGGGTACTGTCGCTTCATATCAAACCTCCCAAAATATCAACAAAAAGCATTCATGGACACATTCTCACAAGATGAAGAACTTAGTCCCAACACCTTTGATTAAAACACCTTAGGCCTTGTGGAATTAGATAAAGATCAATAAATTTGTGTCATACAAAGACCAGAACGACCAGATGACACCTCCAATAATTCAATTTTTTCTCACATGCTAGAGATTATCAAGAGTTCTCCTACACACAAGAATGTTCTCCTCAAATCCTTAGATCTAGGCCATATAGTTCAAAACACTCCAAGTGATAAGTGTTCTTCTTCAACATTTGATTTTGAAAAGTTACCTTAGACAATGAAATAGCTAAACAAGGTGACCTCCCCCTCCATCTCATAGTCCAAGTTCAATACTATTCCATTAAATGTGTAATGATCGATGATGGGTCTGCAATCAACATGGTCCCCTTTTCACTTCTTCAAAGAATGGGTTATGACAAAACTCAAATCACAAAACAAACTTTCATCCTTAGAATTCATGATAACCCAAACATTCAAACCATGGGTAAGGTCAATCTTCAAAATCACATTGGGTCCCAAATCCCTCCCAACTAAATTTTATGTCATAAACAAAGAAACCACTTACAACATGATCTTAGGAAGACCTTGGATTCATAGGATGAGAGTCATTCCCTCCACATTATTTCAAGAATTACACTTCTCGTACATGGGACAAACCCACATCATCAAAGGAGATCCTGATCCTTTTAGCCATTATAGAGTTGAACAAGTCAAAAATAAGGGAAAGACCATGGAAACCACTAGTGACCCAAAAATCAAAACTTTTGAAAAAGGAGAGACATCAAAATAAATTGCAAACGTAACCAAGACCTCGAAATGTATAGGAAAGGGGGCAATAGGAGAATTCCCCTTCGATCCCCACTCAATAAAGTCTTATGTTCCATTCAACTTAGTAGCCATTCTAATCAAACCAGACAAAAACTAGGAGAGTCAACACCAACTCCAATTACCCCTCAAAATTTCCAAACAAACAATGAAACATGTGAGTACACGAAACCCCTCACTGAATACAAAGACATTTTTACACCAAGTCTTCGAGTGTCCTTGCAAAGACTTTCAAGCAAAGTTCAGGCCAAATTGGACAGGTCCACACATAGTTAAGGAAGACGTAAAAAAACAACGCTACCACTTGTGCATTATGGAAGGAGAAGAGTAAAACATAAAAACACCAAAAAAATCATAAAACATAAAAACACAAAAAAATTATAAAAAATCAAAATGCCTAAAAGAATTTGTTTCTTGCATTTCAGTTTCATTTTGTTCATCTTGCATTACAATGAATGACTTGCTCTTGTATTATTTTCATTTCAGTAAGGAGTCTAAGGTTGCCTAGATATACGTCATCCTTTTAAGACCTAGAGATTCCTCGTTTTCACAATCGCCATTGTTTTATATGAAAAGGGGGATAATGGAAATGTGATTGTTTTAGTTTGAATCCTCCTTTCCACAAAACATTCCAAGGACTTTTCAACTGAGTGCTTCTCCTATCGAGAGGAAAGTCATCTATCAGATTGGGTTGCCGCTTGGTTTTCTGCTGGAAAATTCAGAAGTTATCACACAATGTTGTCAATTAATACTTTTATGCTCTTGAAACCCTAATTTAAGCAAAATAGTAATTAAATCTATGAATTAAGACAATTGCTACTAGAATTAGGCAAAGGGTAGAGAATCTTAACTCGTTGTTTTTCACAGTCTGGAAAACAGAAATGTTGGGGACAATGGTGATGGTGCCCTAGTCCAAGGTACAACTTTTTTTGTGGATTCCCAATCTCCTTCCGACACTGATCTCTATTGTATCTTTAGTTTTTAGTGATGTAATAGTGGATGAAAATGTTGATGGTGCCCTTGTCCTGAAATCTGTCACAGTGTCAGCTTCATTTCAGATCCAGAATCTTCAATGTCCACTTATCTTCCTTGCAACCCCACTTTCTCCAGATCCGGTACCTATAACCTACAATCACAAAGAGTGTGGGAGGGGGTTGTGGTGTTTAGAGGCTTGCCTCAATCAAGCCCTGGAGAGACATTCAAGTCTTCCAAACACTGCTATCAGAGAGAGAGTGCGTGTCCTTGTGGGATAGAGGCAAAAATATAAATGATAATGATGATAAAACACAATAAATGTCACCTTGATGATTGTTTTAGTTTGAATCCTCCTTTCCACAAAACATTCCAAGGGATTTTCAACCGAGTGCTTCTCTTATTGAGAGGAGAGTCATCTATCAGATTGGGTTGCCACTTGGTTTTCTACTGGGAAATTTAGAAGTTATCACACAATGTTGCCAATTAATGCTTTTATGCTCTTAAAACTGTAATTTAAGAAAAACAGTAATTAAATCTGTGAATTATGATAAATGCTATTGGAATTAGGCAAAGGGCGGAGAACCTTAACTCACTATTTTTCGCAGTCCAGAAAATGAAAAAGTCGGGGACAATGGGGATGGCGCCCAAGTCCAAGGTACTACTTTTTCTATGGATTCTTGATCTCCTTCTAACACTAATTGTTGTTGTATCTTCAATTTTTAGCAAATCAGATATGGAGGACAATGTTGATGGCGCCCTAGTCCAAGCATGCTCCTCCTTCGAGATCCAGAATCTCCACAGTGTCCTCCTGCTCCCTACAACTCCACTTCTTTTGCTTTCACAACCTATAACCTGCAATCACAAGGAGTGTGGGAGCGGGTTGTGGTGTTTAGAGGCTTGCCTCAGTCAAGCCCCAGAGAGACATTCAAGTCTTTTGAACACTGTTGTCAGAGAGAGAGTGCGTATCCTTGTGGGATAGAGGCAAAAATCCAAATGATAATGATGATAAAACATGATAAATGTCGCCTTGATGATGAAGCTCTCATGGAAGGAAGATGCTCTTCAATGCCATGAAGAGGAGATTGAATCCAACCTGCAAAAACAAACACAATAACAATGCTATGCTCTGCAACACAATGAATGCCTTGATCACTTTAACATAAGCTCATAAATCACAATGTCCATCTAGTTTACAAATGATAACCTAAACATGCTTATATATGCAACTATTAAGATTCTTACCAAGAATTTTGTATTTGAAACTTATGATGTCGGCCTGGAAACCAAATAACAGTCACAAACTTGACATTTGAATTTAGGGCAAACCCAAAATAGGGCTGGACTAGGGCGCTAGTACCCTTGTCCACCCCCTTGTCTTTGTTCAAGGATCATTAAATTAGCACCCCCTAGGTCCTATTTGTCACAAGTGTAACATGCCACTTGTTCTACCAACTAAGATTTACCAAGTTTAACTTTGAAAGTAAATAGATCAAGATACTAATAGCGAAAGCAATAAAAATTTTCCTTAAATTCCTTCAATTAAATGCACATTTGAAACAAATTCCAAACTCCCATTGCATAAATCAAATTTTATTTCCTCAATAAAAGAATTGAATAATCATCTTTACAACTTTTTCATAATATACATACAAGCTTCAAGAGCTTAACTGATAAATAGAGATATACGATTGTATACTTGTCTGTCTTCATTATTCCTGGCCACCAACTACATGAGGGGAAGCATCACTCAAGCAATTTACCTCCAACCACGGACTAGCTGCAGTCCCCTGCACATTTACCAAATTGGTAAACGGCCCTACCCTTCGACGAAGGGGTTGGTATGGTAACCCCAAATAAAATAGGACTAATTTGAGCAAGGTGTTGTGTCCTAGATTAACTAGTACTATCATACTATGGGTATAACCATCAAAATATGAAATCCCTACTAGAAATGCAAACCTGGATCACAGTGAACCTAGACAGTGTAAACGTTGGCAATTTACACCACTTTGGCCAAAGTTTTCTTGTCTCATATTCACCCACCCTTCTATCTCGATTGGGAAAGACGATAATGTCTATAAAAAAATTATTCCTTACCCATGGATCAATAAATCCCAGGAATAACCCCACTTAACAAATATATCCTTCTCTACACATAGGATAATCGCTTTCCCATGGATCAACAAATCCCAGGAATATCCCCGCTTAACAATTACATCAAACTTTATTCTAGGTTATTCCCCCTCTTCCATGGATCACATAGCCCAAGGTTAACCTATCCCAAGTTTCATCAAGACACCTATGTCGAAGTAACACTACTTGCAAATTACAGTTTACTGTCTTTCCCCTTATACAATCAACTAATCATACTTAAACTGATAAATATACATAAAGTCCCATATAGACACAAATCTCTATTATTGAGATTAATTTTACTTCCACAACACAATTTCACTTACTTAGATATATATAAATATAAATACTATTATATAATCAAGTTGACAATCACATTGATAAACAACAATGCATTCGACACAAAATGCCTTCAAAGCATAATAAAAGAGAAATCCCCATGCCTGTGATATAAGCTCCCAAATGAATCAACAAGATTCCCTTGCTTAAGCTCCTTCTAGTGGACTAAAATCTCCTTCCAAGTAAAACACTTCTCCTTCTAAACTTCCAAAACCTTTCCTCACAACTTCAAAGCAAAAATGGCAAAAACTCTTAATGCTAATTCAAAAATAAAAATAGCAAAATAAGAATGCTCACAACAAAACTTGTGTGTATTCGAATGAGAGAGAGAGCTCCTCTAAATAGAACAACTCACAAAAAGCAATTCTCAAAACTAACTCAAAACTCAAAAGCAAGAAGAGAAGGCTCTTGACTGAAAAATGTGCCCGTAAAAATGAGGGAGAGCACCCATTTTATACTAAAACCTAAGGTGTGGTCTTACCAAAAATAAGCAAAGAAATGTCGACATAATGGCAACATTCTTAACAAAAATCTAAAATTAGTAAAAATGTCGACACAATGGTGACATTCTTAACAAAAAAAATCTAAAATTAGTTTCATAAAACTTAAAACAAACTTTCTAAAAATAAAAGAGTTTGTTTGAAACTCATAAAATAAAACATATTAATCCTACCACCTAAGCGCATCATGAATGTTTTCTAAGGCATGCATTATAAAAGGTAAACAGTGAATGAGATAAAGTGGTAAGACTAAGTCTTATCCTCTACCTCCTTCAAACGGCCACCACACGAGCTGCATAAGGGTGGCATTTAGTTTTATCTCTCCTTTGAAAGTCGCGTGCCTCCTTATGGAGTGCTTATCCCACTTTAAACATGCCTTCTTATCTTTTTTTAAAACTTTACCCCCTTTAATAAACTTCTTCCCCTTTTTAAGGGATACGTGCCTTTTTAAAATTTTAATACCTTTATTATATATATAGATATCAAATATATGATATTTAGTAAAACAATATCATTTTTCCAAAAGTATTATAATTACATATTTTTAAAAACATAGGAGTATAATAATAATAATAATATTATTATTATTATTATTATCATAAATTGTAAATAAAATCACTTCTAACATATTGATCATGCATTCACGTATTACAATAAAATCGACATGAAATCCACATAGACATGATAACATTCTCACCAATTCATCAGTATCTTGCAAATCATAAATAACTTTGTATACACATATATTTATATCTATATGTTTATAATAGAAAAAACTATCATATATATATATATATGTTTATCAACTTCACTCAAAACCAAATAAACTCATGACCCACATACTGATGACACAAATGAATGGAAACCACACATACATTGGTGACATAAATGACAACCACATAAACACATGCATAACATAAAATTGTTTCACGATAAAACTTTGTCTATGCAATCGTAAACTTATCAACATGTAGATTAAATCATAGTTCTCACATGATCATCAAACATGCAATCAAGATTCACAACAAACATCACTTACCGCTACCCAACTGACTTGACACAACCTAGTTCAACATAGGGTTGTGAGTGTGTGATTGCTCAATATAGGTTTTACTAAAGTTACCAAACCAAGTCCTTCTCCTGAGTGATACGTCCCCTCCCTTTCGGAGGGACAACTTGTTCCTGCATCCACTTAGATCATCACCACAGTAGTTAGTTGATCAAAATATCATCATTAATTAACAATAACTACATTAAATACAAGACATTGCATTATTCTTTTTCTCATCATATTGCATTCAAGATAGATAACACACATAGATGCAAAGATTCATAAATACTTCAATTTTCACAAAATATCCAATCTATAGTAAATGGATAAAAAACACATATATAGATGCAGAAATTCATAATCACTCACTTTCCAAACAAATTAACCAATCTAGGTAAATAGTAAGTAGATAGAAACACATGGGGTGTAACATACTTCCCCCCTTGTGAATCATCATCCCCGATGATTTTTAAGTATCAAGTATTATCACCACATACATAAGTCATAAAAATTATCATACTACAATACATATTGATATCAAGAGCTTTCATAATTCATATTAAATTATGGAAACTTTTGCTTCATCTCAGCATAATCTTTCCAAGTGGCAGAACCTTCTGCATACAGATCCAATTGGACCTTGTACTGCATAATCTTTCTATTTATGCAATTAGAGCTTGTGACTTCAAGCATTTCAAATGCTTGATCAAAACCATACCTGGTTTCTGTACTTGTATACATTCTATGAGTATAATAATCATCAGTTAAATATATAAATATATCAAATTTGAATCATTAAGAGCATTGTGTCTTTTGGCAATAGCTATTATCAGAATGATTCTGCAATCAATTGATTTGTTAACTTCAAGAACTTTGAAGAGCTCTTTATATCTAGGAGCTGGTTTGAATACATTCCAAACATAATGAAACTTTTTTCTGGGGTTGGACCCTCAATAGAACTTTTACTCTCTACTCAAGAATTGTCTCCGTATATACTTAGCATCAACGTAACTTTTCTATTCCTTATTGTTTCTCTACCAATCTTTTCTAATTAGCATGATCTATTCATCCATTTCTGACAACATTTCTGGACTAATGCTAATCATATCTTCTAGCTTACTCAGCTTATAGGAGTTCGGCATCTTCTTCTGTCCAATGTTTCAAGAAGAAAGATAGGAATTTTTCTAATAAAAAACCCACCAGTGGTAGATATTCTTCCCCACTTATAATGTTGATCCATACAATATATTCAAACAATTCTTCCAAAACTTGGTTAACTCTCACAGTTTAACCATCTGTTCTCTGAATGATAAGTTATACTTACATTAGGTTACCCAAACCTTGTTGTCACATGCGCATCTCTATCCGAGATATTCTCCTCAAGATCTCCGTGTAAACTAAACACTTCCTACACAATTTTACGAGCTAAAACTAGTGTTCCACTAAATAAATTCTTTGATATAAAAGATGTTACCTTTATTCTTTAACATTCTAAACAACTTGCCACAAATCTTGCGGCATTCCTTTTCATTCCCTTACGAAATATAATGGTTTTACATCTGCTAATATCTTAATGACACTTGGATGTCCTAAATATGGTGCATTATGTACTTTCTCCCATACCAGATTCCTTAATTCACCAGAATCAAGTATACAAATTCTTCCATTAAATCTCAATAATCCATTAGGTTTAAAACAAAAACCTTCATACTTTTTTTTTGCCATTTACCCCAAAGTTCTTGCTTGGCTTGTTCATAGAACTCCTCACCCTTAAATTCTTGCAATACTTAATTTTGGAAGCCAATTTGGATAGTTACCAATGAAGATATATTCCATCCTCAGCTTAAAGCATTAGCAACTCTATTCTCATTTCCTTTGATATAGTTAATGTTGAAATCTTAATCCGATATCAGTTCTAACCACCTCCTTTGCCTTGCATCTAGATTAGGTTGAATAAATAAATACTTTAAACCATGATGGCCTATTTTCAATTCAAAAGGTTTTTCCAATAGATAGTGTCTCCTTATCTATAATGCATGAAAATCCTATGAAGCATGTTTTTCTTCATAAGGTTTTTGCTTCTTGAATTATAGGCTATGACTCGCCCTTCCCGTTTTAATACTCCACCTTCACTTGAGGCATCTGGTACTTCCTTCAAACTTAGGAGGTGTAATTTTTCTCATGTCCTTAGATAACCCTCTTGCCATTCTCCTCCTAATCCTTGCTTGTTCTAATATTTCGACTCTCTCTCTCTCTCTTGTCTTGATAAACATCTCTAGGATTTGATCTAACTTAGTATCCATATTCTTAATCGTCCTACTTCTTTGCTTCCCCACTAAGTTAATTCTTGTTCTAACCATCTTAACAAGATAGTTCACCCTGTGGGTTTCCATAAAGATTTAAATTCTACGAATCTTATCCAATGTTCTAAAAACTTTTAACATTTCTAAATAGAATCTCTCATTCTTATTCAAAACTTTTGCCCAAGAAAGATTTCATATACGTAAGCTTTTGATAAAATGCTTTTCTTTCCTTTATATCAAAAGGATTTGAATACCCTCTCAGCGACAACTGAGTGGAGTATATCCCTCAGATTCTAGTCTATGATTATCCTCAAATGGGTAATAACCCTCAACTTTATCCTCAGATACATAATTTTGGGGAAACATATTCCTTCAAATCATCACTTAAATAAATTACAATTACTTCTACCAAAGGAGGAACATACAGATTCCTAAACAGCATCACGGAGCTCACACTATACCCTAAGAACATATCCTTAGAAAGTGGTAAGGCTTCTGATTTGGTTGAAGAGACCAAAAGTAAACAGTTAAAGTTGACAACCTTTCTCAGAATGATAAGTTGAGTTATAAAAAGCTAAGCTTCTAGCGCTAAAGACTTTACAAAGTTTAGGCTAATGATCCACCACTTCCACTCTTGGAATATCGTATAGATACTAATTCCCTACAGAGTGCTTTTAATCATCCTTGATTCTCTCACATTCTAGACAACTTGATATTACTCTTCATTCTCTTTCAGAAATAAAGAGATTTCACATCGACTAGGAATTTAGTTACTCCTAGATGACCTGATTATGATTTAAAAAGAATTTCTTACCTCACAAGGTTTCTAAAATCCATAAAGTTAGGAATATACTAAGTGCATTTTCTACAATTTACTCTCTTATACAATCCATCAAAGGCCCATCCAGGACATGATAGAGGTGAACATTTGTACAAAAAACATAGTGAACAACCCAAAAATGTTCTAGTATAGCCACCAAAATAATTTAAGTCAATATCAAAGTATAAGCAATTTCATTTTCAACAATAGGTCAAAAGATTAAATTCAATAAATCAAATTTTGACCAACTCGTCATAAATAAATAACCTTTAAAATTTCGTGGCTAGACCATTCTAGAATAAAGGAATAAAACAATGAGAAAAATTCTTGCAAGTATTAAAAAGGAATTCCACCAAAAATTTAAGACGTGTCAAAAGTCAAAAGATACATTGACTATGCACTACGTGACTATCTAAGTCACTAACAAGGGAGTAGATTGTTGTATTACACTCGAGTTTTCCAAAAAAACTTATAGTGGTTTAGAGACCATGCTACTAGCACAATAAATAAATAAGTCCTTTAAGACTTTCACTATACTCAAAATTAAAAGATTAAAACACATCCACCCTTACATCGTGGAAAATTTATCGTTCATCACATAGATGATATTCAAAGATGGTGATACAATGACACACATGAACTTCAGTTGGAACACACACTTCCTTTTTTTTATTTTTATTTACAAAACTCTATTCCCTACCTCCCGAAATAGTTTAGTTAATCAAATTGGTCTAAATATCTTAGTAATGATCTCATTCTTCATTTAAATTATACTTTCTATCTCCACCAAGAGACAAATTACATATCTCTCAACTTTTTGTCCAAAAATGCTATGAAATAACTAATAACTTCCCTTTGCAACTGTTACGAATTATCTTGCAAATTCATGCAGACTCTTAACAAAAGAATGATACTAATCCCAATCTCTTCATCAAAATATTGCCCGAGAGGATCTTCATCATTTACATCCTCAACTACTCATTGTCACCTTTTTCAAATAGGCTTCATGAACTCTTATTCTCTTCTAATTATGCATAATTCTTTGTATATGGCAATTGGTTTTCTCATAAATGTTAGAAATCAAAAAGCATTTCCAAGTCCTGTACTATCTTTCCAAACATTATATGCCAATACATCACTACTTGTCCTTTATTGATCCTTTTATCTCTCTTGACTCATTCCAATCCATTAGGGTTTAGACAAGAAGCCAATTTATCTACGTATCGTTTGATACAATTTCTAGAATTTTCCAAACTCAGTTGCTTCTGCACCTAGTTGATTATTTTAGGATCTTCCCATCCTTAAGTTCTTGAGATAAAAAAGTGATCTTGAATTCACATAGACACTGCTCTTCCTGAGCTCTTAGTCTAATAACATTTGATCAAGGTTTTACCTTTTTAATCCAAGTCTTGGAATCTTTCCATTATGCATCCTCAATAGAGTTAAATTGACTCATGGATTCCTTAATTCCTCAGTTGGTTCACTCTTAACCACTGACTTGATAAGTGTTGGATAATAGTCCTTCTGATAATTTTCTTGGTTAGTCTACCATGCCATTCTCGCATAAAACCAATTTCAATTTTGGACTCTCATAGCATAGTGAGCACATAGGTTCCAGAGATGAACCTGGTTAGCTCTGATACCATGTGTAACATGCCACTTATCGTACCAACTAAGATTTACCAAGTTTCACTTTGAAAGTAAATAGATCAAGATACTGATAGCAGAAGAAATAAAAATTTTCCTTAAATTCCTTTGATTAAATGCACATTTGAAACATATTCTAAACTCCCATTGCATAAATCAAATTTCATTTCCTCAATAAAAGAATTGAATAATCATCTTTACAACTTTTTCATAATATACATACAAGCTTCAAGAGCTTAACTGATAAATAGAGATACATGATTGTATACTTGTCTATCTTCATTATTCCCAGCCACCAACTACATAAGGGGAAGCATCACTCAAGTGATTTACCTCCAACCACAGACTAACTGTGGTCCCCCGGACATTTACCAAACGGGTAAACGGCCCTACCCTTCGACAAAGGGATTGGTATGGTAACCCCAAATAAAATAGGCCTAATTTGAGCAAGGTGTTGTGTCCTACATTAACTAGTACTATCATACTATGGTTGTACAACCATCAAAATATGAAATCCCTACTAGAAATGCAAACCTAGATCACAGTGAACCTAGACAGTGTAAATGTTGGCAATTTACACCACTTTAGCCAAAGTTTTCTTGTCTCATATTCACCCACCCTTCTATCTCAATTGGGAAAGACAATAATCTCTATACAAAAGTTATTCCCTTACCCATGGATCAACAAATCCCAGGAATAACCCCACTTAACAAATGTATCCTTCTCTACACATAGGATAATCCCTTTCCCATGGATCAACAAATCCTAGGAATATCCCCACTTAACAATTACATCAAACTTTATTCTAGGTTAATCCCCTTTTCCATGGATCACATATCCCAAGGTTAACATATCCCAAGTTTCATCAAGACACCTATGTCGAAGTAACACTACTTGCAAATTACAGTTTACTGTCTTTCCCCTTATACAATCAACTAATCATACTCAAAATGATAAATATACATAAAGTCCTATATAGACACAAATCTCTATTATTGAGATTAATTTTACTTCCACAACACAATTTTCACTTACTTAGATATATATAAATATAAATGCTATTATATAATCAAGTTGACAATCACATTGATAAACAACAATGCATTCGACACAAAATGCCTTCAAAGCATAATAAAAAAGAAATCCCTATGCCTGTGATATAAGCTCCCAAATGAATCAACAAGATTCCCTTGCTTAAGCTCCTTCCAGTGGACTAAAACCTCCTTCCAAGTAAAACAATTCTCCTTCTAAACTTCCAAAACCTTTCCTCACAACTTCAAAGAAAAAATGGCAAAAACTCTCAATGCTAATTCAAAAATGAAAATAGCAGAATAAGAAGGCTCTCAGCAAAACTTGTGTGTATTCGAATGAGAGAGAGAGAGCTCCTCTAAATAGAACAACTCGCAAAAAGCAATTCTCGAAACTAACTCAAACCTCAAAAGCAAGAAGAGAAGGCTCTTAATTAAAAAATGTGCCCTTAAAAATGAGGGAAAGCACCCCCTTTTATACTAAAACCTAAGGTGTGGTCTTGCCAAAAATAAGCAAAGAAATGTCGACATTCTTAACAAAAATCTAAAATTAGTAAAAATGTCGACACAATGGTGACATTCTTAACAAAAAAAATCTAAAATTAGTTTCATAAAACTTAAAACAAACTTTCTAAAAATAAAAGTTTGTTTGAAACTCATAAAATAAAACATATTAATCCTACCACCTAAGCGCATCATGATTGTTTTATAAGGCATGCATTATAAAATGTAAAAAGTGAATGAGATAAAGTGGTAAGACTAAGTCTTATCCACTACCTCCTTCAAATGGCCACCACACGAGCTACATAAGGGTGGCGTTTAGTTTTATCTCTCCTTTGAAAGTCATGTGCCTCCTTATGGAGCACTTATCCCACTTTGAACATGCCTTCTTATCTTTTTTTAAAACTTTACCCCTTTAATAAACTTCTTCCCTTTTTTAAGGGATACGTGCCTTTTTTAAATTTTAATACCTTTATTATATATATATTCAATCTATCAAATATATGATATTTAGTAAAACAATATCATTTTTCTAAAAGTATTATAATTACATACTTTTAAAAACATAGGAGTATAATAATAATAATAATATTATTATTATTATTATTATCATCATAAATCGTAAATAAAATCACTTTTAACATATTGATCATGCATTCACGTATTACAATAAAATTGACATGAAATCCACATAGATATGATAACTTTCTCACCAATTCATTAGTATCTCGCAAATCATAAATAACTATGTATACACATGTATATATATCTATATGTTTATAATAGCAAAAGCTATCATATATATGCATATATATGTTTATCGACTTCACTCAAAACCAAATAAACTGATGACCCACATACTGATGACACAAATGAATGGAAACCACACATACATTGGTGACATGAATGACAACCACATAAACACATGCATAACATAAAATTGTTTCATGATAAAACTTTGTCTATGCAATCGTAAACTTATCAACATGCAGATTAAATCACAATTCTCACATGATCATCAAACATGCAATCAAGATTCACAACAAACATCACTTACTGCTACCCAACTGACTTGACACAACCTAGGTCAACATAGGGTTGTGAGTGTGTGATTGCTCAATATAGGTTTTACTAAAGTTACCAGACCAAGTCCTTCTCCTGAGTGACACCTCCCCTCCCTTTCAGAGGGACAACTTGTTCCTGCATACACTTAGATCATCGCCACAATAGTTAACTGATCAAAATATCATCATTAATTAACAATAACTATATTAAATACAAGACATTGCATTATTCTTTTTCTCATCATATTGCATTCAAGATAGATAACACACATAGATGCAAAGATTCATAAATACTTCAATTTTCACAAAATATCCAATCTATAGTAAATGGATAAAAAACACATATATAGATGCAGAAATCCATAATCACTCACTTTCCAAACAAATTAACCAATCTAGGTAAATAGTAAATAGATAGAAACACATGCGGTGTAACAACAAGACCCAAGGGTTTTCTCATCAGGAGTCCAAGTTAACATTGAAGATGCTCTAAATGCATTCTAAAGACCGGGAGCTAAACCTTAAAAGGAAAAAGCCCCCAAGGGTGCATTTTTTTGACATAACATTTAGCCCCCACTTTAATGTATGTATTAAATGCAAGGCCAATACATGCATTAAGGTAAGGTCAACAAACACAGCAAACACGCCAAGCACGGAGAAGACATGCCAAACACATTGAAGACAATAACAGGCACACAAAACATAGAGAAGACAGTTACAGTCACGCAAGACACGAAGAATATAGCATTGAAGACATGCAGAGCACAGAGAATACAATGAATGCAGTGATGATTTTCTTTTTAATTTTCCCATATGAAATGCAAAATGCAAGTACAAGGAAAGTAAACAAACAAATCCCAAAAAGTGTAGAGGAGCTGTTCACCACCGGTCTTGCACTTTTTGAGAACAGACACGCCAAACAAAATCCCAAGGTGTAGATGAGTTGTTCACCACTGGTCCTGCACCTTGAGAACAAACACGCCAAATAAATCCCAAAGTGTAGAGGAGCTCATCACCACCGGTCTTGCACTTTGAGAACAAACATGTCATACACACATGTGCTGAAGACATGGAGAAAACACGGCAAACAAGTGATGGAGTGAAACTATTGCTAGGTTCATCACCATCTTAGGCATATTACAGGCACACAGCGATGATTGGGCTTCACCACAACAACTGCCGAAAACACGCTTAAGGGTTGAGTTAGTCACAGAACCACTCCCTGCCTCGCAATGAGGACTTTTTGAAAATGACAAGATAATGCAATCTCTCTGAGAAATACACCATCCCCACCTCACGATGAGGGCTTAAGATAAAAGGATATACTTGATATCCCACCTCCGCAGAGGGCTTAAATGATTGTGATTGATTTTTAGATTGTTCAAGCACGCTTTACTATCATCTAAAGTAGACAACTTACCTTATATATGCCCCCACCTTAAGGTGGTTGATATCACGTACTGATATCAAGAACATTAAGGTAGGAAGAAAACACACAAGGGAACACGAGCTCTCGCAAAGCCCATGCCCCCCAAAGGTGACATGTACTTTACGATCGCCGAATGTTCCCACAAACACATCCCTGCAAGAAAGGTGTTAGTGTCAAAATAATCATGATAAACAACAATGCATATGATCAACTACATGAAAGAGCCAAGCAAGGTGATATCCATGATAAACAAAGTGCACAGAGCAACAGTATTGTTAAAGTGTTGTTAGCAAGATAAGATAACATCAACATCAAGATAGAGAAATCACAGAGTGATTCTACTAGCCAAGCATCGGATAATTTGTTACAACCCCGTTGTCATATATGGACTAGGTCCATTTTTTTATTACTTGTGAAAGGGACATGTTGATGTGTTTTCCTTGCACAGACAACGCAGCATAAAATACTCGCGTATTTTATCCTCTCTTGAACAAAATCACTCAGATGCTGAACTTTGTGATCAACTGAGTAGACTCCAAGGTTCCTTATCTTCAATTCTCGACTTAGGATAGCTTGTTTGGCAAAGATGTGATTTGTTGTTTCATACAAAGGGACTTACACTTTGGTGTTCAACGGCAAGAAAATACCGTTTGCACTCGCACAGGTTGTAACAATTGCTTCAAGGCTATGCGCTATGATAAACTTATGATATGGCAATTCAGCTCTTGGTCCTACTCTTAACAATGTTTTTTCAAAAAAAATGCAAAAGACTGGGTTTAGAAAGAATATCTAATCTAAGTGCAAGATATCATCATCAATTCCTAGAAATCTCAACCACGCTTTGCTTCGCCATGAGACAACTCCACAAAGGTGATGCAATCTTCTAAGGATAAGATAAAGGTTTTCAAATTGCTCTATGAACAATCGAAGTGACGCTTGTGATATGTTCAAACTAACCTTACACTACAACTTGCCAGCGACAAATCATAAAAGGTATGAACATACAGAGATTTCACTAAGTAATCGAAAGATAATGACCTCCACAAACTAAAGCTAACAAACTTTAAAAGAAATAAACTAAGTTAAAACATTGAATGCAAGTGAGTACTTAGCAACCATGCAACTTGCAAAGAGAACACAATATCACCATGAATAGCTCAACAATGAACTTGTATTGATCTCAGCAAAATCTTAGCAACAGCTCTAATTTGCTCAAAACTCATTATACAAAATGAAGAGGAATGAGGCTTATATAGCCCTCAAAATACAATGAATGGCCAAGATCAATTTGGATTCGATGGCCCAGATCATGCCACATCAAAGGTGGTTATAACAACTTGCTATTTTTAGACACAAAAGAAGGAACAAAGGCACGATTTCCAAGGTGATGACATATTGGAGCCTATGAGGATTGTCCATGTGGCACATCTCCTTTATGGTTATCTCTTCTTCTAAATGCAACGAACTTGGACACAACACCAAAAATGTCTTCAATTGGTACATTTGGCGCATATTGAATGGCCCTTTCTCCATTTGTCAAATCTGATGTGTACATGACAAGTGTCTTTTCCCATTCTGTCATCCAAGCCTGATGTGTACCCATGAATGTAGAGAGTGAAGAAATATTATCCATCTGCTCTCCAGTGATGTTGTGAACATTGTCAAAGTAGGATGCATGTATGTGATTCCTCAAGTCTTCAATATTAAACTCTCCCGAAAGACCAAACATATCATTGATTGAACTAAGTATCCTACTTTGAATCCTTTGTAGTGCACTTCTTATGCGAACACTTTCACTTTCCACTCTTTCAAGAACTTGCTCCTTCATCTGTAGGTTGTAATACCAAAAACAAAGATCACAGGACGAATCTTGTTCAATTACATTCCCATCCACCAAAGCTGTCCTTGGAAAATCTATCATATCCTTCAACTGTGGCATGAAATTTTGTTTAACTATTTCAAACCCTGAACATGTATCTGAAATGACTTGAATTCTATCCAAAAGTCTTGAGACTTTCTCAAATTGTTGAGCAATTTCGCTGATGAATCCGTCAATCTTATTCTTCATTCTGTCTACCCATCCTTTCACCATTAGAGAAGATGATCTCATTCCTTCTAACTGTTCAATGGATTCTTGTGAAAGCATAGCTGGTGGTGTAGATGTTCCCTCACGCTGATGAAATGGATTCATCAATTGCTAAATATACCTTTTGAATGCCAAGTTTTCTTGTTCCAAATGATTCCTCTTTTCTTTCTCTTGCCTTAACCTTTCCTTGACGTTTGTGATTGAATCGTCCAAATCTTCTATCTCTTGATCTTCTGTAGTTGGACCTAAGTCAAAAGTGGCTACATCATAGTCTTTCAGAGCAATATCATCCACAAACTTATCAACTCTAGGTATTGCAATGTGCACTTGCCTTGAACCTGAATTGTCCCTTGTGATTTTGGATAGTCTGGTTGCTTTCTTCTTTTCTTTATCATTTCTTACCTTGCTTAGCAATTCTTCTACATTGAAATTTGTTTCTCTCAACAATGGTAGTCTCTTTCACTTGTTCTCTTAACCATTTCAGTAAAGCAGACAAATCTTCATCAACCTCTTCTTGAATCCCTTTCCCTGGTGTTAATGGCAATGCTTCTTCATCAAAGGCATCCTGAGGTACTTGCATTTCCTGATTTTCTTCATCGCCTTCACTCATGACTACCTCATAACCTTCTTGTATACTATGATGATGTTCTTCAAATTGATTCTCATGCAAGGTTGACTCCAAAGATTGTACATTTCCTTGATCTTGCACATTTGGCGCCATGGGAATTTTTTCTCTTTCTTGGTTCTCCACAGTAGAAGTCATGTTGGTCATTCCTGAAAGGTCTTCTCCTTGTCTAGAAGAAGTGCTAGCTTCGTGAGCTCCACTTGATTTTTTCCTCTTCCTACTACCTTCACCTTGTGGGCTCGCTAGTTGTTTTCTTTTCCTTGGCTGAGCTTCTTCTCTTGAACTATCACTATAGCCACTAGACTCACTATTATGCTCACTACTAGATTCATTATCACTGGCTTCTCGAGAATGTTGCGAATTTGCATCTTCCATCAAATTGTAAGTTAAATTATGACCCTTTTGAATGAGCTTTCGTGTTTGTCGATCCGCATAATTTCTAGTGAATCCTATGATTGTTTGCATCCAACAATCATCATGTGTTATCTCCCTTTCGACCCAATTGAGGATGAATGGTCTCTCAGCATCATATAGACTTTGTGACATAATTCTATCAGTTTCTTCCAATTGATCAGGTATGCTAAATACATTGCAGGTTCTCACTAAATTCCATGTCAACCTTGAATTCCTTTTGATTTTCACGTCCTCTTCATCTTCTGCATTAGCCCAATGGTCTTCAAGATGCTCTTTATGTTTATATCTCCTTCCAAATGCCTTCTGAATGTTGTTGAATGGATCAAAGTTATCTCTACTTAAATCATGAGGTACCATGTTGTATGCTTGCAATTCGATTTCCGAATTCAGTGCTGCTTGTAATGACGAACAAGTCTCTAACTTTGCAACTCCAATTGGGAAGTGAATTCTAGCTTTCTTCTTGCTCTTTTGAATCTTGTCGTATGCCACTAACTGCCTTGTCACCTCTAGCAATACCATCTTGTCAGTGGGATATCTTGGCAAACGGTAGGGATAACCTGAAAATCCTTGAATTCTTATGTAGGTGAATTTTGGAAATTGAATGTACCATCAGCCAAACTTCTTCACCAAATTCATAGCCTCTCTGGATAACCTTTTATGAACATTTCCTTGCAAGGTCCTTACAATGAACATGAAGAAAGCATCGTTGGCTCTTCTATAGTGGGTGATGGCTTTCAACTGCAATTGCGGATAGCAATCGTACACAGGAAACTATCCAGCGCCATATCCAATATTACCTTTCCAAGTCAGTCTAGCATATCTTTCACATCTCGCTAACATGTAGATGACATATGAGCTCATAGAGAATGATTTTGTTTCTTCCAACCTTGTTAGCTGATCATGAATATTGTTACTTATCATTTCCGCCCAATCAAACATCTTTTGTTCTTTCGCTATCTCACTTATGTAGTAGAACATCCATGTTTCACATGTTGATGATTGTGGACAACCCATGATTCTACTCAAAAACATCACCATATATCCGTATTCGGGAAGAAAATTGGACTTATGTAGTTTCTTTGGCAACCTACTGTAGTGATTCCTCGGTTGTGATATCCACTTTGCATTAATCTCTTGCAAGAAATCCTTTGATTTAGCATCATACACCTGTTGCGCATACTCCTTAGTGCAAAGTGTAGTCTTCTTATACTTTGGAATGTTGAACGTATCTGCAATAGCTTCCTTCCTTAGATAGGCCAACACTTTCCCATCTTTTGTCTCAATACATCTGCTTTGTCGGTTATAATGGCAAGCACATTCCAACATCAACTCTGCACTCGGGAACGCAGGCGGAAAGCATGCTGCCTGAACGATTCCATTCTTGAGCATTTCTTGAATAACCTTGGAATGAGTGGGCATCAGTATAATAAGTTTTTCATCATCTGCTAGCTAAGTGGAAACACTAGAGGAAGGTAAACAATAAATCAGAGAGGAGAACAAGTGCCTTAGGGACAGTCACGTAGGAGGGTGGCACCAAATCACCAACCGCAACGCTATGTCCGTAAGACACAACACACAACAATGAAATTAGAGGAGAGGAATTATAGAAGAATGATGATACAAATAGAAGAAGGTCACAACAGAGGCAGTCTCCTAGTATCCTTGACCTTACAAGAGAATCAAGGGTCATCCTAGGAGGCCTAACAACACATAACACATCACAGGGGAAACACATCATGAGACATAAAGGGTTAGAGATACTTACCTGTAGAGACAACCGGGCTAGCGGTCATCACGGATCTTGATCTTTATCTTAATGGTTAAGGCTTTATCACTTCTTCTCTCTTCCATATGTTCATGAGTTTGCAAACCTTGTAGGAAAGGTACCCCTTAATGATGGTTGAGAGGGGATGTTGTCATTTTCTTTGTCAATCTATATAGAGGGTGTTGGAATACCTTGGGTTTGAGGGATAGTTTGTTCTTCAATATCATGTAGAATTTCATTGTTTTCCAAGGTATGTGGAGGTTCTATAAAAGATGCATGATCTATTTCTTTGTTTAAGATGTAATTGAGAGGTTCTTGAACATCAGATGGTAAATTTTCAGTAGGTTGAAGCAAATGGTCACAAAGAGAATCTGCATCATCCTGGTTAGGGAGAGCGGGAATGGATGAAATAGTAGAATGGACAAATGTATCAATGATATCTTCTTCTTGTGCCAAAATATCCTCACTAAGTGGGGTTATGCTGGGACAAGTCTCTTTGTTTGATGGATCACCCATTGCTATATCATTCTCATAGGTCTCAGAAAGGATTTGCATTATGTCGTCATGAAACAAAGGGAGAGAGGGAACAATGTTCTCACCACTACTTTCCCCATGATTGTTTTCATCCATAAAATTAGTAAGATTATCCACGATCGAAGGAAAAACATCCACAGTCGCAAGAAAGCTGTCAAAATAGGCTATTATTCGAAGGATATCACAGGTAGTACTTTTATTCATGTCAATGCCATAGATGTATGCTATTTGATGCAAGACTTGAGGATATTTATCAGTGAATTTGCAAAATTATCATAATTCATAATGTACTCAAATAAATCTTCCAAAGATGAGCCCTTAGGAGAATCCATGAATGCAAAACTATGTGCAAAAATGGCCTTAAATGCTTGATTTTTCAACTTTTCTCAATGCAAACAACTAAACGAACAGGTGTTGTAAAGATTTTCAAGAGGTAAAGCCAATGATATGCTTGATAATAGTCCACTAATGCAATAATACCTTTCACAACATGCTTTTGAAGCAACTCTAGAAAGTCGATAAACCAAAACCTAGTGAAAATAGGTCAAAATATGCGATTTTTCACCAAATCTCAATGCAAAAGAGTAGGGAAACGGGTGTTTTAAGGAAAATTATGATGAGAATCAAATTATAACAGTAATAACAACCACCTAATGCCAAAAAATCTATTACAACACGCCTATAGTGCCATTCTAGACCAAACCCTAGTGCAAAGATAGCACAAATATGTAAATTTTCCCAAAGTTTCAATGCAAAATCCCAAAAGAAAGGATGTTGTAAGGAAATTGAAAAGGGTCAGCAGATAATAATGCTAATAACATCCAATTAGTGCAATAAAATCCCTTACAACATGCTTGGAGTGCCAATCTAGCAAGACAATAAGGCCAAATCTAGTGAAAAAATGCAAGTTTTCAAACCCTAGGCATGAAATTTCACAAGGAGGCCACTATGATGCAACACTACAATTAGAAATGAGACCTAATGAGTGTTTTAACAAGGTAGTAAAATCTGAAATAATATTTTGACTACAACCCTAGCTCATGCAAAACTAGGTTTTCATGAAAAAAATGCAAAATTTCAAGCAATTTTTAACAAATCAAGCATGCAAATGCAATGCAAATGAATTGTAAATGATGAATTTCTATATTTTGTATCAAATATAATGAAAATAATAGAAATTACCTTAAATTATATGCCAATTAATTCAATTACAAAAATGCAAGTCTAATATGCCAATTTTTGCAAATTTTCAAATTTTTTAAATTTTTCAAATGCAATTTTTGAAAATAATGAATTGAATGATAATGAATTTTAGATCTGATGTAAAAATAAAAGAATTAATTAAATACAATTGAATGAATGCAAACTATGTTAACAATCAAACCCTAGAATGCAATTTTTTTCAATTGTTTTCAAATATATCAATTTCTTTGTAAATTTTTGAATGCAATGAAATGAATGAATGTAAATCTATGAAACAACACTCATCAAGGTGCCAAAAAGTTCAAAACATGGGTTCACCAAAATGTTTTTATATGGAAAGGGGGATGATGGTTGTTTTAGTTTGAATCCTCCTTTCCACAAAACATTCCAAAGTGCTTCTCCTATCGAGAGGAGAGTCATATATTAGATTGGGTTGACACTTGGTTTTCTGCTGGGAAATTTAGAAGTTATCACACAATGTTTCCAATTAATGCTTTTATGCTCTTAAAACCCTAATTTAAGCAAAACAGTAATTAAATCTACAAATTACGACAAATGCTACTGGAATTAGGCAAAGGGCATAGAACCTTAACTCACTATTTTTTGCAGTCCAGAAAATAGAAATGTCAGGGACAATGGTGATGGCACCCTAGTCCAAGGTACTACTTTTTCTGTGGATTCCTGATCTCCTTCTGACACTAATTTTTGTTGTATCTTCAATTCCTAGCAACTCAGATGCGGAGGACAATGTTGATGGCGCCCTAGTCCAAGCAGGCTCCTCCTTCAGGATCAAGAATCTCCATAGTGTCCTCCTGCTCCCTGCAACTCCATTCTTCCACTTTCGCAACCTGTAACCTGCAATCACAAGGAGTGTGGGAGGGGGTTGTGGTGTTTAGAGGCTTGCCTTAGTCAATCCTTAGAGAGATATTCAAGTCTTCCGAACACCGTTGTCAGAGAGAGTGCATATCCTTGTGGGATAGAGGCAAAAATCTAAATGATAATGATGATAAAACACAATAAATGTCACCTTGATGATCAAGCTCTCATGGAAGGAAGATTCTCTTCAATGCCATGAAGAGGAGATGGAATCCAACCTGCAAAAATAAACATAATAAAAATGCTATGCTCTGCAACACAATGAATGCCTTGATCACTTTAACATAAGCTCATCAATCATATGTCCATCTAGTTTGCAAATGATAACCTAAACATGCTTAAATATGCAACTATTAAGATTCCCGCCAAGAATTTCATATTTGAAACTTATGATGTCGGCCTAGAAAGCAAATAACAGTCACAAACCTGACATTTGAATTTAGGGCAAACCCAAAATAGGGTTGGATTAGGGCACTAATGCCCTTGTCCACCCCCCTATCTTTGTTCAAAAATCATTAAATTAGCACCCCCTAGGTCCTATTTATCACAAGACCCAAGGGTTTTCGCATCGGGAGGCCAAGTTAACATGCAAGATGCTCTAAATGCATTATAAAGACTAGGAGCTAAACCTTAAAAGGAAAAAGCCCCCAAGGGTGCATTTTTCTGACATAACAACCATTATCCCCTTTTCATTTCCAATGATTCTAAATCAAAGCCTAGCTCTTAGCTTTACACTGATCCCAGTCTTAATGAGTCAAGATGTTAGGTCTAAACAATCAGTATTCAAACCTACAGTGTTCAAAGGAAGCTTACAAGTAGACCTTCTGAATTCTTCCCTAGTAGAAGAGAAGTCCATACAGATTACAAAACTTTAAGTGGCGCTCAGCCTATTATCTTTCATGGCCAAAAACGTCAGGAGGATCAAAATCCTGAAGGAAGCAATCTAAAATCCGAGTGAATAAAAAAATGATTCATCAAAATAAGAGCATTGAGATATCAAAATTGTTGCACATCAAAAGCATTCATTTCTTTAAAAAGTTAAAATCCAAAAAAAAATAGAAAATCAAGTGAGGCAATCTAGAAAATACAAAAAAAAGTGAAAAAGAAAAAAAAAAAGATACAAAAAAAGAGTGAAAGAGAGAAGAATGTTGAATGTTTGTACTCTTGGGTGGAGATCAGTCTAAGCTCGAAGCCTCAAGGGTGACATTCTAACAAAGAAAAAGAAAGGTACAAAGCGCACACACACACTAGCTGAGCAAAACCGGGAGTCTAGTACTCTCTAGGATCATCTTTTACTTAGGAACCCTTGTTATTTCCTATTTGTCCTTTACCTGGGGTCTACCTTGCTTTCCATCTATGATCTAAGTCTAGTGAACATCAATAAAATTTGTTACTTTTCTAAAGTTGAAAGCTTGTTAGATTATCTTATCTAGATAAGGATCAGTGTTTAGCCTTTAGCAAAGCCCAAAATCAGAAACACTCCATTCTCATTCCCGCTCCCCACTTGAGTCTTAAAATCCTATCTCACACCCTTGATTAGGTCTCTTATATCAGGAAAACTCTGTTGCAAGTATGAGGTGAGCCAGTGTTGTCATTGATGTCAACATACTCATACTGCATTGACAAGAAGGATTTGATGAGCTTTGTGCTGAGGATATTAAGAAAATTAGCCTCAGTCAGGAACAGTGAAGAACAGTGATGAGAAGAAGGTAAATATACTGTATAGGTTGAGAGCCGAAGGATGCGGATTAAAGGGTTAGTAGATATGAGTCTTGAGATGTTACAGTTAAGATTTCAGAGGTCCGCATGAAGATCGGAAGGAGTTGTGGCTACCGGTATAGAACCGGGTCCGGCATGTATCCGGAGGTGACAGAGGATCACAAAAAGGTCCGGTGAGGTCCGGAATTATATTATCATAATCTGCGGATTGCAAGGAGTGTTTGAGATGTCCTTGTGATGTATCATCCTGATTTGTGTATGATTTGGAGGTCCGGAAGTACCTCCTGCATTATGACAGTGGCGACAGACTGTGTTCTTAAAGTTCCGGATGAGGAAGACAAGAGATCCCAGTAAGCAGAGGAAGTGCGGATGTATCCGGACATTCAGACAGGCTTGTGAAGGTTCTTGGATCATGTTTAGGTTGTGTTGTTGGTCCGCATTGATGGTAGAGCCCGGAATTGAAGTTATTCTTCCGGATGAAGTTCTTGCTCTGTGTAGCCGACCGGATGAGTTGTTCATCCTGCGAATGTTCTTGTGATGGCCGACCGGATGTGTTATTCATCTTGCGGATACTCCTATGGTTGTTTGCCGACTTAGATGCTTGTTCCTAAGTCGATGTCTTGTATAAATAATGATTTGTGAGTTCATTTCAGTGTGTGGTGGGAGGATGAGTATGATATAGCGAAGAAAGGTGCGAAAGGCAGAGCAGAGATTGTTGGGCTTAATTGGAACTGATCCGGACATGGTAGAGATGTCATTCTCCAGTTCAAGACTGTGATTTTTATCACCTTGTAGACAGTGTGTCTCCTTGTAGGCAGTGGGCCTCTTTGTGAGCAGTGTGCTCGGGCAGTGAGCCCTTATTGGCATGTGCCATTCATTTTTCTTTATTCTTCTAACAGAGAATAATTCTTGGGTTAATCACCCCGTGGTTTTTCCCTTAACCGGGTTTTCCACGTCAAAATCTTGGTGTTCAATGTGTTGATGCTTATCTGCTCTTATGTTTATGTATTATGCTTCCATGAATGATTATTTGATATGCTGCTAACTAACAACAGAGAATTAAGTGTTTGAAATAGAAGAAGTTCTATACAACTGATTCACCCCCCCCCTCTCAGTTGTATGCCCTAGATCCAACAAACTCGCAATCCCCTGGACTGAAAATCATACTTAAGAGCAGTCCTATCGTTTGTTCCACATTGCAATCATACCAAAATCAGAAAAAGAGTCTCAAAGAAATAAAGACAATGTCATAACTCATGGCATTCAATAGAAGTAAAAGTTTTATTTTAGCATTGCTTGTGTTCTTGCATCTGCATATCATCACTTGCATTCATATATATATTCTGAAAAAGACAAAAATAAATTGCATCATCCATATGTGATCATCTTAGGTATACATTCTCGTAAGAAAAATAAAAATCTCTATCCAACCACATGCACAAAAGGGAAAGTGAAGTACAAGACATCGACTAAAGCTATGTATAGATCTCATCCAATCAGGTCTTGTCACAATAAGTGTAAAACAATGTCTGAGCATAAGTCACTCCTCCAACAAGTCAAAAGAACAAAACTATGTAATCAAATACACAAGTCTCCCCATGTAAGGGGGTAAGGGTAGAAATATCTTAAATGTGGGTCTCTCAAAGACCTCAAGGAGTGTCAAATCAAACCTTTGCAAAATCTTCACAAAAACCATAAAAAATAGAAAATTTGAAAAAACCAAAAAAATTTGTAAAAACATAAAAAATCCCTAAAAATCAAATACGTTCTTCAAAATTCGCAATAAAAGGAGAACTTGTTCTCCTCTCTAACTTAGCATGTCTTCTATGCATTCTTAGATTAGTTCTTTGCTTTTATGCATCTCTTTCATGCGTTGTTTTGCGTGCTTTCATTTCTACAAGTCTAAACTGATAAAGGCAAACAACTAGTCAAACTCAAACAATCCATGGTAAGTTTGTCATTTCAATTTTCATTATTTATTTTGATATATTTAAATTTTGGACTAATACTAGTTATTGCAGGTAGAATTGTGGGAAAATCAACAAACAGGTAAGGCCTAGTTCAGGAATGGTACATGCCTTTCATGTAGACTACCATCCCCAAGGGGGCAAATATGTAAGCACAAAAATCACGCACAGCCTCCACAAGGACCCCTATGATTATTCAAATACTTCTCACATACATGTAAGCATGAAATAATGTCCTTTAAGCAGCAAATCTCTTGATGACGTGTCTTCTTTCTTGTCTTGTGTTGATTCTTCTTTGTCAATTTCTCTCTCTCCCCATTTGTGACACTTTTCGACACTTTTTGCGACAACTGTCAATTTGCATTTTCTGAGATTTCAACCTTGCTCCTAAGCCTTCTAAGCGTCTTATAGGTGAGTTTTAACCTTTCCCCCATGTTTTTCATCCTCTACACCCCCTATAGGTACTTGCATGATCAGTCGCCACATACCAACATAAAAGCCCTCTAGAGGTCCCCCCTTTCCATCTCCCACTTTCAGTTTTCAGTTCTGCTCAACCAATCTAAATCTCCCCCTATCATTTCTTTATTCAATTCATAGTAAAATTAAAAAACCAAATTTGCTCTTGGGAATAGTAAATCTTTGTTTTTTCCTTGATAGTTAGATCTTGCATGTTAGAATATATGTTTCCATATTCCTAGATCTAGATTATTTGAAGAAGTAATTTCCCTTTTTTTAGATTAGATTAATTGAAAACAATCAAAAACCCAAAAACATAGATTAAACTTGCATTAGGAAAAGTCATATTAGCTTGCATTCATATTTCCCTTTCATAGATTAAACATCACTTTTCATTTCCAAAATACTAAAAAAGCACAAAAAAGATGTCTGCATATCATTTAGTTTGCATGCATATAGAAACCCTAGAAATAGACCAACTTGCAAACCCTCGATACCATCACGAGGTAACCGTGATTAAGGATTCAATCAAACCCTTGATCACATCACAAGGTAAAAACAAGTCGAAGCATAGTCAAACCCCTAAATCTAGTTAAGGTTGGTCATCACACATCTACCTCTATCTTGGCTCACAAATGTGCCTAGGAATGAGAGGAGAGTGGGCGAGGGATATCCGTGACGAGATCGAGGAGATCAATCCACGATAACAACAAGAGACATTTACTCTACCCCAAGGAGACCCTTTTGTCCTCTTATTATTAGAAGAACGTAGACAATTGCAAATACAACGAGAACTCATCCAACGCATAGAAAGACAAGAGGACACAAACAAATGAAACCGCTTACCCACACAAAAGTGGAATAGAAGAAACCCCAATAAGAGAAGAGAAACTAGTGACCCTTCGGGTCATAGGGTTATCTCAACAACTACCATCGAATGAAATATTCAACTTAGCACACAACAACAAAGGCCACAGAACTTGCCGACCCCTCTCTGCGAAGTCCAGCTCTCCAACGAGCTAGACTCCCACCGTGTCTCACCTCCTCTCGACTGGCTACTTCCACGAGAGTGAGAGTGACATGGCAGATCACCTCGTGGCAAGGACGGAAGGGTCAGTGTGCATGCCAAAATCTGACCCGACAGCCCCAGGCAACCAGAGTCACGATTTTGAGCATACATATTTTGGTGAATTAGATGTGAAGAACAAATCCTTTTGGGATGGATTATTTCACATTTTTATGCATTTCCCAACGTTTCATGCAAACATTCCAAGGGAATGTCCCCTCAAGTAAAATTACAAATCCAAAAGGGATCCAACAAAATCCCCACATCTCTGACGAAATCAAAACACAAGATGTGGACATTCAATCTAAGATTCATCAAGATGATCAACCCATAGCAAGCCATAGAAAAATGGCCACCAAAATGGACAATGAAGTATGTTTTCAAGAGAAGAACTTACAAGAAGTTCAAGAGGTACAAAATCACTCCACATAGTTCATCAAGATAAGAAGTCCACAACATGTGAAATGTCATTAGAAAGAACAAATAGGGTCACTCAAACCCCAATGCATAGCAATCCATTTCAAGGTTGTAAAACTCAAAAAATGAAGGAAGCCTCACTCAGGGACCTTATAGAAAGTTTGGTCCAATGAATCAAGACCCTTGAGGCTTGGAGTGTTGAACAATCTCGCCAAAACAACATTATAGAAAAATGTAGGGCATAGGGAAATCATTTCATTGATGAAATCAAATCAAAGCAAGGGGCAACACAAAATACCCCTCATCTAAACTCCCAGTTTTATGACACACATAACAAAGCATTTAGGCCTTCCTTGCCCTCACAACCCAACACGAAAAGTCTCAATAAAATAGGTGGGATTCCTATGACACAAGATCAACCACAAATGATCCCATCCAATCTTCAAAACATAAACATGACACCATCTAGTCATCCAACTTTTTCAGGATATCAACAATCTAGCATACCCTTTCAACAAATGCATCAAGCTCCAACTGAAGGGCTAAAGTTTGGAGGAACAAAACCCTTTACACATAACCCCCTCTTAGGAACATACCTCGAGTATTTAAAGAGCCTCTTGACTACAACATTCATCAAGTTATACTACCACAGCCTCTCCCTGAGGTTCCAAAATTTAAAGGAGAGGGTGATCCCAACTCTCATATCAAGGCTTACATCATGGTAGTGCAAGAACTCCTTCCTTGGGATTTGGTGGTAGAAAAGATCTTTCCAAAAACTTTAGAGGGTATCGCTCTAGATTGGTACTATCAACTTCTAGAAGCATCGATCCACTCTTTTAGGCAACTCATCGATGAATTTGTGTCTACCTTTGACATAAACAAATTGGTCAAGATAGGAATATGAGAATTTTTAACAATCAAACAAGAAGTCAATGAGTCGGTTGCACATTTTATCACACGATGGAGGAAAGTTCTCTATTCATCAACTAGCGCATCAAACATGGATCATAGAGAACTTTTTGATCTCTTCTTACACGCTCACAACAATGACATACGAGAACAAGTTCAAAAACTCCCTTACAAATCATATGAAGAAGCACTTGAAAGTGCCCTTATAATTTGACCAAGCCACTATTGATAGTGGAAGAAGGGAGTATGATGCCAATGGAAGGTTGATAAACCATGATAGAAATAACAAATATTTGAAAAACAAGCAAGACATAGATGGGTCAACAAACACCTGACCATCACGGAACCACAATAGTCATACAAATTTGGGAAATGAAAATGTCAACAACTATTCCTTGAGAATAAAAAAAAAGTCGTACAATAATCGTCATAAACCTCGAGATCACAATCATGATAAAGAATGCTCATTTCACAAGAGAGGGGGCATGAGATCAAGTCATGTCGGGGGTACCATCGCTTCATATCAAACCTCCCAAAACATCAACAAAAAGCATTCATGGACACATTCTCACAAGATGAAGAACTTAGTCCCAACACCTTTGATCAAAACACCTTAGGCCTTGTGGAATTAGATAAAGATCAAGAAATGTGTGTCATACAAAGACCAGAATGACCAGATGACACCTCCAACAATTCAATTTTTTCTCACATGCTATAGTTTATCAAGAGTACACACAAGAATGCTCTCCTCAAAGCCTTAGATCTAGGCCATATAGTTCAAAACACTCCAAGTGATAAGTTTTCTTCTTCAACATTTGATTTTGAAAAGTTACCCTCAGACAATGACATAGCTAAACAAGGTGACCTCCCCCTCCATCTCATAGTCCAAGTTCAAGACTATTCCATTAAATGTGTAATGATCGATGATGGGTCTACAATCAACATGGTCTCCTTTTCACTTCTTCAAAGAATGGGTTATGATGAAACTCAAATCACAAAACAAACTTCCATCCTTAGAATTCATGATAACCCAAACATTCAAACCATGGGTAAGGTCAATCTTCAAATCACATTGGGTCCCAAAGCCCTCCCAACTAAATTTTATGTCATAAACAAAGAAACCACTTACAACATGATCTTAGGAAGACCTTGGATTCATAGGATGAGAGCCATTCCCTCCACATTATTTCAAGAATTACACTTCTCGTACATGGCACAAACCCACATCATCAAAGGAGATCCTAATCCTTTCATCCATTATAGAGTTAAACAAGTCAAAACTAAGGGAAAGACCATGGAAACCACTAGTGACCCAAAAATCAACACTTTTGAAAAAGGAGAGACATCAAAACAAATTACAAACGTAGCCAAGACCTCGAAATGTATAGGAAAGGGCGCAATAGGAGAATTCCCCTTCGATCCCCACTCAACAAAGTCTTATGCTCCATTCAACTTAGTAGCCATTCCAATCAAACCAGACAAAAGAATTCATATGATTGAAATCATGAATAAAGAAGAAGAACCAAAGCTCACATAGAAACTGGGAGAGTCAACACCAATTCCGATTGCCCCTCAAAATTTCAAAACAAACCTAAGAACTCAACAAGAATAGAAAATGATAAAGCTAGGGGGAAAATCATCAAACAATGAAACATGTGAGTACACGAAACCCCTCACTGAATACAAAGACATTTTTACACCAAGTCTTCGAGTGTCCTTGCAAAGACTTTCAAGCAAAGTTCGGGCAGAATTGGACAACTCCACACATAGTTAAGGAAAACGTAAAAAAATAGTGCTACCACTTGTGCATTATGGAAGGAGAAGAGTAAAACATAAAAACACCAAAAAATCATAAAACATAAGAACACACACAAAAATTATAAAATTCAAAATGTCTAAAAGAATTTGTTTCTTGCATTTCAGTTTCATTCTGTTCATCTTGCATTACAGTGAATGACTTGCTCTTGTATTATTTTCATTTTAGTAAGGAGTCTAAGGTTGCCTAGATATACGTCATCCTTTCAGGACCTAGAGATTCTTCATTTTCACAATCACCATTATCCCCTTTTCATTTCCAATGATTCTAAATCAAATCCTATCTCTTAGCTTTACACTGATCCCAGTCTTAACGAGTCAAGATGTTAGGTCTAAACAAAGTCAGTATTCAAACCTGCAGTGTTCAAAGGAAGCTTGCAAGTAGACCTTCCCAATTCTTACATAGTAGAAGAGAAGTCCAAACAGATTACAAAACTTTAGGTGGCGCTCAACGCCTTATCTTTCCTGGCCAAAAATGTCAGGAGGATCAAAACTTTGAAGGAAGCAATCTAAAATCCAAGTGAATAAAAAAATGAGTCATCAAAATAAGAGCATTGAGAGATCAAAATTGTTGCACATCAAAAGCATTTATTTCTTGAAAAAGTCAAAATCCAAAAAAAAAAAGAAAATCAAGTGAGGCAATCTAGAAAATACAAAGAAAAAAGTGAAAAAGCAAAAAAAAAATAGATACAAAAAAAGAGTGAAAGAGAGAAGATTGTTGAATGTCCATACTCTTGGGTGGAGATCAGTCTAAGCTCGAAGCCTCAAGGGTGACATTCTAACAGAGAAAAAAAATGGTACAAAGCACACAATTGCACTAGCTGAGCAAAACTGAGAGTCCAGTAGTCTCTAGGATCATCTTCTACTCAGGGACCCTTGTTATTTCCTATTTGTCCTTTACCTTGGGTCTACCTTGCTTGCCATTTATGCTCTAAGTCTAGCGAACATCAATAAAATTTGTTACTTGTCTAAAGTTGAAAGCTTGTCAGATTGTTACGCCGAGAGGCGTAACCTACAGTGACAGCAAGGGGTGGAATGAGATGTGTGTAAATAAAAAATGTTAACTTTTTCAAATAAATTGCTGACACATAAAATACGAAATAATTAAAAAGTGCGAATAATAAAAAATGTCGACAAATAAATCAATAAGGATTAATATAAATGTAAATGACATTTGAATCCGACACACCACTTTGCAAATTATAAAGCGGCAATAAATTGAGAGCTAAAACAACAAATAAGAAAGTGTAGCAAAAAAGAAAGTGCACGAAGAACAAAGTGCAGGGAATTAATCAAAAAATCTAAGTTATTTGAATCAATAAAAATTTATTTTTTTCCAAAATAAAGTAAAGAAATTATTTATGTCTTAGTAAATTTATGTCTTTAGTAATCTTTTTAGAATAATTTCTTTACTTTTTCAAATTAAATTTAATATTCATAATTATGTCTTTACTAAATTAAAAAAAGTAAAGAAATTATTTATGTCTTTAGTAAATTAATTATGTCTTTAGTAAATTTATGTCTTTAGTAATCTTTTTAGAATAATTTCTTTTTACTTTTTCAAATTAAATTAAATATTCGTAATTATGTCTTTAGTAAATTAAAAAAATAAAGAAATTAATTATGTCTTTAGTAAATTTATGTCTTTAGTAAATTAATTATGTTTTTAGTAAATTTATGTCTTTAGTAATCTTATTAGAATAATTTCTTTACTTTTTCAAAGTAAATTTAATATTCCCAATTATGTCTTTAGTAAATTAAAAAAAAGTAAAGAAATTATTTGTCTTTAGTAAATTAATTATGTCTTTAGTAAATTTATGTCTTTAGTAATCTTTTTAGAATAATTTCTTTACTTTTTCAAATTGAATTTAATATTAGAAATTATGTCTTTAGTAAATTAAAAAAAATAAAGAAATTATTTATGTCTTTAGTAAATTTATGTCTTAAATTAATTATGTCTTTAGTAATCTTTTTAGAATAATTTCTTTAATTTTTCAAATTAAATTTAATATTCATAATTATGTCTTTACTAAATTAAAAAAAGTAAAGAAATTATTTATGTCTTTAATAAATTTTAGTCTTTAGTAATCTTTTTAGAATATTTTCTTTTTACAGGATGCCTCGTGCAAAGTTAAATTTTGAAAATGAAGAGCAACGAAGAGAACATAGAAGACATTATGCTCGAAATTATATGAGCCAACGACGTGAACAAATGGCTCATGCATAAAGACAGGATGAAAGAAGCCTTCAAAATGAAGTGCAACAAATAGAACAACGAAGAGAATATAATCGAAATTATATGAGACAATGACGTGAACAAATGAGTGATGCACAAAGAGAGGAAGAAAGAAATCATTGTAACCAAAGTGATAGAGAAGGACATGTTAAGCGCAAGGCAAATATGATAGTGGAAGAGATTGAAACATAAATGAGACAACATGTTGATGATATAATATCACATCGTGCACAAACATCTCATGAGGAACAATATATATTGAGAAGAAGACATCGTCAATCTCATGGGAATGTTGAGGTTAGTTCTCAAGGGATGAATTCTATTACAATAGACCGTGTGCTAGAAACACCAAATAATAGATTGTAAGTTGCAATGAATGTTGATAATCAAAATCATGTTAATAATAATAGAAATGTTGAGATTGATTTGAGGACTTTACAAATGATATTCCGACAAGGACTAGATAAAATTTCTACGCTAGGTATGTGCTACATTTGTGAAGAAAGTTATATAGGAATGAAGGTTACACGGGTACCTAAAGGCCCTATTTGTAATAGATGTCGACAAGAGAAACATGAACATCAATTTTCTACAATAAACAACATGGATCCTGGGCCACAACCATTAGAACTTAGAAACTTAACACAAATTGAGGAAACGTTGATAGCATGCATCAACCCAATTCTTCAAGTCACACATGCAACTAAAGGTCAGTATAAATATAGAGGATATACAATAAGTTTCCCACAAGAAATAAAGGAAATAGCAAAAATTTTACCACATCGAATAAAAGATTTACCAATTATTATTGTTCGAAGGAAGGATCAACATGGAACAAATTATAATTTTACAGTCAATACAGAGAGAGTGTACAAAGCACTAAAATATAAGATAGAACATGATAAGTTCTATAAAGATGTTCAAATTGATGAAAATGCTCTTAATGAACTTGCATGCAATTTAGATGAAAACATTTTTGACAAATTGAACTATGTCCATATGGAGTTTGATTCAGATGCAAATGAATATGTATTTGTGGGTCCAATGATAGAGATAGATGAAGGAAACATTATTGAACACACTACATCAATGGCATCAAAACCACCAAATGTTCAAAGAGAGATGGAACTAATCTAGGCGTGGGTAAATAACCCTAATTTAGATCCTGGATCACTAATTGATTGGCCAGAAATTGGAATAGCTACACTAAATGAGTATGTCACTGAAGGATTACTTGATATGGCTTTTCCAACACTATTTCTAGATGGGCGATGTGATTGGCTAGAACCACGAATAAGGAGAGTCCATTTACATGAGTTTGTTAAACATTTATTTTGATATAGAGATCATTGTTTTGGACGACACCCTCGATTTAGATACTATATGATGAATATGATTATGAGACATCGTGCACAAAACTCATCTGCCGTGTTTGTCAAATAAAGCTTTCAAGATATGCCAATCACAATCAATGAGTTACGAGAGCATATGGAAAATATCACTCATTCACATCTAGCTGATCATTTGATGCATTTTGGTACTACACTATGAGGTACAAGGTCTTATTGGGCAAAATATCAAGTTGAATTAACTGACCTCTTGCATCAAATTGGAACACCAACTATTTTCTTTACTTTGAGTGCAACAGATATGTATTGGCCAGATTTGCATGCACTAATGCCAGGAACACAACCAACTAATCCACAAGAAGCACAAAAGTGGCGATGACAAAATATTATTAACTATCCACATATTTTGGCTTATTACATGCACCTACGATATACAATGTTTCGAAAGGAAATAATGCAGAAGGGAATGAAAGCAAAAGATTATTGGTCAAGAAATGAATGGCATCATAGAGGATCACCACATGTGCATGGATTTATATGGTTAGATGGTGCACCAGATATAGACAATCTTAATTGGAGTAATGATTATGAAAGACAAAATGCACAAAAATATTTTGATTCTATTATTCATGCATGGAATCCATGAGGAGATCCACATCAACGAAACATACAGGTATGGTATTAATTCTAAATTATTTATATTTTTCAAAATACATTATACTTAAAAATATTGTATGTTAACTAATAATATGTTATATCGTCAATGATAGCTCCTACAAAAATTTTCACAACATCCATGTCTTCGAAATACACAACAATTGAACCAGATAGACTTGGAACGTGACTATGAAGAATTACTCAATTGTGTTGAACACCATACAATGTGTAAAGAAGGTGCTTGACTCCGTAAGAAAAGAGGAAGGATGGTTTGTAGGTAAGCTATTTAGAGATTTAAATATTTTGTATCAAGTAATAATTAAAATGTTTATATATACTAACAAATGACCTTTTGTTTGTAGGTACAATGCACCATGGCCATTACAACTAGATGGATCAAAATTATTTGAAGACCCAACCACAGGTGATAAAATATATGAACCTGCAAGAAATAATGATCGGGTGAATACACATAATCGTAATATATTTCAGTTATGGAGAGCAAATGTAGATTGGCGACCTGTTCTTTCAAGACATGCTGTAATGAATTATATTGCAAAGTATGCAGCAAAAGCTGAAAAGAGTTCATAAACATATCACCAAATGTTAATGCGACTTGCAAATATTGAAAACCCAGATGAAGTAGCATCAAGAGCATACAAAAGACTTCTAATAGAAACTCTCATTGAAAGAGACATTAGAGCACAAGAAACATGTCATATGTTATTAGAGTTACCATTGGTAGAAAGTAGTAGAGTATTTGTCTCATTAAATGTTTCAAGAGAGGTGTTCAAGCCAGTGACAAAAAATGAAAAAAATGAAGATGAAAGCCATCTAAAACATTTTGTCGAAGGATATTTGGATAGGCCATATGCAATGGAAAGTGTTAGACTTATAGATGCAGCTAGATCTTGGTCTTATAATCCCAAGCGGAGAAGAGATAACAAATGGGAAGCAAGGACTACGGAAGCTATTGTGAGAGTGTTTCCAAGATTTACCACCATACCTACACGTCAATCAGAAAAATGGGTTGACTTTTGTTGGTTAGAATTATTACTGTACAAGCCATTTCGCAATATAGAAAGAGATATCGGACTTGATGAGACTACAATTATATCAAATTGGGAGTCACTCAACTACAATCCATGGCATTTGGAACAAAGGAGTATTATATATGAAATTGAAAATTATAATGATTCTGAAGATGATGATGTTATACCTAATGATCATAATACAAATGAACACGAGTGGGAGATCATCTCAAGACTACACCATGGACAAATTATGAATGTAACAGAGATAGATATGTTGGGTAGAAGAGATGTTGATAGACAAAATCTATGGACTACTGAATATAAAGGAGAAGATTATATGAATAAAGCAATAAAGTTTATCAGTGCCATGAAAGAGAATGGGTTATTATTACCAGAAGATATGATGTCAAGTATCTCTTATGGAAACTTAGGTACTAAGCAAAAAAAAGCACTTGATATTATTATGTCACATTATTATCAAGATGAAAATGTCATGCCATTGTGCATGATAATTCAGGGAATAGGTGGAACATGTAAATCATATCTAATTCATGCAATTCGTCAAGCTCTTCAAGATGCATCAACACCACAACGCTCTCCCTTATTATTACTAGCACCAACTGGAGTTGTAGCTTTTAACATTGGTGCATCGACTATTCATTCAACACTGAGAATTCCACTTACAGATTTTGTTGAGTTAGAAGGCACAAGGCTCACAAGCTTCCAAGACGAGTTGCAACATATAAAATACATTTTGATTGATGAAATGAGTTTTATTGGACAAAATTTGCTTTAAAATATTGATTCAAGACTACGCCAAGCTTTTCTAGAAAAATCAAACTTGAGTTTCGGAGGAAGATCAATCATTTTGGTAGCAGATTTGGGTCAACTACCTCCTATTAGTGACAAACCACCTTATGATAGTAATGTACATGCAAAATTATTATGGGAGGAATTTAAGATAGTTGTTACTTTGGATAAGGTATCCAGACAAGAAGGTGAAGGTGAGGATCAACAAAGGTTTCACCAATTACTTACAAATATTAGAGATGTGCATCCAACAATCAATGATTGGAAATTATTGATGACAAGGACAGATGCTTCATTGAATCAAACAGTTCAAGAATAGTTTGATAACAGTATCCATCTATTTGCAGCAAATGATAACGCACATAACCATAACAGGAAGAAATTATATTCATTAAGAAGACCGATTGCCTGTAGCATTGCAACAAAATAAGGTAGCATTAATCCAGCAGGAGGTCAAAATGATGAAGTAGATGTTGAATTATTAATTGCAAAGGATGCAAGAGTCATGTTAACATCTAATCTATGGATAGAAGCAGACCTTGTAAATGAAGCTTTAGGATACATTCGAAATATCATATACAAAATTGGAAGTGCCCCACCAGATCCACCAACATATGTCATGGTTGAATTTGATAATTACTCAGGAATGCCTTTTGAAGATGCAACTTCAAATATAATTCCAATTGCACCGATACGTAGGGGACACACATGTCAATTGCCATTACGATTAGCTTGGGCACTAACAATCCATAAATCACAAAGATTAATTCTTTCCAAGGCAACAATTGATATAGGACCAAAAGAAAGAATAAGATTAACATTTGTTGCTATTTCACGTGTTAAATCCTTGGATGGACTTAGAATTTCAGCACCATTTTCATACGATCGTTATAAAAAATGAAAATAGGGAAGCAACTCACCAAAAGGAGAGCTGAGGAAGAAAGACTCAAATCTTTGGAAGCACAATAAGTTTATGTAATGTATACATTATTGGTATAATTCTTCTATTAAACTCTACTGATATAGCATGAAGATTATTTTTTGGGTTTAATGTGAAATGTCTCATTTAATATTTGCAAAGAATAAAAATACTTTTTCCAAACACAATAAAACATGCTAAAGTAATATTTTACATACCGCACTGCAAATGCTACTAGCTTAGATATCTTAAATACATCTATCTTAAATACACAGAGATATCAGTCTTGAGGTGCCTATCTATTCTTAAAAACAATTAAACTTGAGGCGCCTCGAGACTGATATTTCTCGGCATATTTTAGATAGATGTATTTAAGATATCTAAGCTAGTCTTATCTAGATAAGGATCGGTGTTTAGCCTTTAGCAAAACCCAAAATCAAAAACACTCCATTCTCATTCCTGCTCCCCGCTTGAGTCTTAAAATCCTATTTCACACCCTTGATTAGGTCTCTTATATCAGGACAACTTGCAATCCCCTGGATTGAAAATCATACTTAAGAGCAGTCCTATCATTTGTTCCACATTGCACTCATACCAAAATCAGAAAAAGAGTCTCAAAGAAATAAATTCAATGTCATAACTCATGGCATTTCATAGAAGTAAAAGTTTCATTTCAGCATTGCTTGTGTTCTTGCATCTACATATCATCACCTGCATTCATATATATTCCAAAAAAGACAAAAATAAATTGCATCATCCATATGTGATCATCTTAGGTATACATTCTCGTAAGAAAAATAAAAAGGTCTATCCAACCATATGCACAAAAGGGAAAGTCAAGTACAAGACATCGACTAAAGCTATGTATAGGTCTCATCCAATCAGGTCTTGTCATAATAAGTGTAAAACAATGCCTAAGCATAAGTCACTCCTCCAACAAGTCAAAAGAACAAAACTATGTAATCAAGTACACAAGTCTCCCCATGTAAGGGGGCAAGGGTAGAAATATCTTAAATGTAGGTCTCTCAAAGACCTCAAGGAGTGTCAAATCAAACCTTTGCAAAATCTTCACAAAAACCATAAAAATTAGAAAAATTGAAAAAATTATAAAAATTTGTAAAAACATTAAAAATCCCTAAAAATCAAATATGTTCTTCAAAATTCACAAGAAAAGGAGAACTTGTTCTCCTCTCTATCTTAGCATGTCTTCTATGCATTCTTAGATTAGTTCTTTGCTTTTATGCATCTCTTTCATGCGTCGCTTTGCGTGCTTTCATTCCTATAGGTCTAAACCAACAAAGGCAAACTAGTCGAACTCAAACGATCCATGGTAAGTTCTGATGGGTTGAAATATTGACCTCTTTTGATGTTGTTTTTATATGCTTTTAAAACTTTTCCATATGATCTTCCAAATACTTTTTAAACATAACCATCATGATATACCATCTTTTTATATACTTTGCAAGACCTTGAATCTATGATTATTAATATGGAATATGGTGATGGTATTATCAATTGAATGATTTAAACATGAGTATGCATGCAATATAGATGAAATTCTATGGTTTAAATATGGAGGTTATTTGTGTGCATATGTTTTCTGAATTAACCCCTGTGTAATAGCAAGCATGTGGCATCAAGGAAAGGAGAATTTGTAGCGAGTTGCAGAACAAGGGAATTAAAGGAAGTCGAAGTCAAGACACCAAAAGTGCAAGCAGCTGGAGGATGAATGTGAACCATCATGGGAAGGAATAAATGCAGAAGTAGACTCGTTTCAAACGTAGCTTGTGTGTGTTCTTCATATGAGCCGTTGCATAAGAATTCTTGTTTGAAAAGGATTCTCCTTCCTTTGTTCAGTTAGAATTAATAAATCAATCTTAAACCCGTATCCTAATAACTAGGAATGGATTGATGATTGAAGTTAGTTGGTAGTTGCATAAGACTCTCCCATTTTTGTATAAGTTAGAAGGGATGAGCTCGGTGTTAAGGAGTTACTTTGTTATCCAGTTACTCAGTTGTTACTCTATTTTCAATATATTAGAAGTTTCAAACATGTTTTATTAAAAGAATGTCATTATTGAATACAATCTAAAAAATATTTTGTTTATGATATGAAGTGAATGGAACTATGTGTTATGAGGATGTGTGAGTATCTGAAGTAGATTTTATTTCCAACTAAGTTAGTTAGTCCCCTGAGTTGGCCACTCAAGGTACTGATCGTCACTTCACTCATTTTCTTATTCCTTTATGCATTCTTGTTAAATCTATTTTCCATTAGTTTATAAATACATTACGAGTCAATTAAGATATTTTGATTGTTAAATTACAGTGGTATGGTTCATGAACAAATGCATGTTTTGTCTACTTTAAGTCCTTTGGAGGTTAGCATTAGTTCTCTCATAATTTTGAATGTTTTGGATTAGTTCTGTAATTTCCTATTGTTAGCAGTTATCTACAGCTTATGCTGAAGGTACCCATAGCCACTAGATTTTGTAACTGTTTTTATTGCTCTTGCATTTCTGTGAATTCCAGCAAAGTAAAATAATGTGAGTAGGTTTGGATAAGATAGTTTAGAAGAATATGAGCCCTGAAGGCACATACAGTGCAGTGCCATCGTAAGCTTACGCTCCTTGGTTGATAATTTAATGTGGGAGTACAATTTTAAGTGGACTGTTCAGACATGTTTACCCCTAAATTATATTAAGTCTACAACGCATTAGTTTTTCTCTACATTTTTGGTACTGTTGTCGGGGATGGTGCTACCTTCATAGGCTCATTTTACATGTTTTCATAGCTTAAGTTTTGATTCCCGCATTAGGGTTAATAGATTCACTTTTCAGGAAACACCATAAATTATACTAACATTATGCAAGACCATTGGAATATAAAGCCCAATTCACTGTATGTGGAGGCAGAGAGACATCTGAGGCAGATTCCTCCCTTCAAATTATCAAGATAGAGAAGATACAATTGACTTTATCAACTATACAGTAGAAATTACTGAAGGAGGACTTGTTCTTACATCTTCATCAACACCTTCTACATCTTTATCAGCTTCTTCCACAACTACATAAGGGACCTTTAGAACCATGGTAGATGATGCAGTGGAGGATCCACCAGAGCAAGCAACGTTTGAGTTTCCTATCACTGATCAGGAGAGGGCTACAGTGCTAAAAAATATTCCACCGTCAGCATTACCAGTCTTCTATGGCCTAGTGAAATAGGATCCAGATATGTTTTTGTTTGAGTTTGATATTCTGTGTAGGAGCTATGACTACACTTCAGATGCTCACAAGCTGAAACTCTTTCCTACCACCCTCAAAGATGTAGTCTTGAGATGGTTTATTAGGCTGGGAAAAGATGTCATTCTAGACTGGGATACAATGAAGGAGAAATTCTTGGAGAAGTACCAAGATTACTGCCAAGGGTATGACAGGAGGAGAGATGGCATCTTCAGGATGTCACAAAAGGGGGAGGAGCCACTAGAAGATTATGTTGAAAGATTCCAGTTTGCTCTGAAGAAAAACCCCCAAAACAGATTATCTAAAGAATCATTAAAACTGGTCTTCTTAAGAGGGGTTAAGGATGATCGCATAGATGCTTTAAATCTCATTGGGCAAGGTGATGTTTCTCAGTTACCTTTTGAGTCAATTTGTAAAGTTTGCTGAAATTATTCAAGAACTTTCACTAGACGACCAAGGGAAGAAAGGACATCAATTACAAATAAAGCAACCAATGGAGTTTCAAGAGTGGAAATTAGTAACTTGTTGTCCAACATGAAGGAGGATATAATCAGCCATATGGCTACATAGTTGGATACTCTTCACATGAAGAAGAAATAAGAAGAAGCAGATGCAATGCTTACTGAGTATTGTCCTAGTTGTAGGCAAAGGAAGGCTAATTGTAAATACAAAAGGGTGGCAAGCATCCAACAAGAGAAGGTTGAAAGGCCAGAATTTCAGCCATTTGAAGGAGAAGATGGACAATTGTTCTACATAGCTCAAAGGAGACCTTGGCAACAAAGACAAGGTATGCCCTCTGATCCACTAAGTTTCAGTTCACCCTGTCCTGCTGTAAACCAAAATTTCTCTGCTTGGAACACTCAGCCATGGCCTAGTAATCAAAATCTCTGGCAAAACCCACAATGGCCTACTCCACAACCTAGTTGGAACCAACAGCAGCCAAACCCATGGTCCCAATAAAGTTTTCAAGGTTCCAACTATAATCCCCAATGGCCTACACAACAACCTCAATGGCAGCCCCAATGGAACAAGAACCAACAATAGCAACAAAATGTACATTACCAGCAACCTATGCTCCCATCTCAGCCACAACAACTAGCCATAATGCCTCCATCTACTCCTCAAAATCAACCTCCTAGACCTACCCAACTCCTTGCCCAACCTACACCTAATCCTAACAATAAGCATGTTTAATAGGCTTATACTAACAAGGTGATGCAATACCCCACTTACGGGGTAGAAGTGAGTAATGTTCATCTCATATCAGGGAAGCAACTTACGAGCCCTTCATCTCCCCAAATTACAGAACTTGAAGATGAAGAACCCACAAAGGAAGGCTCAAATAAGCCACCTTTAGAACCTAAATCAAATCAGGGCCCCCGGATCATTTCACATCCTAAGCCTCCTTTCCCTGAACGTTTGGCTATCCAGAAGCAACCAGCACAGTCTGAAACTGACCTCATAGGCCAATTACAAGATATAAGCATAAAGATTCCCTTAATCCAAGCCATCAAAGATATTCCTATCTATACTAAGACTATCAGAGATCTTGGCATAAAGAAACCAGGAAGGAAGAGAACAGACCCAAAGACAGTCCACGTTTTGGGTAACCTTGCTGACATAATGTTGGGAAATATAATTGTTCCCAAATATACAAATCCAGGTAGTCCAGTAGTGGATGTCAAAATCAATGGGACTCTAATTAAGAATACTCTGATAGATTTGGGTGTTGCAATTAATGTAATGACTAAGGATATAATGCAGACACTCCAGTTGAACAACCTTAGGCCTACTCAGATAGTATTGCAATTAGCTGATAGGTCTACAATGAAACCTGAAGGAGTCATTGAGGATTTGGTAATTGCATTAGATTCTTGGGAATACCCTGCTGATTTCATAGTCTTACAACCAAGGTCAATCTCATTGGTTATCCTCTTATACTAGGTAGACCATGGCTTGCCACAATAGATGCATTTATAGGTTGCAGGTCAGGTAACATGATCATATCCAATGGGATTGTGACCGAGAAATTAGTTTTATATCCACCAGCCTGACCATACCATGAACTTGAGCAGACCATTTGGCATGCCCTGGATGATGAGGACATCTATTCACTGCAAACCTTGATGACTATTGAACGCAACCCCTTACTCGATATTTAGGATGAAGATGAGTTGATAGCTCATATTATACAAAATAATTGTCGAAGGCACCCGCAACAACAAGATTGTTTATCATGCTTGCAAGATCTCTTAAGTAGTATAATACCCACCAGTTCCTCAGAGGAGGTATCCCAAATATTTCATACTTTGTTACCCCAACAATGGTTGCCAGTAATACCTAGCCTTGATTTGTCCTTTGTACAAGAAATGTCCAAGCAATTAGAAATCAAGCTAGGAAAGATGTTGACTATTAATAATGCATTGACTGATGAGCAACAACAATCCATGCATGTAGTATTACATACCCACTCCGCAGCATTTGCATTGGATTATAGTGACATGAAAGGCATTAATCCTACCTTGTGTATGCACAAAATTTACATCGATGATGCCTACAGACCTATAAGATAGCAGCAACAACGCATGAACCTTGCTCTCAGAGAGATAGTGAAATCTGAACTTCAAAAGCTTTCAGATGTGGGATTTATATACCCCATTTCAGACAGTGAATGGGTTTCACCATTAGTCATAGTTCCCAAGAAAGGTGGCAAATGGAGAGTTTGTGTTGATTAAAGGGAACTAAATGCTTCCACCAAGAAGGATCACTTCCCATTGCCCTTCATTGATCGAGTTCTTGATTCTTTGGCAGGGAAGAAATATTTCTCATTTCTTGATGGTTTTAGTGGCTATAACCAAATCAACATTGCACCAAAGGATCAAGATAAGACAACATTTACCTGCCCTTAGGGGTCCTATGCATATTTTGTCTTGCCTTTTGGTCTGTGCAATGCTCCAGCCACATTTCAAAGAGCAGTCCTCAGTATTTTCTTTGATTTTGCCTATGACAACATGGAAATTTACATGGATGACTTCACCACATATGGTGAAACATATGATGAAGCTTTACACAACTTGGAGAAAATTTTAAAGAGATGCACAGAGCACAATCTATCTTTGAGCAATGAAAAATGTTTTATGATGATGACACATGGAATAGTCTTGAGACATTTTATCTCAAGTGCAGGAATACAAGTTGACCCAAAGAAGATTGAAATCATATCTACCCTACCTATTCCACAGAGACAGAAGGATGTAAGGAGCTTCCTTGGACATGCAGGTTATTACAGGTGGTTTATTCAAGATTTCAGCAAAATTGTTGCTCCTCTGTTTACTCTGTTGACAAAAGACAATGAATTTGAATGGACCCTAGATTGTCGGAATTCATTTGAGAAGCTAAAAGCATCCTTGACACAAGCTCCAGTTCTCAGAGGTCCAAATTGGATACTGCCTTTTCACATCCACACAGATGCGTCAGACTTTGCCATTGGAGCAGTCCTAGGCCAACAAGAAGGAAATAAACAGTATGCAATATAATATGTAAGCAAAAACCTACAGGGCATTGAGTTGAACTATACTATGACAAAAAAGGAAATGTTAGCTGTTGTTTATGCCATTAACAAATTTAGACACTACATTACTGGTTATAAAGTGTTCATACATACATATCATACAACAATTAGATATTTGATGAATAAGCCAATAGTGGGTGGAAGGCTAGTAAGATGGTTGTTGTTATTGCAAGAATTTGACATAACAATAGTTGACAAACCAAGAAAGGCTAATGTAGTTGTTGATTTTCTCTCTAGACTGCCTACACAATCATCAAAAGGAGTGGTTGATGATTCTTTTCCTAATGAGCATCTATTTGCTCTAAATGTACACACTCCATGGTATGTAGATATAGCTAATCATTTGGTCACAAGGCATATTTCAGGTTACTTTTCTCCAAGGGAGAAAAGACAGCTAGTTCACAAATGTTTCCCTTATTCTTGGATTTTTGGATTCCTATTCTACACTGGCCTAGATAACATTATGGGAAGATGTATTAGAGAGGATAAGGTGTTTGATATATTGAAGGCATGTCATGATGAAACATGTGGTGGACATTTTCCATCCAAAAGGACAGCCTTCAAAATCTTGACAACAAGATATTACTGGCCAACACTTCATAAAGATTATGTCAAGTATACTAGAAGTTGTGATTTCAAAGGATGGGGAGACCTACAAGAAGTGATGAAATGTCTTTGCAGCCACAAATAACATTAGCTCCTTTTGATAAGTGGGGGTTGGATTTTGTTGGTCCTATCTCTCCTACTTCAAACAACAAGGAATATATATTGGTATGCACTGATTGCTTAACCAAATGGGTGGAAGTCAAAGCTCTGCAGTTTGCCAGAGATGACAATGTGGCAAAATTTTTGTATGAGGAAATCTTCACTAGATATGGTGTACCTAGGGAAATAATGACTGATCAAGGACCACAATTCACATTAGACTTAATCACCAGACTGGTGGAGGAATATCAGATTAGACACAAGAAGTCCACTCCCTACCATCCTCGGGCTAATGGTTAGGTTGAGGTTACAAATAGGGAGATTGAGAATATATTGACAAAAATAGTACAACTTCACAGAAGAGATTGGGTTTCCAAGTTACCAGAAGTTGTTTGGGCATACAAAACTACATGGAAGACAACTACAAGATTCACTTCTTATGAGTTGGTTTATGGCAAGACAACAGTACTACCTATAGAATTTGAATACAAAACTCTGAGGACAGGAGTAGAATTAGGGATGGATTTGATAGAAGCTCAAAAAGGACAGGTTACAACATTTGAATGCTCTTGATGAAATCATATTAGAAGCCATCCACCACATAGAGGTTATACAGAAACAAAGAATTAAATGGCATGACAAATATATAAAGACTAAATAAATCACTGCTGGTGATTGGGCCCTTCTCTACAATTCCAGATACAAAGATTTCATGGGCAAGCTTCAATCTCGATAGCTGGGACCATATGAGATTCAATAGGTATTCCCTAATGGTGCAGTCCAACTACAAACCATTGACGAGGTCCAATTTTCATTGCTAGTAAATGGACAGACGCTAAAACTTTATAAGAAACCACTTTAGAAAGATGATTTTCTTGTCTCTCTAGCCACTCAGTATGGTACTAATGGAGCTATTGATGAAGGCTCTGAGACACACACTAATACACCGTTAGAAGATGATCCACCAATCCTGTCTAGTGATGCAGAGGTTGAGTTGCATAACTCAACCCCTATCACTGAGACTTAATTTTTTTCATGCTTTATACTTCACATGCACACACAACACACTACCCATGGTGACTATAGTTAGCTCCAGCGGGACCTGTTCTTCACTCTTAGTTGGGACCTGTTACAGTCGGGACCTGACATAATACATATATAACTATTTAGTCGGGACCTGTATTAGAGGCACCTATAGCAACTCATGTCTGCAAATGTCTTCAACACATTGGTGAACAGTAAACCATTTTCCCGCTCATTCCATATCTTCCATACATACTTCATTCATTTTGAAATAAATCCAATGCCGCTGCAAAAGTGTTTAACTCAAGCTCATGTGTTGTTCGTTCAAGCATTGCGAGCTGTCATCTCACATCACTTCCAAAGTACATGTTGCCTTACCAGTCATCTACATGCATTTCATCTTGATCATATCAAATAAAATGTCAAGTACGTGTTCTCCAGTTCCAAGGTGCACTGATCATTTATTTCCATAACGTATGTATATATGGTAACTTTCCATGATTGCCTTCGATTTTTTTTTCTATATTTATTATTACTCTTTGCTTATTTCATGCATGCAAAAATATATATCACCATTCCATTTAATAAATACTCTTCCTTTCATATCAATTCACATGTGAAGTGAGGTCACTTCACACATTAGTTGGGGGGAGGGGTTAAATTTTTTGATTTTTGCCATCCAAATTTTTAGAGATACTAGATAGAATTCTATGTCGTTTTCCAAAGATAGTAAACCTACCCTATTTCACTTGAAGTGTGAACTTATTACCCTGAGGAAGTTTCACCCAAAGTGTGAACTTGTTACCCCAAGAAAGTTATAGTTGGGAATAATAGGAGAAGGCAGCTTCACCAGAGTAGGATGGTTGGACTACTTTTTGAAGTTAACAGAATATGATAATGAAATGACGAAAGAATTTGTAGCTACATTGCAATATGATGAGGCAACAGTTAGGGGATTGGTTGTAGATGCTTCTAAAATGGCCATTGCCCAAGTTACAGGATTGTCGCGCATAGGATCTGAATATCCAGCTCATGCTGATGTAGCTACAGCAAGGGAAGAATTCTGCAAGCGTGGAGAACACCTGGACTCAACATCACAGGGTACAAAAAGATTTCCCTTCCATTCTTTTGGGGAAAATGTGCTTCTTATATCATTAAATATTTTACATGTGATGGTCGGCACAATTTGTTGTATACTGTGCATTTTAAGTTGCTTAATCACTTACGCCATGATAAGCTAGTCAATATTCCCAATTTCCTCTATAACATGTTGAAAAGGATGGCATCCAAATATCAGAAAAAGCAAGCGGACACCACGTTGTCCCATCACTATTTAATAGCCCTATTGGTTAAGAGAAGCCTGAGAATTCAACACCCACAGGTTGATTGGGATGCCTTTAAACAATGTATAGATATAACAACACTGTTGGAAGTACCTGAAGTAGAGGATGAACTTCAACATGAGCCTAAACCAGAGATTGAACCTAAGCAAGAGGGGCCACAGGAGGAAAATACTCCAGAAGATAGGTCAGTGGCAATAGAGGAACCCTCATCTTCTAACCCTAAAGCTATGAGAGACACTAATTCAACACCTGTTAGGAAAAAGAGAAACAAAAAAGTGTTGAGAAACATAAGAGCACTTTGAAGGGAGAAGATGTAGGGGAAAAGAAGAAGAAGAGGAGTAAAAAGAAGAGGAAAAATGAAGTCAAGCAGAAAACTATTACTCTAAGGCGCTCAGGAAGGTTGAAAAGGCAGAGTGTGAAGGAAAAATTATTGAGGAATAGGGGCAGGAGGCAAAAGGTGAAGAACAACAGCACCATGATTCCACGCTGCTAAATACAGATTCAGATAAAGAAGGAAATGCCCCTGAAGATGTCCCTGCTGATGCTCATGAGAGTGTTAATGTGTCTACCAAAAGGAGAAGGTATGTTTCTTCATCTTCTAATTCTGATTCAGAAGATATGTTTATTGCAAAGAAAATGGGAAAGTTAGTTCTTAGTAGTTCTATTAAGGAAATTTTTGATATTACTGGGGATGATGATGATGAAGGTCTGAATTTTGCAAAGGAAAAAGAATTGTTGGAAGATAGGAATATAAGAAAAGATCTTCAAGAAGCTCTTGATAGGATAAAACAATTGGAAGAGTAGGTGAAAGGATATGAGGAGAAGGACAAAGAAAAAGAGAAAAGAATACAGGAGTTGGAGGAGAGAATTCAAACCCCATGGAACCAACTTAGATATGTTAGCACAGATGGTTGTAAGTAAAACAAAAATTGAAGAAAATGAAGTATTAACTCCACAACCTCATGTATCAAGGATGTTGTTATATGGAGCCTAATCAGACTCAGAGGTTACTTTTTCCCCACTTTTATCGGCGCGATTTCCCCCCAAATTCCTACGGGGTCAAGGGGCAGTGCCCCTTGCAGGGGTTTGGGGGTAGCGCCCCCAAGACGAGGTCAAGGGGCAGCGCCCCTTGCGAGGTCCAAGGGCAGCGCCCCTGGCGCGTTCCCTGTCGTGATACAGGGCGGGGTCGAGGGGCAGCACCCCCGAAACCTCACATGGTTTTTTATTATTTTATAAAGGCATAGGGAGTTATTTTTTCACTGACCAACATAAGAAAACCCTATTTTTGTAACTGACAAAAAGCTTGATAAAAGCGGCTAAGGGTTAGGGTTTTGATATATTGTATTGTAGCATTTTGTAGCGGTATTGAGTTGCAGGGATTTCTGATTGTAATCGGTTTGATTTACTGGATAATAATATTGGACTCTTTATTTGGTGGATGTAGGCCGAGTTTGGGTGAACCACATTAAAACTTGTCTCGTTTTTATTAATTCTGTGTATTTCCATTTCTCTGTTTAACCTTTATTTGCATTTAATTGATATCTTCTGCCGGCTAACCCTAACAAGTGGTATCATAGTAGGTTGTGTTCGATTATCGTCTGTAGAAAAGTCTCACGGTTGAGTGGGAGCAATGGCGGACGAGGGTAAATTGAAGGTCGATAAATTCAATGGGCAGAACTATCAGTTATGGAAGATGCAGATGGAGGATTACCTCTATCAAAAGGATTTATGGAGGCCGTTGGAAGGAGTAGCCAAGAAACTGGCAACAATGTCTGATGAGGATTGGAATCTTCTTGACAGAAAGGCATTGGGAACCATTTGGTTGTGCCTGGCACCGTCGGTGGCATTCAATATAACGGAAGCGAAGACAACAGATGGTCTGATGAAAGCTTTGGCTAAATTGTATGAAAAACCTTCAGCCTCAAATAAGGTATTTCTCATGAAGCGTTTGTTTAATTTGAAAATGGTTGAAGGTGGATCTGTGACAGGTCATTTAAATGAATTTAATACGATTGTCAATCAATTGACTTCTGTAAATGTAAAATTTGATGAAGAAGTTAGAGCTCTCTTGATATTATGTTCATTGTTTGAAAGTTGGGATAGTTTGGTAATGGCGGTTAGTAACTCTGTTTCTGGTTCAAATACCCTGAAATTTGATGATGTTGTTGGTGTTATTCTGAGTGAGGAAATTCGTAAGAAAAGCTCAGGTGGATCCACATCAGGCAGTGTTTTGAATGCAGAAAGCAGGGACAGATCAAAAGAGAGAGGAAAAGGTTCTGGAGGTCATGGGAAGTCACGAGGAAAATCAAAGGACAAAAGATCCCAAATCAGAGGATAGAAAGATTGCTGGTACTGTGGGAAACCAGGTCATCTGAAGAAAGATTGCTGGTCTCAAAAAAATAAAGAAGGAGACAAACAAGAAGGCAATAAGGAAGCAAATGTGGTAAGTAATAAATCTGAAGATGACACTTTGATTCTTTCTCTAGATAATGCTAATGATTCATGGGTTTTAGATTCAAGGGCCTCATTTCATGCTACACCCCATAGAAGTTATTTTCTTGATTATGTCCAAGGGGATTTTGGGCTAGTTTATTTGGGAGATAACAAACCCTGTCAGATTGTTGGAAAGGGAAGAATCAAGATTAAGTCACAGAATGGGAATCATTGGCTACTACAAGAGGTAAGGCACGTTCCAAGGCTCAGTAGGAATTTAATTTCAGCAGGACAGCTAGTTGAACAAGGTTGCATTATTGCATTTACTGATAAAATATAGAAGGTTTCAAAAGGTGCCTTAGTAGTAGCAAAAGGTGTGAAAGTAGGCACCTTATATCTTTGTACAGGTCATACTGTTCCTTCTACTTTAGCTGTTGCAGAGAAAAAATAAACAGGTTCAGGAACAGTTGCTACAGGTTCGCAGGAAGAGACTAAAACAGTTGCTGCAGGTTCTGAGACAACGTTGTGGCATAACAGACTTGGGCATATGGGTGAAAAAGGTATGAAGGTACTTCATTCTAAGAAAGTTTTACCAGGTCTGAAATGTATTAATATGGATTTCTGTGAAAGTTGTGTATGGAAAACAAAAGAGAGTCAGTTTTCTCAGAGATGGGAAGCAAAAGAAAAATGAAAAGTTGGAGCTTGTGCATATAGTTGTATGGGGACCAGCTCAAGTATCTTCTCTTGGTGGCTCTCGGTATTATGTTACATTCATAGATGATGCAACTAGGAAGGTCTGGATTTATTTTCTTAGACAGAAATCTAATGTATTTGAAACATTTAAGAAATGGAGAAGCTTGGTTGAGAATGAGACAGGTAAAAGATTAAAATATCTTAGATCTGATAATGGTGGTGAGTATTGCAGCAAAGAATTTGAGGATTATTGTTCCTTTAATGGAATTCATAGGCAGAAAATGGTTCCAGGGACTCCACAGGAAAATGGAGTGGCTGAACGCATGAATAGGACAATAATGGAGCGTGCAAGGACCATGAGATTGCATGCTGGGCTACCTTTAAACATGTGGGCAGAGGCTGTCAACACTGTTGTATATTTAATTAATAGAGGTCCTTCAGTTCCTTTGGGCTATGGTATTCTAGAGGAAGCATGGACAAGTAAGAAGGTGAGTTATTCTTTTCTCAAAAATTTTGGATGTGAAGCATTTGCACATGTAGATTCTGAAAATAGAACCAAGTTGGATGCAAAATCAAAAAAGTGTACCTTTGTTGGATATTGCATTGATGAATTTGGTTATAGGCTTTGGGATTTTGAAAATCAGAAAATTGTGAGAAGCAGGGATGTCATATTCAATGAGAAGGTGTTGTACAAAGATTAGTTGCAGCAACATGAGAAGAAAGCAAAAGATTATGTGGTGCTGGATGATACTCCAAATAGTGATGTTCCAGTGGTTCCTCATGCTCTGTAACAGCAACCAGAAATACCACAAACTCCAGTGAATGTTAGACGGTCAACAAGGCTAAGTAGACCTTCTGAAAGGTTTTCTCTCTCTTTGTATTCTATTTTGTTAACAAATGCTGGTGAACCCAAAGGGTATGATGAAGCTATGCAGGTGGATACACAGGTTCAGTGGGAGCTTGCTATGAAAGAAGAAATGGACTCCTTGCTGAAAAATCAGACTTGGGAATTATGTAAGTTACCTGCAGGTAAAAAGGCTTTACCAAACAAATGGGTTTACCGGCTGAAAGAGGAAGATGGAGGTAAGAAGAGATTTAAGGCCAGGTTAGTTGTAAAAGGATTTGCACATAAAAAGGGCATTGATTTTGATGAGATATTTTCTCTGGTTGTCAAGATGACTTCTATTCGTACTGTTTTAAGTATTGTGGCTGTTGAAGATTTGCTTTTGGAACAGCTAGATGTGAAAACTGCCTATCTCCATGGTAATTTGGAGGAGGAGATATACATGGAACAGCCCCACGGATTTGAGGTCAAAGGTAAGGAGAAACAAGTGTGCAGATTGAAGAAGAGTTTGTATGGCCTGAAACAAGCACCTCGACAATGGTATTTGAAATTTGATAGTTTTATGGCTGAGCAAGGCTACAGCAGGTGTAATTCTGACCATTGTGTTTATTTTAAGAGGTTGGATAATGACAGCTACATTATTTTATGTTTATATGTTGATGACATGCTTGTAGCTGGGTCTAACATGGATAACATAAGAGAGTTAAAACAACAGTTAGCACAATCATTTGATATGAAGGATTTGGGGGCAGCAAAACAAATCCTTGGTATGAAAATTTGTAGAGATAGGAAGAACAGGAAATTGACTCTATCTCAGGTTGCTTATGTTGAAAAGGTGTTGCAGAGATTCCATATGGAGAATGCAAAAGCTGTCAGCACACCTTTGCCTAGTCATTTGAAATTGACTAAGGAGATGTGTCCTAAGACACAAGAGGAGGAAGAGAAAATGTCTAAGGTACCATATGCTTCAGCTGTAGGAAGTTTAATGTATGCCATCGTATTCACGAGACCGGATATTGCACATGTTGTAGGAGTCATCAGCAGGTATATGAGTCATCCCAAATTGGAGCATTGGAATGCAGTAAAATGGATTCTTAGATATTTGAGAGGTACATCCAATAAACATTTGTGTTTTGGGGGCTCTAATGCTGATTTAGTAGGTTATGTAGACTTAGATTTGGCTACAGATATTGATACTAGGCGGAGTACTACAGGTTATGTCTTTACTGTAGGTGGAACAGCGGTGAGTTGGATTTCCAGGTTGCAAAAGGTGGTTGCTTTATCCACCACAGAGGCAGAACATGTAGCTACAATAGAGGCAAGTAAGGAGATGATATGGCTGCAATCTTTCATGGAAGAATTGGGCAAACAACAGGTTAATTATTATTTGTATACAGATAGCCAGAGTGCCATACATCTTGCAAAGAATTTTGCCTTGCATTCAAAGACCAAACACATACAGTTGAGGTATCACTTCATTCGGTCGGTGTTGGATGATGGACAATTAAAGTTGGAAAAGATACATATAGATGATAATCCAACGGATATGTTTACAAAGGCAGTGACAAGGGAGAAGCTGAGCTCCTCTTCAGCTTCGGTTGGTCTTCTCGACTGAAAACAACAAAAATAGAACAGCAGAGTCTAGGGTGCTTATTTCCAGTGGGAGCTACAGGGTCCGTGGTGTTATGATCAGTCTCCAAGTGGGAGATGATATGGTGTGGAGTCTGATCAGTCTCCAAGTGGGAGATTGTTGTTATATGGAGCCTAATCAGACTCGGAGGTTACTTTTTCCCCACTCTTATTGGCGCAGTTTCCCCCCAAATTCCTACAAGGTCAAGGGGCAGCACCCCTTGCGGGGGTTTGGGGGTAGCGCCCCCAAGACGAGGTCAAGGGGCAGCGCCCCTTGCGGGGTCCAAGGGCAGTGCCCCTAGCGCGTTCCCTGTCGCGATACAGGGCGGGGTCGAGGGGCAGCGCCCTCGAAACCTCACACGGTTTTTTATTATTTTATAAAGGCACAAGGAGTTATTTTTTCATTGACCGACATAAGAAAACCCTATTTTTGTAACCGACAAAAAGCTTGATAAAAGCGGCTAAGGGTTAGGGTTTTGATATATTGTATTGTAGCATTTTGCCGCGGTATTGAGTTGTAGGGATTTCTTATTGTAATTGGTTTGATTTACTGGATAATAATATTGGACTCTCTGTTTGGTGGATGTAGCCCGAGTTTGGGTGAACCACGTTAAAACTTGTCTCTCGCTGTTATTAATTTTGTGTATTTCCATTTCTCTGTTTAACCTTTATTTGCATTTAATTGATAGCTTCTACTGGCTAACCCTAACAAAGGACTCCAATGTATCACACCACTTTTTCTTTAGGTTTTGAATTAATGAAATTCACTCACAAATCCAAACATGAAAAAGAAAGCTAGTAGAAAGAAAAACAAAATCTTAATGCATCAATGGAAGATAAGAATTTGGTGATAAAAAGGTTGAAGGATAAGCTGATAGAGGTAATAAATAGAGCCATTCAGATCATTGAGTGTAGACCTCCACCGAGGGTGTATGCATTGTTTCTGAAAGAAAAAATTTTCATTTTTCAGTTCAATAGGTTCATTAATGATCAACCTGCTTTACATTCAAGGCATATTTTTTTCAGCTATTTTAAAGAAGTCAGCTTAGAGGAGCAAGATCAATTGTGTGAGTATTGTTTACACAATTATCTAATGGCAGAGGATACGGAATGGAACCCCTCAATTTATGTTGGGGATTTGTAGGTTAGGGCACTGTCATCATATTTCAAGAATGAGCGGCTCAGAGGTGAATTAATGGACAAATATGAGGAACAAGAGAAAATAGTGACACTGTAGATCAAAAGAGAAGCACTTAATCTTGGTGTAATCCTTAGTCAGTGGTTGACACTCCTCTCACACAAAGGTCCAGGAAAAATAATTATGGATTTGAGACTGTGAGATCACAGAAGGATACAACAGTTAGCAGGACCTATGCTTCAAAATTGCCTAAGGTATGTACAAATCAAATGGAATAGTCTGACCCCAACATTACAGAGGAAAGAGCCTCATTATTTCCATAATTTTATGAACATGTTTGAAAGATTGTGCAAGTACATCTAGATTTTAGAACAAACAGGAGTGGGATGGCTACCACTTACTTTTCATCCTCCTATTCTCCTCTATCTAGTAGCACACTGGACAGGAGAAAAGAATGATGAATGTAGGAATGTAGAATCAATCAGGATGTATAGGCTTGCATGTTATAATGGTTTCTATCTTAAACAGGGGGAGGGAGTCAGAGAAATAATGGACCTTAGGCAAATTACCTTGCACTACAATCTTCTCCCCTAGATGTTTAATTCAATGATTTTGCTTGAGGACAAGCAAACGGATAGTTGGGGGGAATAATGGGTTGAAATATTGACCTCTTTTTATGTTGTTTTTATATGCTTTTAGAAATTTTCCATATGATCTTCCAGATACTTTTTAAACATCACCATCATGATAGATTGTCTTTTTATATACTTTGCAAGACCTTGAATCTATGATTATTAATATGGAATATGGTAATGGTATTATCAATAGAATGATTTAAACATGAGTATGCATGCAATATATATGAAATTCTATGGTTTTAAAAATATGGAGGTTATTTGTGTGCATATGTTTTGTTAATTAACCCCTGTGCAACAACAAGCACATGGCATCAAGGAAAGGAGAATTTGCAGTGAGTTCCAGAACAAGGGAATTAAAGGAAGTCGAAGTCAAGACGCCAAAAGTGCAGGCAACTGGAGGATGAATGTGAACCATCAAGAGAAGGAATAAATGCAAAAGAAGTAGACTTGTTTCAAATGCAGCTTGTGTGTGTTTTTCATACGAGTCGTTGCATAAGAATTCTTATTTGAATGGGATTCTCCTTCCTCTGTTTAGTTAGAATTAATAAATCAATCTTAAACCTATATCCTAATATCTAGGAATGGATTGATGATTGAAGTTAGTTGGTAGTTACATAAGACTCTCCCATTTTTGTATAAGTTAGAAGGGATGAGCTCGGTCTCAAAGAGTTACTTTGTTATTTAGTTACTCAGTTGTTACTCTATTTTCAATATTAGAAGTTTCAGACATGCTTGATTAAAAGAATGTCATTATTGAATACAATCTAAAAAATATTCTATTTATGATATGAAATGAATGGAACTATGTGTTATGAGGATGCATGAGTATCTAAAGTAGATTTGATTTCCAACTAAGTGAGTCAGTCCCCTAAGCCAGCCACTCAAGGTACCAATCTTCACTTCATTTATTTTCTTATTCCTTTAGGCATTCTTGTTAAATCCATTTTCTATTAGTTTATAAATACATTACGAGTCAATTCAGATATTTTGATTGTTAAATTACAATGGTATGGTTCATGAACAAATGCATGCTTTGTCTACTATAAGTCCTCCAAAGGTTAGCATTAGTTCTCTCATTATTTTGAATGTTTTGGATTAGTTCTATAATTTCCTATTGTTAGTAGTTATCTACAGATTATGCTGAAGGTACTCGTAGCCACTAGATTATGTAATTATTTTTATGTTCTTACATTTCTATGAATTCCAGCAAAGTAAAATAATCTGAGTAGGTTTGGATAATATAGTTTAGAAGAATATGAGCCCTGAAGGCACATACAGTGCAGTGCCATCATAAGCTTATGCTCCTTGGTTGATAGTTTAATGTGGGAGTACAATGTCAAGTGGATTGTTCAGATAGGTTTACCCCTAAATTATGTTAAGTCTACAATGCATTAGTTTTCCTCTACAAGTTTGTCATTTCAATTTTCATTATTTGTTTTGATATATTTAAATGTTAGACTGATACTAGTTATTGCAGGTACAATTGTGGGAAAATTGACAAACATTTAAGGCCTAGTTTGGGAACGATACCTACCTTTCATGTAGACTACTATCCCCGAGGGGGTAAATATGTAAGCACAAAAATCACGCACAGCCTCCACGAGGACCCCTATGATGATTCAAATCCTTTTCACGTACATGTAAGCGTGAAATAATGTCCTTTCATTAGCAAACCTCTTGATGATGTGTCTTCTTTTTTGTCTTGTGTTGATTCTTCTTTGTCGATTTCTCTCTCTCCCTGTTTGTGACACTTTGTGACACTTGTCGATTTGCATTTTCTAAGCTTTCGACCTTGCTCCTAATCCTTGTAAGTGTCTTGTAGGTATGTTTTCACCTTTCCCCCATGTTTTTCATCCTCTGCACTCCCTAGAATGTTAGGGTTAGGGCAGATCGGAGCAATAAACACTAACAATTATATGTAGATTAAATAACCCAAATATAACAATGAAGAACAACACAAAAGAGATCAACACATAAATTTAATGTGGTTCACCCAATATGGGCTACATCCACAGAAACTTAGCCATCCAATGATTTTATTATCCAGTGCAAAATAGATTACAATCTCTGTAAGGAAAGCACAGGTGTGGAATACATCTTCCCTAATGTTAATTCAAAGAGGATGACGTAGACAGGTAAATTTCAATTCAAAAAACCACAGATAAACACACCAGAAAAATAGAATAACATTCCAGACAATAAAGAATGACACCAGATTTACGTGGGAAAACCCTTTTGGGTAAAAAACCCACCACCACAAGAGAGACTATCTTTTATTACAGTAAACAAAATAATTACAATAAAGATCCCAGCTCAATTGCTCAGGTATCGATTCTCTACAATTATACAAAACTATTTTTCTAACATCTGTACATCCACAGAAAACTGTATAATCAAATCGTTTCATCAATCATGATGAGCTCACCAAATCTGTATATAAACCACAGCCTTCAAGAGCAAAAAACCGTTTTCACTTCTGCCCTAACTGCTCATTTCAATTGACTCAGCATCGTTGTCCCAACCGTTGCATAACTATCGTATGACAGTTCATATTCCAGCGAGATGTTTAATCCCACATGCATAAGGTCGAATACAATATTCTGGTTTATATTACCGAACGCTCAGTAATATCAGCGGCGGTGACCGCTACACTTCCTCCATCCTTTATCAGACAGACCTCCACTATCGGTCCAAGCACTTTTCATTGTGCCGATGACCTATCTTAGGCCGATCGAACTCCATCGCCAATTCCTATCAGAATAACATGAAGTCATCGATAAAAGTTAACAAAGATCTGTTGTCGGTGTTCAGTCCCAACAAAGACTATTCACATTGAACCACTGAACCGATGAACCTATCCCATTGAACCGAGGAACCATTGAACCAATGAACTGATGCCAAACCATTGAACCAAAGTCGTCGAACCATTGAACCGATGAACAGTTCAATGAACCATTGAACCCGAGTTTCGACGTTGAACCTTGAACCCGATGAACAAAAAAAAACATGAAGGAATGAGGTCTCAAGCAATAACTTGAGACATTAAGTCTCTTCAATCTCCCACTTGTCAAGGAGATTACTGCTACCTCTTAATCCTCATACAATTACTGAGAATTATGGGCCCGAAGACCCATTCCATCTGAACACCATTTGAACTTGGTCGTGCTCACTGGTTTAGTTAAGGCATCAGCGACATTTTCCAAAGTGTCAATCTTTTCCAGACTCACCTTCCTGTCTTCCACCATATCACGAACAAAATGATATTGGACATCAATATGTTTTGTCCTAGCATGAAATGAAGGATTCTTCGCCAAACATATAGCACTTTGACTGTCACATTGTATTTGTATCTACCTGGTATTAAAACCAACATCAGAACACAACCTCTTTAACCAAACGGCTTCTTGGCATCCACGAGTAGCTTCCATGTACTCTGCCTCTGTTGTGGACAAAGCGACTACAGCCTTCCGCTTGCTCGTCCAACTGATAGCACCACCATTTAACGTGAATACATATCCACTGGTGGATCTTCTACTATCAATGTCCCCTGCCCAATTAGAATCAACATAACCCTGAATGCTTATAGACCTTTGAGATCTAATTAAGTTTCCATGATAGCAAATAGTATAATCAGAAGTTCCCTTCAAATACCTCATAACTCTTTTCATAGCATCCCAATGTGATCTGCCTGGATTCGCCATAAACTGGCTCAAAACTCCCACTGCTTGGGCAATGTCTGGTCTGGTACAGACCATTGCGTACATTAAACTGCCAACAACACTTGCATAAGGCACTTTTTCCATGTCGTCAATTTCATTCGAAGATTCTAGACAATCTTCAACAGATAGTTTCATTCCCTACAAAACTAGAACAACTAGTTGTTTGGAATTAGACATATTAAATTTATCAAGAACATTGGTAATATATTTGCTCTGGCTGAGCCAAAGCTTTCTCTTAGATCTGTCCCTTTTGATTTCCATTCCTAGAATGTACTTTGCTGCCCCCAGATTCTTCATTTCAAATTTCAAGGACAACTGAGCTTTTAAATCTGAGATCATCCCCTTACCATTGCCAATGAATAACATGTCATCCACATACAGTGCAATTATAAGAATTCGATCACCATCAATTTTATAATAAACACAGTGATCAGATTTAGATCTCACATATCCTAAAGATAGAACATACGTATCAAATTTTTGATACCACATTCTGGGAGATTGCTTCAAACCATAAAGAGACTTCTTAAGTTTACATACCAGATGTTCTTTACCTTTTACCACAAAATGCTCTGGCTGGGACATATAAATTTCTTCTTCAAGATCTTCATGAAGAAATGCTGTTGTCACATCCATCTGCTCAATTTCAAAATCATATGCTACGGCAAGTGACAACAGAAATCTAATGGATGTCAGCTTAGCTACAGGAGAAAAGATTTCTCCATAATCTATACCTTCCTTTTGGGAACACCCCTTAGCAACCAGTCTTGCCTTGTACTTATCAATACTACCATTTGGACCATATTTCTTTTTAAATACCCACTTACAGCCCACAGGTCTTCTACCTTCAGGCAAGGGCACCAGATCCCAGGTTCCATTTTTCTCCAATGATGACATTTCATTATTCATGGCTTCCAACCAAGAATCTGAATCAGATAAACTAATAGCTTCTTTCACAGTCCTAGGTTCATTAGTATCAGTAAGTAAAGCATAGGCACAACTTGAATCAAGTACTGAAAAATCCATACCTATCTAGTTGTCTTCTTTCACGTGTAGACCGCCTCAATGGCTGAGGTGTAGGTTCGGGTTCTTGCTCTGGATCTGAATCTTCGGAGCTACTTGAACTCACATCTAAATCATCTACACTTGGTGTTTGTTGTTCCTCTTTTACAGGGGTCAGAGGAATATTAACAACACTCTTTTCTTTCTTCTTTTCTGTCTTCTCTGGCTGAGGATTAATAACCCAAGGTTTCAACTCTCTAAAAATTACATTCCTGCAGTAAATTACTTTTTCAGTTTCAGGATTCCAAAGCTTGTACCCTTTAACACCGACTCCATAACCAGTAAAGATACATTTGACTGCCTTGTAATCTAGCTTAGACCTTTTTACCTCAGGAATATGAGCATATGCCTCACAGCCAAAGATATGAAGATGTCTCAAAGATGGCTTCTTTCTAGACCACGCTTCCATAGGCATCTTATCAACCAATGTTGAAGTAGGAGAATGGTTCAACAAGTAACAAGCTGTAGCAACTACCTCAACCCAGAACCTTTGTTCAAAACTAGCATAACTCAGCATACTTCTTGCTTTCTCCATCAATGATCTATTCAACCTTTCAGCAACTCCATTTTGCTGTGGAGTATAAGGTGTAGTCTTATGCCTTTTTATACCATGATCTATGCAATATTTATCAAAATCTACATTGCAATATTCACCATCGTTATCTGTTCTCAAGCATTTTATTTTTCTACCAGTCTATTTTTCCACAAGAGTTTTAAATTTTTTAAACCGACTGACCACTTTTGATTTATTTTTCAAAAAATATACAAATGCCCTCCTTGAATAATCATCAATAAACGATACGTAGTATCTTGATTTAGCTAAAGAAGGAACATCAACTGGACCAAAGACATCAGAATGTACATAGTCCAGAACACCAGAAGATTTATGAGAACTAGAGTAAAAAGAAACACGGTTCTGTTTTCCATATATATAATGTTCGCAGAAATCAAACTCCAGATTACAATCAATCAACCCATCTACCAGGGTTTTGTTTTTCAAGGTTTTTAAACCTTTTTCACCTATGTGACCAAGTCTATGATGCTAGAGCATTGTTTTCTCTGCAGGAAGTTTAACTTCCATAGAGTTTGCATCATGTGTTACAATAGTAGCTTTTTCAGATTTTGTAGAGTCACTATTACAGCACACTGGTTTAGCATCTAACCTATACAGAGTTCCAATGTGTTCACCCTTTGCCAGTACAATAGAACCTCTAGTCATCTTACAGCCACCATTCACAAAAGTAACTTGCACACCAACATCATTAAGCTTACTAACAAAAAGTAAATTTTGAGCTGGACCTGGGATGTGTAATACTCCATTCATTCCCTTTATCCTGCCATCCGGGAACTGGATTCTGACTCGTCCTTAGCCAACAATTTCCAGTGTTGAATCACTTGCCAGGAACACCTTCCCACCAGCATACGGTTCATACTTTGTGAACCACTCTCTGTGAGATGTCATATGAAAAGATGCTCCTGAATCCACCAGCCACACATCTTCAGATGCAGGTGTTGCCAAAGCAGCAATGAAGGCATCAGCATCACTCTGAGAAGAATCGTTGTCAGAAGAGTTCTTCTTCTTCTTCTTTTTCTCCTCTTTGCAGTCTCTTCTGATGTGTCCTTTCTGCCCACAATTCCAGCACTTCACCTTGGACTTTGTGCTAGGAGATTTCAATCTCCCCTCTGATTTGGACTTAGACTTCTTGTCCTTCTTCTTGCCTTTTTCCTTTGATCTACCTCGAACAGACAGGGCCTCTTTGGCTGTCTCAGAAGATTTCCTCTGCATCTCTTCAGATAACAACGAGGTAACAACCACTTCAGTTGTAAACATGGTTGTTGTACTTCTAATAGCCATCACAAGATGATCTCATGAGTTAGGTATGGAACACAATAGAAGCATACAGCAGTCTTCCTCTTCTATTTTTACACCTACAGACGTCAACTGTGCAACAATCAGATTAAATGTGTTCAGATGGTTTGCTACAGATGCACCTTCATCCATCTTCAGAGAATACAACTTCTTTCTGAGGAACAGTTTATTCACCAAGGACTTGCCCTGGTAAATATCTCCCAACTTCTTCCACAAATCTTTGGCTGACTTCTCTTCATGGACGTTCAATAGAATAGAATCCGCAAGACTTAATCTTATCAGTCCTCTGGCTTTTCTGTCAGCTAGGTCCCAATCTTCTTGTTTCATGCTTGCAGGTTTAACCCCAGACACAACAACCCAAAGATCTCTGTCGACCAGCAAATCTTCAGCCTTAATCTTCCACAACTCAAAGTTTGTGCCATTAAACTTTTCAATGTCTATTTTTCTTGATGTACTTGCCATCTTATTTAACAGAATAGACCTCTACAGAACTCCCACTCACTGAACTAACACAAAAAACCCAACGTACCAACAAGGATAACACAACTGGCTAGGCTCTGATACCACTTGTAAGGAAAGCACAGGTGTGGAATAGAGCTTCCCTAATGTTAATTCAAAGAGGATAACGTAGATAGGTAAATTTCAATTCAAAAAACCACAGATAAACACACTAGAAAAATAGAATAACATTCCAGACAACAAAGAATGACACCAGATTTACGTTGGAAAACCCTTTCGGGTCAAAAACCCACCACCACAAGAGAGACTATCTTTTATTATAGAAAACAAAATAGTTACAATAAAGATCCCAACTCAATTGCTTAGGTATCGATTCTCTACAATTATACAAAACTATTTTCTAACATCTGTACATCTACAGAAAAATTGTATAATCAAATCGTTTCATCAATCATGATGAGCTCACCAAATCTGTATATAAACCACAACCTTCAAGAGCACAAAACCGTTTTCACTTCTGCCCTAATTGCTCGTTTCAACTAACTCGGCATCGCTGTCCCAACCATCGCGTAACTGTCGTCTGACAGTTCACATTCCAGCGAGATGTTTAATCCCACATGCACAAGGTCGAATACAATATTCTGGTTTATATTATCAAACAATCAGTAATATCAGCGACAGTGACTGCTACACTTCCTCCGTCCTTCATCGGACAGACCTCCACTATCGGTCCAAGCACTTTTCATTGTGCCGATGACCTATCTTAGGCTGATCGAACTCCATTGCCAATTCCTATCGGAATAACATGAAGTCATCGGTAAAAGTTAACAAAGATTTGTCGTCGGTGTTCAGTCCTAGCAAAGACTATTCACATTGAACCACTGAATCGATGAACCTATCCCGTTGAACCGAGGAACCATTGAACCAATGAATTGATGCCGAACCATTGAACCAAAGTCGTCGAACCATTGAACCGATGAACAGTTTAATGAACCATTGAACCCGAGTTCCGACATTGAACCTTGAACCCGATGAACAAAAAAACACGACGGAATGAGGTTTCAAACAGTAACTTGAGACATTAAGTCTCTTCAATCTCACGAATTCCACACCCACAACAAACATCCCAGCCGCTTATATCAAGTTTTTTGGAAGCTTCTAGAATTAGGGTTTTACAATGTCATTTTTCTTTTGTCGGTTAACAAAAATTAACAACTGACTCCGAACAGGCAAAAAAAAGGGAAATTTTTTTTGGGGGGGTTGCACCCCCAAACCCCTACTTGGCGAGGATACGTTACGAGTGTACAGTACTTGCATGATCAGTCGCCACATACCAATAATCTCCCACTTGGAGACTAATCTTGGATGACACTGCTGCACTTGCATCTCCCACTGGATTACAAGCCTGGCCGGTTTCTTATGTCCACCATTTTCAGTCGTGAAGGCCAACAGAAAGTGATGAGGAAATCAGTTTCTCTCTGTCACGTCTCAAACTTTTCAAATTTACCTCATTAGTTAATTACAAGTAAAACTATGAAACAATAGTAGATTTACATTGGATAAGATATGTTATTGATTAAGATTTTGTTGCCTCGGCTATATTTTGGGCTAACTTATTGATAGTGTGATGAGTTTGAGTTTTTACAGGTCTTGTCGAAGGACAAGAGCATGGCTCAAGTAGAAGGGATCTAGCTTTTTGGCAAACATGTGTTGGGTTCTATCTGGTTCTTTCACACACATCACATAGTTGCACATACATAATGAAATGGATTTAAATGCATTAATGTGTGGTTAATTATTTTTGAATTATATTTAAATGGTGTTTTATATTTAAATGAGGATAAATATGTTTGTATTTTAAATCGAATAATAAAATATTATTTATGGATGTTTGGAAGACAGTATGTTCTTTGAAATTAAATAATATATTAAATGAGATATTTAATCATGCAATAGTGTATTTTATTCCTCTTATTTGATTATTTAAATAGTTTTGTTTTAAATAAAATAGTAAAATAATATTAAAAATAGCTTTATTATATTTAGAGTTTGATAATAATGCATTAAAATCAAATTCCTGTCAGTGTCACTCATGCGACAATAAGTTCAAAAAGATATTATTATTATGTTATTTTTAAATTGTCTATTCTCAAATTTGGTGGGAAAGAGAGCATGCAAACAAAAATTTAACTGGAGTTCTCAAACCGATCTATAACGTCTAAACAAGAGAGAGGAAGTTGTTAAAAAGGGGGAGAGATCGAACAGATCAACCACCATGAGTTACTGAGAGAGAAACTACATTTTGGCAGAGGAAAATCTTCTGAGTATAGTGTGACAGAAACTTGGAAGAGTGCAAGTGAAAAGAGAAAGGAGGACAACAGCAGATGTCGCCAGCTATTGCCTCATCACTGACGCCATCTTTTCCAGGTTCTTATCTGGTTTTTCTTTTTTTTTTTTAAATAGAATGACTATTTTATTTTGCTGTTGAAAGTAGATCTTTTTTGTCTGGATTTAGGCATTTCTTCTATGAAAAATTGAACCATGTTTAAAAGCCATCCATTCATACCTTCTCTTGGCTGATGTCTAGTTGTTGACCATTCTTGAGTCGTCCACTCCTTACCTTCTGCCTGGGGATTTGCTAACAGATTGAACCATGTATTATGGCCATTCTTAATTCCTGGCCGCTTACCCTATTCTTTTATGATGGTCACTGACTCACTTATCTGAGTCAATCTCTGCATACCTTATTCGTTGGCTGTCGTTCTTTATCCAGTCTTTCATTTATTTATTTTTCATAGTAGTTTTACCCAGACCGCCTATGTTTTGCTAACCGTTGATCCTCCATGAGGCTGACCAGCTAAGGTATTTGGCGATTTGAGCAGATCGACCATTGAGTCGTTGTTGTTGCCATTCTAGTCTTCTTGTCGTCACCATACATCTGGCTTCATGGCATCGACCCCTTGTCTCTTAAAACATGAACTTAGCTCTTTCTGTATTTACTCGAATCTAGAATTTAAACTGAGCTAAACCCTCTGATATCGCTATTTATATTGTTTTGGTAAAAAGAGCTCATGAGTGTATTTATTTGCATGCTGGCTAGAATGAACAGTAGGATATACAAATCGACCACCTTTGCGTAGATAACGAACCTCTGGAATAAATTCTAAGTTGTTCTGGTAAACTTTATTGTGGACTGTATTTTTCTCTGTTATGTTGGCTGTAAACAATAAGGTATAAATCGACCTCTTTGATGTTAAAACACAAACCTTTGAAATTAGATATAAATCCAGGTTCCTGTAGTTTTCATTTCAGTTGTATAAAGCTGTAGAAACCTCTTGAATAGCACTGAGACTCCATTATTCCTTTAACTATCTTATGACAGCAAACCTTATAAACTTATTTAACAGAAATTACTATATTCTTGTAGCAATTTAAAAGATTCCTGTAGCCCAATAGAAACTTGTTAAAACAGTATTTAGACTAGAGATCACAGACAGTAGATTTTGATATTTCTTTCCTAGGAATGCTGAAAAACCATTTATATTGACATAATGATTGAAAACTGAGTAATAATTGCCCTTATCACTATTGTGAGTTCCTGTAGCAGTTCTTGTCACCATAGCGACAGGAAGTTTGTAGTATGTTCTCATTGTGTTTAAATAAACCTCCTGTCATAGAAATGACAAGAAGGTAGAACTGAGAATTAAATGGATTATCATTGGATATCAAATGACTAATTTAATAGATTGCTTCATGGTATGTTATATGTAATTGATGTTTGGAAAAAGGAAAAGAATTGATTATTGAAACTTGTACTTCCAATTTATGGAAAGCAAATAGATGCTTGCATGTCCTATGTTGTTCTTCTTTATTGTGTATTTGGAAAGATTACCTTCTGGGATGGGTGTCGAGTATGGAATAACAGGGAAGTAGGTTTTCTTTTTCAAAACCTATATACCACTATATGGTTAATGCTTTGGCCAAAGCTAATGAGATGTTGAAATAGACATCTATACCATTATAGAATGAATGGTTTGATAGCCTATTTTTTATATATTTCCCTACCATATCTTATTAATGAAATGTTGCATTCATGATAGTAATGCATGTAGATTGATAGGCACACACCAGATTCCACCCTACATATGTTTACAAATTGTTAGGCTCTTCGAGCAGGGTTGGGCATCCTTCAGTTTGAAGGATACCGGGGAAGCGCAAGCTTCGTGGTTGGGCAGAAAAAGTGCCTGAACCATGTTCTTGTCCTTTGATTCAGCAGATGGCTGGTTGGTCGATGGCGATCGAGGACTTTTTGTCATATTTTATGATATTGATCACCTTATACTTCTATTATTTTCAAAGATTTGTAAGGCTTGAATGCAATATCTGACACTTGTAATATATTTGATTTTTACATACTCTGTAATTGACTTCAAATGTATACATATGTATTGTAATCATGATTATACTTTAAACTTATGAATTCAAAGATTGCTTGAACTCTTGAGAATATCTTAATATCTTTTCTTCTAAATGATGAATAGAAGTTAATTTACCTTACTTTAATTTACTTGCAATAATTCTATGTTTTACTTCAGTTTTGTGTGCTTGTGAAAATTCAGTACTTTACACTCTCGTGTAACTGCCTTTGTGAACATATCTGTAGGATTCTCACTGGTGTGAATTTTTTCCAACTTCAACTGTCCATCCTCCAAAACTGACCGGATGAAGTGGTAACTAGGTTGTATGTGCTTAGTTTTTGAATGCAGAGCTAAATTCTTAGCAAGATGAATGACACTCTGGCTATCATTGTACAAAGGGCTATCTTCTTGTTGTTACCCCAATTCCTCCAGAAAATGTTGTAACCAAATCATCTCCTTGCTAGCTTCTGTAGCAACAACATACTCAGCTTCAGTGGTTGAAAGCACCACAACCTTTTGCAACTGTGAAATCCAACTGACTGCAGTACCTCCTACAGTAAAAACATACCTTGTAGTACTCCTCCTGCTATCAATATCACCTGCCAGATCAAAGTCAACATGTCCTTTTAGAGCAGAATTTTTTCCTCCAAAACATAGTTTCTTTGAAGTATTACCTATCAAATATCAGAGAATCTATTTTACCGCATTCCAATGTTCCATTCCTAGATTGCTCATATACCTGCTCACAACTCCCACTACATGTGCAATATCTGGCCTTGTACATACCATTGCATACATCAAGCTGCCAACTGCTAATGCATATGGTATCTTAGACATTTTGTCTTCCTCCTCTTGTGTCTTTAGACACATCTCCTTAGTCAACTTAAAATGACTAGGCAAAGGTGTACTAACTACTTTTGCATTCTGCATGTTAAACCTTTTCAACACCTTCTCTACATACTCACTTTGAGACAAAATAAATTTTTTGTTTGTCATGTCCCATGTGATCCTCATACCAAGGATTTGTTTTGCTGCACCCAAATCCTTCATAGCAAATGAATTTGTTAATTTCTGCTTAAGTTCATTAATATGCTGCATGTTAAACCCGGCAACAAGCATGTCATCAACATAAAGCAACAGGATAATATAATTGCCATTACCTAATTTCTTAAAATAAACACAATAATCAGAATGACATCTTTTGTAACCTTGTTCAGCCATAAAACTATTAAATTTCAAATACCATTGCCGAGGTGCTTGCTTCAGGCCATACTTCTTTAACCTGCACACAAAATCCTCCTTACCCTTGACCTCATATCCATGTGGTTGCTGCATGTATATTTCCTCTTCTAAATCCCCATGGAGAAAAGTTGTTTTCACATTTAGTTGTTCAAGATGCAAGACTTTCGCAGCCACAAAACTTAGAATAGTTCTAATAGAAGTCATCTTTACAACTGGAGAAAATATTTCATCAAAATCTATACCTTTTTTCTGTGCAAAACCTTTTACCACAAGTTATATCTTTTCTTGCCTCCATCTTCTTCCTTCAACCTGTAAACTCATTTATTTGGCAATGCTCTTTTACCTGCAGGCAATTTGACTAAGTCCCAAGTCTGATTCTGCAGCAAGGAATCCATTTCCTCTTTCGTGCCTAGCTCCCACTGCTTTTTGGTATCTATCTGCATTGCTTCTTCATAACCTTTAGGTTCACCAGAATCAGTTAATAATATAGAATATAATGATGGAGAAAATCTTTCTGGAGGTCTAATTATCCTTGTAGAACATATAACACTTGCAGGGGTCTGTGGGATAACTTGTTGTTGCTGAGCAGTAGGTACCACTGACATTTTATTTTCTAGAATCTCATCTAGCACCACATATTCCTTTTTGGCCTGTTCATGCTTCTTTTCCTATAGTTGATCCTTATACATGACCTTCTCAAGTGAATATAACATCTCTGCTCCTAATGATTTTATGATTTTCATAATCCCATAACCGATAACCAAATTCATCTACTCCATATCCAATGAAGGTAGATTTTTTAGGCTTAGCCTCTAGCTTGGTTCTAGTTTCAATATCAACATGGACAAAAGCTTCACAACCAAAGGTTTTCATAAATGAATAGCTTACCTTTTTACCCATTCATGCCTCCTCTGGAATGCCACCATCTAAAGGATTTGAAGGTCCCCTGTTTATTAAATAAACAACAGTATGTACAACATCTTCCCAAAAGTGTAAGGATAGCCCAACGTGCAATCTCATGCTCCTTGCACACTCCATAATGGTCATATTCATCCCTTCAAACACACCATTTTCTTGTGGGGTTCCAGGAACCCTTTTCTATCTCCAGATTCCATTATATGAACAGTAATTCTCAAATTCTCTGCTGCAATACTCGCCTCCATTATCATATCTAAGACACTTCAACTTTTTCTGTCTCATTCTCAACCAAAGCTTTCCACCTTTTAAAAGTTTCAAATACTTCTGATTTTTGTTTTAGGAAATACACCCATGTTTTCCTAGTTGCATCATCAATAAAAGTAATATAATAGCAAGAGACACCAAGAGAAGATACCTGAGCTGGTCCCCATACATCTGAATGTACAAGCTCTAATTTCTCACTCTTCTTCTCTTTCCCAACTTTGAGAAATCAAACTCTTTTCTATTTTCCATAAACACAATTTTCACAGAACTCTAAGTCAATCTGCTTCAGACCTGGTAGCAACTTTTTGGAGTGAAGGATCTTCATCCCTTTCTCACTCATGTGCCCAAGTCTATGGTGCCACAATTCTATTTTTGTCCCTGTAGCAAGTGCTATAACTATTTCAGTAGCAACTATTTCTGTAGCAGCTAAGGTAGAATAAGTATTACTAGTACACAACTACAATGTGCCTACCTTTTCACCTTTAGCTACTACTAATGCACCTTCAGTGACCTTCCAAACTTTGTCTGAAAAGGTAACTATACAGCCTTCACTACCTAGTTGTCCTACAAAGATTAAATTCCTTCTCAAATTTGGAACATGTCTTATCTCCTGTAGCAACCATTCATTTCCATTCTACAACTTGATTTTTATTTTTCCTTTTCCAACAATTTGACAGGGTTCATCATCACCCAAATATACCTGTCCAAAATCACCTTGAACATAATCAACAAAATATTTCCTATGGGTTGTGGCATGAAATGAAGCCCCTGAATCTATTATCCAAGAATCATTAGCATTATCTAAACACAAAATTAAAGCATCCTGTAATTTATTACTTGCAACATTAGCTTCCTTACTATCATCATGTTGTCTGTCTCCTTGTTTTCCTTTTTGAGACAAGCAATCTTTCTTCAAGTGTCCTGGCTTTCCACAGTGCTAGCAATCCATTCTTCCTCTGGATTTAGATCTGTCTTTCTTCGACTTCCCTTATGACTTCCCACGATGCTTTGGGCTTTTTCCTCTCTCCTTTGTTCTTCCCCTATTCTCTACAGTCAAAGTATTACCCGATGTTGAACTCTCACCTATGTTTTTCCTCCGCATTTCCTTGCTAGGGATAACACCAACAACATCATCAAATTTCAAAGTATTTGAACCAGAGACAGAGTTACTTACAACCATTACCAAGCTATTCTAGCTTTCTAGCAAAGAACATAAAACCAAGAGAGCCCTCACCTCTTCATCAAATTTCACTTTTACAGAAGTTAACTGACTGGTAATTGTATTAAACTCATTTAAATGATTTGACATAGATCCACCTTCAATCATTTTTAGATTAAACAAATGCTTCATGAGAAGTACCTTATTTGAAGTTGAGGGTTTTTCATACAATTTTGCCAAAGCTTTCATCAATTCATCTGTTGTCTTCGCTTCTGTTATATTGAACACCACAGATGGTGCCAGGTATAACCGAATGGTTCCCAGTGCCTTTCTATCTAGAAGTTCCCACCTCATTAGTCATTGCTGTCAGTTTCTTGGCTTTTCCTTCCAACGACCTCTATAAATCCTTCTAATTGAGATAATCCTCCATTTGCATCTTCCATAACTGATAGTTCTGCCTATTGAATTTGTCTACCTTCAATTTACACTCGTCCGCCATTGCTCCCACTTAACTGTGAGACTCCCACTCAACCGTGAGACTCCCTGTAGATAATAATCAAACACAACCCGCTCTGATACTATTTGTTAGGGTTAGGGTAGAGAGCAATAAACACTAACAATTATATGCAGATTAAATAACCCAAATATAAAAATAAAGAACAACACAAAATAGATCAACACAAAAATTTAACGTGGTTCACCCAATATGGGCTACATCCAGAGAAACTCGGCCATTCAATGAGTTTATTATCCAGTGCAAAATAGATTACAATCTCACAAATTCCACACCTACAACATACATCCCAGCCGCTTATATCAAGCTTTTTGGAAGCCTCTAGAATTAGGGTTTTACAATGTCGTTTTTCTTTTGTCGGTTAACAAAAATTAACAACCGACTTTGAATGGGAAAAAAAGAGGGAAAAAAAGAGGTACTTGCATGATCAGTCGCCACATACCAACATAAAAGCCTTCTAGAGGTCCTTCCTTTCCATCTCTCACTTTCAGTTTTCAGTTTCGCTCAACCAATCCAAATCTCCCCTGCAAATGCAAGTGGAGATTTGGATTCTTGCACATGACTGACCTGTTTTTGGAGGTAGAACCCCTCCTTTTCTTCTCTTTTTTCATTCCGCCTACAATTCTTCATAAAACCCCGTCTAGCCCGGATCTCCCTCGAGCAACCCTACTAGCAAAAGGGGCGACCTTGTCATATTTTCAGCCGCAAAAAAACTTGAGTTTCTCACTCATTTTAGTTTCATTTTCGCCCATTTTTCTTCTAGTTCACATGATTTTTAATGCCTAATATGGAGTTGACTATTTCATGCACCCACACATGCATAATTAACTCCATTTGATCTAAAATTAATTTCTCAATCAATCTCATGCATTCTTCTAACTTTATTTCTTCTTTAGTGATAAGTTATCATTGCTTCATCACTCTCTAATCAATTGAGTTCACTAGGTAATCAATCTAGTTCACTGCCCAATCAATCCTTGTTAACTCTTCAATCAATTGAGTTAACTTCTCAATCAATTCCAACTCTCATCCCTTCTTTAAACCTATAAATACCCCTCACCTCTTCATTATTTTCCAAGTTGAGCAAGTTGGAGAATACTCTTCTCATCTTCACAAGCTTTTTCAAGCTTCTTCACAGGCCTTTGAGCCTCTTTCTTCATTTCTTTCTTTAGTTTTTCCAAAGATTCAAAGCTTTCATTGTTGCATAGCTTCAAAACTCTTCCACGGAGGCAAATTTATTGTTAACGCAGCTCTTGCTAGTTTTTGCTCTTCAACTTAGCATTCTAATGCTCTTATAGGATGAAGGTGCCTTTTGTTTTATTCGTTGTTCAACCAAGCATCGTTACATTGATTCATTCAATGTCATTGTGCTCAACCAAAGCTCTCATTAAGCTCTTTCAAGCTTCAACAAGCTTTTATTTGCTTCTTTATGTCATTTTGTCGTCAAGAGGATCTCCTGTTGCTTCAAAAGGACTCGAGGTTGCCAATATCAAGGATTTCAGAGGGTAGTGAAGTCACACGAATCTTCATTTCTTTTAGGTTCCTTCATTGCTTTATTCAATTCATAGTAATTAAAAAACCAAATTTGCTCTTGGGAATAGTAAATCTTTGCTTTTTCCTTGATAGTTAGATCTTGCATGTTAGAATAATTGTTTCCATATTCCTAGATCTAGATTATTTGAAGAAGTGATTTCCTTTTTTTTAGATTAGATTACTTCAAAACAATCAAAAACCCAAAAACATAGATTATACTTGCATTAGGAAAAGTCATACTATCTTGCATTCATATTTCCCTTTCATAGATTAAACATCACTTTTCATTTTCAAAATACTAAAAAAGCAAAAAAAAGACGTTTGCATATCATTTAGTTTGCATGCATATAGAAACCCTAGAAATAGACCAACTTGCAAACCGTCGATACCATCACGAGGTAACCGCGATTAACGATTCAATCAAACCCTTGATCACATCACAAGGTAAAAACAAGTCAAAGCATAGTCAAACCCTAGGTCAACTAAACCCTAGGTCAAAACCCTAAATCTAGTTAGGTTGGTCATCATACATCTACCTCTATCTTGGCTCATGAATGTGTCTAGGAGTGAGAGGAGAGTGGATGAGGGCTATCCGTGACGAGATCGAGGAGATCAATCCACGACAACAACAAGAGACATTTACTCTACCCCAAGGAGACCCTTTTGTCCTCTTATTGTTAGAAGAACGTAGATAATTGAAAATACGAGAACTCATCCAAAGCATAGAAAGACAAGAGGAAATAAACGAATGAAATCGCTTACCCACACAAAAGTGGAATAGAAGAAACCCCAACAGGAGAAGAGAAACCAGTGACCCTTCAGGTCATAGGGTTATCTCAACAACAACTACCATCGAATGAAGCATTCAACTTAGCACACAACAACAAAGGCCACATAACTTGTCGACCCTTCTCTGCAAAGTCCAGCTCTCCAACGAGCCAGACGCCCGTCGCGTCTCGCCTCCTCTCAACTGGCTACTTCCACGAGAGTGAGAGTGACGTGGAGGATCACCCCGTGGCAAGGAGGGAAGGGTCCATGTGCATGCCGAAATCCAACCTGACAGCCCCAGGCAACCGGAGTCACGATTTTGAGTGTATAGTAACAAAGTACAAATACCTTGGGTTTGACTTCAACAACAAGCTTAGTTGGGAGAGTTGTATAAAGAAGAGAACTTCGGGAGGATGGAAAGCTTTTTATGCTCTACAAAATAGATGTAGAGAGGTAGAGTTATGGGATTGGAACACTACACAGGTTCTTTTTGGGTTTTTGATGCTTCTGGTGGTGCTTTATGGTTATGAATTGTGGACTAGCAACACTTCAAAATCAAAGTGGAAACAAATTGAGAAAATTCAAAAGCGTTTGATCACAAGCAAGTTCAAAATAAAAGGTTTGGTTCCTTATGAGATAATGCTGTGTGAAACAGGGGCAACTCCTACTGAAGTTATTGCTATGATGAGTTTGACAAGGCATTTAAAAATAATTGAGCAAATGGAGGTAGGTAGGTGGCCTAAAGTTGTTTTCAGTAGCATCATAAGTGAAAGAAAGAAGACTTGGATGAGACAAAACAACAAATGGATGAACAAATGGAATATTTATTTGAATGCTTGCCCCAATAATAGCAAAGAGGTTAAGGCTTTTGTTATGGATAAGTTCCACAAGCGCTTATGGGGGAAAGTGCTTGGGAGGAAGAAGAAATACTTTCTTGACGAATTCAACCCTACTTGTGACCATCAACAAAAAGCATACATGGGGGATTGTATTTTGTGGAGAGCTAAGATTCTTATTGCTCAATTAAGAACTAACTCTCATCAACTTCGGTGTGAAACAGGGTGGTGCAAAAGGCCTAAAGAAACATGGGAAGAACGAGTGTGTATTTTTTGTGCTACCTGTACACTCAAAATCACGACTCCGATTGCCTGGGGCTATTGGGTTGGATTTCAGCACGCACACGGACCCTTCCCTCCTTGCCACGGGGTGATTTGCCACATCACTCTCACTCACGTGGAAGTAGCCAGTCGAGAGGAGGTGAGACACGGTGGGGGTCTGGCTCGTTGGAGAGCTCGACTTCGTGGAGAAGGGTCGACAAGTACTGCGGCCCTTTGTTGCTGTGTGCTGAGTTGAATGTTTCGCTCGATTGTGGTTGTAGTTGAGATGACCCTATGACCCAAAGGGCCACTGGTTTCTCTTCTTCTGTTGTGGTTTCTTAGATTCCACCTCTGTGTGGGTAAACGGTTTTGTTCATTTATGTCCTCTTGTCTTTGTATACATTAGAGATGTTCTTGTTGTATTTGGAGTTGTCTGGTTTCTTCTTACAGTAATAGGATGAATGGGTCTCCTTGTGGTAGAACAAATGTTTCTTGTTGTGGTCGTGGATGGATCTCCTCGATCTCATCATGGATAGCCCTCACCCACTCTCCTCTCACTCCTAGGAACATTCGTGAGCCAAGATGGAGGTAGATGTGTGATTACTAACCTTAACTAGATCTAGGGTTTTGACCTAGGGTTTAGTTGACCTAGGGTTTGACTTTTCAGTTTTGACTTGTTTGTACCTCGTGATGGTATTGAGGGTTTGCTAGGATTGTTTAACCGTGGTTACCTTGTGATGGTATCGAGGGTTTGCAATTTTGTTTTTTCTAGGGTTTCTATATGCATGCAAACTAAATGTTATGCAAAACATTTTTTTATGCTTTTTTAGTGTTTTGGAGATAAAAAGGTGCTTTTAATCTATGAAAGGGAAATATGTATGCAATCTAACATGACTTTCCTAATGCAAAGTTAATCTATGTTTTTTGTGTTTTCGATGATTTAGAAGTAATCTAATCTAAAGAAAGGGAAAAATGCTTTTTCTAATTCCTAATGCAAAGTTAATCTATGTTTTTTGTGTTTTTGATGATTTAGAAGTAATATAATCTAAAGAAAGGGAAAAATGCTTTTTCTAATAATCTTGATCTAGAAATATGAAAACAACTAATCTAACATGCAATATCTAATTATCAAGGAAAAAGCAATGTCTTACTGTTCCCAAGAGAAAATTTAGTTTTCTAATTACTATAAATTGAACAAAACAATGAAGGAACCTGAGAGAAATAAAAATTTGTGTGACTCCACTGCCCTTGACTCCACTACCCTCAGAAATCCTTCATATCAGCAACCTCAAGTCCTTTTGTGGCAGCGGGAGATCCTCTTGATGACAAAACAACACAAAGAAGCAAAAAGAAGCTTTGATGAAGCTTGTATGAGCTCAATGAGAGCTTTCGTTGAGCACGATGGCATAGAATGAAGCAGTGTAACATTTCTTGATTGAACAAATAAAGCAAAAGGCACCTTCATCTTGTAAGAGCATTTGAATGCTAAGTTCAAGAGCAAAACTGGCAAGAGTTGTGTGCACAATGAATTTGCCTCCCTTTGTGCTTGAGGGAGGGGTGTATTTATAGGTTTGAGGAATGGGATTAATTGAGAGGTTAACTCATTTAATTGATGAGTTAACAAGGATTGATTGGGGAGTTCACTAGATTGATTACCCAGTGAACTCAATTGATTAGAGAGTGATGAAGCAAAGATAGCTTATCACTGAAGAGGAAATGGAGGTGAGGGAATGCATGAGATTGATTGAAGAGTTAATTTGAGATCAAATAGAGCTAATTATGCATGTGTGGGTGCATTAAATAGTTAACTCTATATTAGGCATCAAAAACCATCCAAACTGGAAGAAAAATAGGTGAAAACAGAGCAAAAAAGAGTGATAAACTCATGTTTTTCCGCGGCTGGAAAAATGGCAGGGTTGCCCCTTTTGCCAGTAGGGTCGCCCGGGGGAGATTCAGGTTGGATAGGGTCTTTTATAGACAAACAAGTTAGGAGATGAAATAAGAGAAGAAAAGGAGGGGTTATGCCTCCAGAAATAGCTCAGTCATGTGCAAGAATCCAAAACTCCACTTGGACCTACAGGATCTCTCGGGGGAGATCTAGAAATAATAGGGGGAGATTTGGATTGGTTAAGTGAAACTGAAAACTAAAAGTGGGAGATGGATAGGTTGACCTCTAGAATGCTTCTAGGAGGTGCGCAAGATGAAAAACATAGGGGAAAGGTGAAAACTCACCTACAAGACACTCACAAGGCTTAGGAGCAAGGTTGAAAGCTAAGAAAACTCAAGTTGACACGTGTCGCAACAGGTGTCGAAAAGCATCACAAACAGGGAGAGAGAGAAATTGACAAAGAAGAAAACAACACGAGCAAGCAAAAGGACATGCCATCAAGAGGTTTGTTGCTTAAAGGACATTATTTCATGCTTACATGTACGTGACGAGGATTTGAATCATCATAGGGGTCCTCGTGGAGGCTGTGCGTGATTTTTGTGCTTACATATTTGCCCCCTCGGGGATGATAGTCTACATGAAAGGTAGGTACCGTTCCTGAACTAAGCCTTATCTGTTGTCAATTTTCTCACAATTGTACCTTCAATAACTAGTATTACTCTGACATTTAAATATTCAAAATGAATAATGAAAATTGAAATGGTGAACTTACCATGAATCATTTGAGTTCGACTAGTTGTTTTCTTTTGTCAGTTTGAACTTGTAGGGATGAGAGCACGCAGAACAACGCACGAAAGAGAGATGCATATAAGCAAATAACTAATCTAAAAATGTATAAATGAAACTAAGCTAAGGGCAAACAAAGCAAGTCAAATCATGAGATTGGAGCAAAACGACGACGGAATCATTCGTGCGAGCAGTCGTTAAAAAGCTATCGTCGAGGAGATCACAAAGATGGCCGCCTCTTCTTCAGCCGCGGAGAATCAGGTATGCAGCCATTGAAAAACCCTTCTCTAAACCCTAGTTTGAATTTTGTGAAAACTCTCTTGCAATTGTCCATTTTTGATGATTTTCTTTGTTGCATTGTATTTGTCTCGTAGTTTTGAGCAAGATTGATTTTTAATTTTCTAAAATCAGCCAAAAAATGAAGTTTATAGAGCAATTTTTGGTTGAGGGATCTTCCTCTAGGGTTGTCCCTTTTGTCAGGCAGGGTCACTCAGGGGAGATCTAGAAAACACCTGGGTCACCCGGGGGCAACCCTGTTGGGCTTATTTTGACTGAATTTTTATGTTGTTTGTTTTACTCTGATCTGACATGTTTTAGTTACTATATTCACCTGTTTATTGCAATTTTGAAGGTTATACACTTTTTTGTGTAAGGTTTTCTACACTTTTATGATTTTTAGGGATTTTTACGAGTTTGCGAGATCTAATCTAAAGTTCTCTTCTGATTTTCCAGGACATGCGTATCCAATGGAATGCCTACCGAGAGCAGGGATGGCTCTCAGGGATGTTTGCTTCATTGAGTACTAAGGATCGTGCTATTTTGAAGAGGGCAGGTCTAGCCAGAGTTTGTCATGTGCCTGTGATTCATCCTGTATCTCGTATCTGCTGTGATATTTTGACCTACTGGGATGCAGATAGAAACACATTTGGGTTCCTGTAGATCTTTGGAGAGTGGACTATCACTCTTTATGATGTGTATTATATACTTGGGTTTCCTGTGAGAGCACAACCTTTAGTTCTTCTAGTTAGCAAGTCCTTCGAGGACAAGGCTTCTTGGGCCGCGTTCATTGGGGTTAATCACCCTGGGGATCAGACAGGAGTCCAACTCACATCTGTACCATGCCTCCGTATTCCACTTTTGACATGATTCCTGATTGATTTGATTGCATCAAGGTTGTCAGGAGATAAATCCTTAGCTCGACTAAGATGGTGTTGGGCACCATCATTCGTGATATTAAGGAGGGCACAGTTTATGCTTGGAGACCGGACATCTTGGCCATGGTTTACAAAGACTTCTATCGTATTTCACGGTGAGGGGCTCTAGCTTTTAGCCACTCTTCTTTGATCATGACATGGATAGTTGAGCACATGAGGCCCTATCAAAAGCTCATTTTGCTTCCAGATAGATGCTTACCAAGAGTAGCGAGGTGGATGCATGGTTGTCACTTTGATGCTTCTTTACCCGCCGTTGCTACTCTTACCGATGAGGACGTGATCTTTGATCCTTATCGTGACATGGAGGAATCATGGGCCCGTCATGGCGAGGTTAGGGAGTAATGTTGCAGAGTATCTGAGCTTTCAGACCATAATGGTCTAGCTGAGGCCCATTGGGTTGATCGTGTTTCACAACAGTTTGGCAAGGACATTCCTGAGGACTTGCCCCTAGTATCCACATGCTACATGACAGTATAAGAGATGGGTGAGATTGGACATAGGATAGTTATTTGGACTCCTTTGACTCCTGGAGTCTTCATTACTAGAGCTTCGAGATGAGGACAGAGAGGAGGGAGAGAGACTCCTTCCTGATCTCTCATTGTGACTGTCGACTCAGAGTCTACTGACGAGGATTACATTCCAGATGATGATGATTCGTCAGACGAGGTCCTTCCCAAGGATGAGGATTTTGATGATATTGATGATTCAGATGATGCTCCTTATATCCCAGAGGGTCCTCCTATTGTTCCTCAACCCCCTCATTCGGATGAGGTGATGCGACAATTTGATCCTGATTGGCAGCCTGGTGATCCACGTAAGTTTAGTCTATTTGCTTTTCACACTTTTGTCCTTTCTCTTTTTATGGGGAATTGACTTGTTCTTCTCTTGATTCACTCTCTCAGGTAATGTTAGAGAGTGGAGGGACTTTGTTCACGAGATTAATGTCAGATTGGCTTCTCCCTTCACTAGGATGACTCGTGACCATCTTTTAGATGATCCTTGTCTGCCCCCTATTGCAGGGAGACACACTGACATTTTCGCTCTTGTCTATCATGGATGTTAGATGAATACAGAGTTGAAGACCCAGGTTGACACCCTTAAGGGTGAGAATCAGGTACTCCAAGAGATGGCTCGCCTTAATATTGGACGTCGTGATGCTATCATGGTGGGACCTTCACAGTCACATGCTCATAGCAGACCACCTCACTCTCATAGGTCTCATGGAGCAACGAGTGGTATTCACAGACGAAGGAGCCAAAGTCTTGAGGGTTCCATTGAAGGGAACCGCCCTTGACTTACTTTCTTGAAACCGTGACCCCTTGCATGGGGAGCCTCTACTTCTCTTGAGAGCGTTTTGTCCTATCTCTTTGATACCCTTGTATATGTAAATTTTGGAAGTATCTATGAAAGTTTATCCTTTTATGGTTTTAGCCTACCAAATTTGTACTCATCTCTTGTGCATGCTTGGAGGTTTGGGAACTTTCTTATTATGTTTGACCTTTTCAACTCTTTTAACGATGCAAGTATGATAATAATTACATATTTTTGTAATTTTTTGGGACATATTTATGAGATGCAGTTTACGATATGATAATGGAGGAACACAAGAAATGTCGAAATGAAACATTTACTTCTACTAAATGTCATGAGATATGACATTTGACTTTATTGCTTTGAGAGTTTTTTTTTTCTGATTTTGGAATGGATGCAATGTGGGACAAACAATTTGACTATTCCTATAATATGATTTTTGATTCAGGGGATTGCGAGTTGTCCTGATATAAGAGACCTATTCAAGGCTGTGAGATAGGGTTTAGGGAAACTCAAGTGGGGAGTGGGAATGAAAATGGAGTGTTTCTGATTTTGGGCTTTGCTAAAGGCTAAACACTGATCCTTATCTAGATGAAACAATCTGACAAGCTTTTAACTTTAGACAAGTAACAAATCTTATTAATTTTCGTTAGACTTACATCATAGATGGCAAGCAAGATAGACCCAAGGTAAAGGATAAATGGGAAAGAACAAGGGTCCCTTGGTAGAAGATGATCTTAGAGACTACTAGACTCTTCAACTTTGCTCAGTTAGTGCGTGTGTGTGCTTTGTACCTTTCTTTCTCTGCTAGAATGTCACCCTTGAGGCTTCGAGCTTAGACTGATCTCCACCCAAGAGTACAGACATTCAACAATCTTCTCTCTTTCACTCTTTTTTTTGTATCTCTCCTCTTTTTTTTGTATTTTCCTCACTCGAGTTTTCTCATTTTTTTGGATTTTTTGACTTTTCAAGAAATGAATGCTTTTTGGAACTTTGATATGCAATGCTTTGATCTCTCAATTCTCACTTTTTGACACTCTTATTTTGATCACTCATTTTTTTTATTCACTCAAATTTTAGATTGCTTCCTTCATAGTTTTGATCTTCCTGACATTGTTGGCCAAGAAAGATAAGGGGCTGAGCGCCACCTAAAGCTTTTGTAATCTGTTTGGACTTCTCTAATACTAGGGAAGAATTGGGAAGGTCTACTTGCAAGCTTTTTTTGAACACTGTAGGTTTGAATACTGACCTTGTTTAGACGTAGCATCTTGACTCATAAGACTGGGATAACTGTCAAGCTAAGAGCTAGGCTTGATTAGAATCATTGGGAATGAAGGGGGATAACGGTGATTGTGAAAATGGGGATTCTCTAGGTCCTGAAAGGATGATGTATATCTAGACAACATTAGACTCTTTACTAAAAGGAAAATAGTACAAGAGCAAGTTACTAACAGTAATGCAAGATGAACAGAATGATACAGAAATGCAAGAAACAAATTGTTTTTTGACATTTTGATTTTTTTATATATTTTTTTTGTATTTTTATGTTTTTTTGATTTTTTTGGTGTTTTAGACAGTATTTCTTGAGGTGAAAGGCATTGACTGTTTCACCAAATTCCTCTCCCTCCATTGTGCACAAGAGATAGGCACCATTTCTGACGTCTTCTTTGACCATGTAAGGACCTTTCTAGTCTTCCGAAAAAGCTCTTTTCATCTTCTTTTCTTATTCTTCATGCTACCTCTTCTTAAGACAAGTTCTCCTATTCTGTAAGGTTTGTCATTTGAGTCTACTGCTACCAACTCAATGGTTTCTCTTGGTGGAGTGAGATGAAGTAAGTCTCGAAAGGTTTGTTGATGAGAAGGAGTCCAATACAGAGCTCCATCACAATTCAATAGCTCTGCTAATAGGTCAAATTGTTCTTGCATATAGATCTTCACATCTGGTCTTTCTTGGATTCTTTGCAAGAATTGGAATAACTCAAGGGGAGTTTGTGGCTCCCTTTGTTCATCAAGAGGGACAAAGCTTATACTTTTCCTCCCATTTGGTTCTGGCCTTAAGTCCATGGCATACCCGATCTAACTTTTTGGCAGTTCGAAAATGACGGGATTGTCAACCCCAACTGTCACTCTCATCTTCCATTCTCTGTGAAAGATACCTTCACTTTCTTCATCTTCATCGAGAAATCTTTCAACCATTTCGATTTGTACCAGAGGTGCTTCCCATTCACCGAGTTCATTTGATTGAACAAAGGCAAAGGTGGTCGGTTTATCTTGCGGTTGTGATACCATGAACATCCTAGGTAGCATTCCTATGACATTAGTTGATTTGTTGTCAATAGAATGCACCTCTTCCATGAGTGCTTCTAGTTGATGTGAACCCTCTGTCGGTGTGAGAGGCTCGTAAGATTCTATCTCTTCTAGTGTCTCAGGGACACGTGATTCATTTAGTGGTGACAATGGAGTATAAATTTCTATCATGTCCTGAGAAAGCGTGCGGGTCTACATTTCTTAGATCTAATGTAGTGATTTGAAAGACTGGTCCTTCAATTCTATGAGGCTTCTCCCCTATGCAAGGGAAGAGTTTGTAGGCCTCCTGGCAATAAATCATGAGTACCTCTAGAGGAAATTGGATTGGTCCATCTCGTTCAATGAATTACATGATCTCAATTGTCTTTTCTTTAGGGACCGTTTTGTTTTGTTTTGGTAATGGCTGATTCCCTAAAGTTTTGATCTCTGGAGTGTTTATGGTCTTTTCTGAGATTTCTATTTGTTTGATGCATATCAACTGAGGTGTAGGATTAGGGACAGTTAACTTGTTGGTAGGGAGTTCGTATTTTATGGGGATACCTATGCACTTGTTTGGTGTGTTTGACTTTAACATGCTGAAAGGTTCTGGATTTCCCTTTACAACATATACTTTCCCTAAGTGTAAAAATTGAGCTTCCTGAAAAAAATGTGGATGGCACAACTTTCATTTTGTGTATCCACGGCCTTCCAAGAATCAAGTTATATCTCGTGTCTTTATCTATGATGTAGAAAGTGGTTGGAATGGTTTTGGGTCCTAAAGTTATCGGAAGGGTGATTTTACCTATGGTGACAACTTTTAGGTTATCATATCCACTTAGAGTATCTTGTGAGGTGGTGATATTTGTGTGTCCATAGCCCATCCTCTCTAATAGGGATAAAGGAACTATATTAACTGCTGCTCCATCATTGACTAATGTTCATTTGATCCATGTATCGTAGATCCACACTTGAAGATATAGCACAGGGTCTCCTTTTTTTGTTAACTCTGCCTCGGAAGGCATCTGTTGTAAGTCGAAGAAAAACCTTGGATCTTTAAGTTCTGAGTTTGGTGGACTGAGATCGTAATCCACATGATTGATTTTCTCACTAGGAGGTGGCGTAATTTGGTTGAGGTATTTTAGACCTATTGCCTTTAGCAATGCTGAGCGATGTGAAGGGGAGTTCCTGAATAAGTCAATGAATGAAATGTGAGCATATGTCTTCTTTAAGTCTTCTATAAGCTCATAAGGTCCTATTAGAGGTGGTATTGGTTCTGCCACTGAGATAATACCTTCATATGCTAGTATTTGCTCATTTTCATCCTCATGGCCCTCCTCTTCTTCATTGTGCATAATCTCGACTAACCCCATCATCCTAGCTTCTCCTTTTTGTCCCAGTTGTGGTGGGATTTCGGGGTTACTACTCTGAGTCATCTTGTTTTGGTTCATCATTTTTGTGTCTTTATGTGCAGGGAATGGGTCCTGATAAATTCTCATGTTTGCATTTTGTGGTGCTATTGGGGCTTGATTTTGTCTTGTATCTTTGTTATTTGGTGTGACCTCCTGTGGGTTTAAGAACATCTCTATGAACAAACGTTGTTGGTCTTCCGACAGCCTTGCTATGAATCTATTGTAGTCTCTACAAGATTTTGTGCTATACCCCCTTGTTCTATGAAAAGAACAAAATTGATTGAACTCGTATGGGGGTCTTTTGTACCTTCCATCATTTTCGTTCTCATTTCCGTTGCGATTCCATCTTTGGTAATTGTCTCGAGGGTAGTACCCGTTGTTTCTAGGTCTATGGCATTTACGTTAGGAGGATAGTAATCTCTCCCATTGTAATCATCTTTTATCTTCTTGATTGGGGGTTGATCTGTTACCCCATCTGTAGTTGCACTCCAATTGTTTTTAAGGATTTTAATGATAGAGGTATTGTTTCCCATGTCTTCCTTTGTCAGCTTTTTGTTTGACTCGTAGACCTTTCTACCACTGTCGATGGCGGCTTGGTCTATCCTCAAAGCACTTTCTAATGCCTCTTTGTAGGATTTTTATGGCAAATTTTGAACATCTTCTCTCATGTCTTTGTTAAGGGCATGCAAAAAGATATCGCACAATTCTCAGTGGTCCATGTTCGGAGCACTAGTTGAAGAGTAAAGGACTTGCCTCCATTGAGTGACAAAGTGGGCTACATATTTGTTTGGCTCTTGTTTCATTATGAGGAACTCTCTGATCCTTGTTTTAACAAGTTTGTTCATGTCGAACACCATGACAAACTCTCCAATGAGTTGTCTAAATGAGTGAATTGAAGCTTCTAGGAGATCATAATACCAATCCAAAGCGATGCCTTCAAGAGTTTTTAGAAAGATTTTTGCTACAACCCCATCCCAAGGGAGGAGTTCTCTTATGGCCGTGGTGTAGGCTTTAATGTGGGAATTCAGATCTCCTTCTCCTTTGAACTTCAGGAGATCTGGCAATGGCCTAGGCAGTTGCACGCTTCTTATGTTTTCGTCCAAAGGTTCCTTTAAATACTCAAGATATGTTCCTAGAAAGGCACTTTGAGATTGCGAAGTTGATAGTAATAACGCTGTAGGTGGGTTTTGATAACCTATTGTTGGATTTGTTGGATTATTCTAAACAGGAGGATTCCCATTCAGACATGTGTTGTTGCTAGTGTTCCGCAAATAATAATTGAGGTAGGGGGATTTTGTGATGCCCCGTGGTCCTGTTCATGGGACTTTTGTCTTCTTTCTGGAGTAGCTTGCTCTACTTCCAAGATTCTAATTCTCTGTACTAGAGTTGCAATTAGATCTGTAGGAGTAGCAGCTTTAGGTGTTTCTTCATTTCTAGGATGTTCTCGTCGAGTATTTTCATGGTGACATGCTTCTTCACACGCAACATTTTCCCTTTGTTCTTCTTGGAAGGCAATCCTCAATGCCTCTTGAGCGTATTTGTCTTCTTGCAAATGTTTTTCCAATCGTTTAACTTCCTCATCAAGATGACTACTCGATGTACTTGCAGAGGGTTGTTCGGGTCGGTGTATCTCCGACCTTATCCTTCTTGCTTTATGTGGAGCATTTTTTATGGCTGGGTTGTTTTCCCAAGTTGGGTTGTTGAAAGAGAGAGAACGCTTGGTGTTGGTTTTTTCTTCTGAATCAGCATTAGGGTTTGCCACTTATAATGCACAGGCAGATTCAGCCAACTAATACAGGAGGTTGCGTGAGCTCCTCCCCTTCACTTCTGGTTCTGCCGCACCAAGGGGGGTATCCCTATAACTCAAGATGTAACCTTGACTAGCTCAAAGATAGAAAGATCTAACTTGACAACAACAGGCAGAATACTCTCATGTATGGACCAAGATCTGTATGATAGATCACAAGGTGGGCAACGTTCTTGGACATATATGTCTGGTTAGGGATGAGAGCATGCAAGGGTTTCCTACTCCTAATCCTACAACTAACAGATGGAAGGGAGAGATGGTTTGAAATGGTGTTTGGATGCAAACCTGGACCTGGTGTATAACCTCAACACAGAGCTAGATTGGTGCCTATCCAGGGCTTGGAGTCGGTAGACATACACCTGTGAATGATCAGCATGAATAGCTAAAACTGGATTTCAGGGGGATACACATGATACCTGCCTTACAGATATCTCCCAATACAGAGTGTTAAGCTGTCGATACTTATGGCATCCCTATTGCAGGAAGAAAGATACATGCAAAACTGGAGACAGAATCAACATAACACATGCAAACATAGCATTATTCATATAAGATTAACCATGAAATCAGTGGATTCATGCCAAAACGTACAACAGGAGATACATAAACTCACAAGTTTTGCTGCACAGAGCAACCAAAACTAGTTGTATCTTATTACAGAGCCAAAATGTCCAGTTTTCAACAACCTAAACAATGGTAACACAGTCTGCCTATATTGGCCAGAAAGTGTACCTCTAGCATTAATTACATGGTTGACCAAAAATCCTGCCAGATACACAGTATCAGAAAAATGGCGCTCAACGCATTACCAGATTGGCGCCCAAACATGAATGCAGTAGGTAGGGGAGGAGACAGGAAGAAACATCGAGCCTTGCGCCACTGTCCGTTGATGTACACCTTCAATCGGGTACCAGATCCGTCCATACCTCTGCAACAATCGCCATTAATGGCGCACCAACCCGCGGCCTTGGGAAAACATCAAACAGTGCATCGCAACCGTTTCCTGCCAAAATACCTCATCATGATATTTCAAAATATGCAGGATATCAATTATCCCACATGCACCCCGCGGCGACCTTTTCAACACTTTATATACTAGGTCGCGAGCATATATGATGTTGGTGCTTTTGCTCCCGACGACACTAGTATAAGACCTTCATCATCCTCATCCTCCAGCAGCATGATATCCTATTGCTTGAAATATCACCCTGACGTCAGCATCATCATCGCAATATCACCTACATGATAATCGCCTTCATCGGCACAACCTGATGCATCGGAGGAAGATCCTCCTGCTTAGCCGATACCAAATGTCTGGCCAATGAACATCCTGATGACGTCACCGTCATATCCTGCTGACGTCATCAGCATATCTGCCTATCGCGCACCTCCTCATATCCAGATGACGTCATCGTCATGTTTGCAAATATCGGGGGATCTCCACAAGATGATCAGTGTTAGAAATATGACCCCCCGCCCCGGACCTTGATGACGTCACCATACATCGGCATCAGGATGATATTCGGAAGATAACCGGATATTTGGAAATATCATCCTGATGCACACATATCATGCTGCACTGTAGCTCCACTATAAGATCGGGGTGATATATGAATATGTGACTGATATTTGAAATGATCACCCCCATTGGACAATGCATGAAGCCGACAGGCGAATATCTCCCTTCGGAAATATCATGATGCAGACAGGTAGAAAAATAGATATCACCCTGACATAAGAATGACGTCAGCATCATCAGGGTGATAAAACAATGAACATGAAGTGATAAAACAACATCAGGATGATCTTGACTAAGATCACCCGATGTTCAAATATGATGACCCCAATGAAGATCGGGTCATACTTAGGACTTTGCAGCAACATCATCAGGATGATCTTAACCAAGATCACCCGATGTTAGAATATCACCCCAGCGAAAGATCATGCTGACAGAAAATATGATGACCCTCGTAAGCAACATCAGGGTGATGTCTGGAAACATGATGATGATGACCTCCTCCAAAGAAAATATGATGCTGATGTTAAAACATGCTGAGGAGGCCCAAAGACTTAGAACTTTTTTTGGATTTTTAGGGAAGGTGCCTGCATGAAAATTACTCAGAAACTGACAGTGAAATCAGGCACCAACAGTGGCTCTGTCTGGGGACGTGCAGATGCAAGACTGCAGCGAGAACCCCAGATCTCTGGGATGCAGACCAGTCCCTTATCCATTGGGCACAGAGTCATGAAGTTACCATGATCTGCATCACCAAGCACATTATTTTTAAAATAAACATGGTGGCCCAGGGCCACCAAAAAGGAAAAACCAGACTTTTCCTTTGTCAAACACCTGATTTTCTTTTGATTTCTTCAAATGAAGCCTAAAAGCATTTAACTGTCTGCAGCAAGCCCCTTGGCAATTATTTGTGCTGCTGCTCATTTCTTTTTCTTCAACAAATCTACAACTAGCTTCATCAGCATATATCATTATCAGTTGTAGAATGTCATCATCATATGAGTCACTGATGTTGCTTGGAAAAATAATAGACTCACATGAAACAAATGAATCCACATCAGAATTCTGCCCTTCCTCAAAAAATAAGAGCTCCTCTGCATCAAACATGCAATATTCAGGCACAAGCAACATCTCATAATCAAATTTATCTTGATGAACATATAGATATCCATCACCATCATGCACGGTAGTTTTGTCATTAATGTCCACCTGAAATGTCTCAAGAGAAGGCAGAAATAACTCAGAATGCAGCCCTACACTGAAAGCTTCATAGTCACCCCTGCAATCAACACTATTCCCAACTGTATGAGCACACACATCTGCAATTTTCCCATCCACCTCTGAATAGTGACCTTGTTTTTTATCTTCACCAGTGCCCTGATAATCAAAAACAAAGTTTTCAACCTCTGCACTATGAAGGTGGCCAAAATCTTCAAGGAAACATTCATAATCAGCATCCAAATATATTTCATCATCTGAAAGGCTCACATATGCATCTGAATGCTGGCAATCACTAGCATATTCACTGCTATCCCTTGAATCAATATTTTCTATATTCAGAGTGAAGCTCTGCATATCCACTTCATATAAATAATCAGGCATAACTGAGATATGCACACTGCTGCAAGACACAACTTCATGTATGTCTCTCATTTGATCAATTGGAGGGCACCTTGTGTCTGCAGGCTTGTCTTCTAAAGGCTGATAACAATCTTTGTTTTCATTATTACAAGATGTGCTTACATTTTCTACAACATTTTCTTCATGCATCACATCATGGCTGCACACATTATTCTGAAATATATTTCCCTCTATACAATCATCTCTCAATGCACATACTGGGAGAGCTGAAATATATTCACTTTGATAACTACTTTGACAACTTGCAGCCATGAAACCTACTGGCATTCCATATTTCTCATTGTTTTCTATGTCCATAGCAAATTGGAAAGCCTGGTGAAGTGTGACTGGTTCTTTATCTCTCAACAGATAACTCATTTCTTCATCAAATGCAGCCAAATAAATTGTCAAGCATAATGCATTATTAGGTCTCATATATTCAGGGATCTGCCTGAGCAATTTAATAAACCTAAGATTAAAGGCTGGAACCAGTTCCTCATCTTCCCTTTGGATATTCATAAAATGTATGATCAATGAGGCCACATCAAACCTTTCACCAAATTGCCCTAGGAATGCAACTTCTAAATCTATCCATGAAGAAACTGAACAAACAGGCAGGTCTGAAAACCATATCCTAGCATCATCTTCTAATGACTGAACAAAGAGTCTCATTACTACATCTTCATCCTCTACCTCATAATCTTCTATTAAATTACAAAATCTTTGCAGATGTTTGTTTGCCGATTCAGAATCTGATCCACTATATTTTGGCAAACATCTTCTAATTTTACTGGGAATAATATTTGGGTAACCATATATCCCTGTGAAATTTAGGGCTTTATATCTTTCAATAAAGAATGGTCTTCTCTGAGAGCACGACCAGGCTTGATGTTCTAAACTCAACATTTTGAATCAAAGATGAATACCTGGATATATATTGCAGCACTGATAGGTTCTTTCAACAGAGTCGCCACCTCTCAGAGAGAGGACAGAATGTCAGCAAGGCACTTTTGTTTTCTGGATTCATCACCCCAGTAGAGCACCACATGGTTCCTTTTTGCTGCAACAACTTCACTGGAAACTAGATTTTCCAGCCCTCAGGTTACTTGACTCTCTCTGTCCCCAGCAGAGTCGCCATTTTGTTGGTGACTCGGATGGGTCACAAATGTATTACTGGAGATGATTAGATATTACTTTTACTTCTCAATTCCCCAGCGGAGTCGCCATTTTGTTGGTGACTCAGATGGGCCACAAGATATAACACTTTTTCATCAATTTTCTCCCCAGCAGAGTCGCCATTTTGTTGGTTTTTTCTTCTGAATCAGCATTAGGGTTTGCCACTTGTAATGCACAGGCAGATTCAGCCAACTAATACAGGAGGTTGCGTGAGCTCCTCCCCTTCACTTCTGGTTCTGCCGCACCAAGGGGGGTATCCCTATAACTCAAGATGTAACCTTGACTAGCTCAAAGATAGAAAGATCTAACTTGACAACAACAGGCAGAATACTCTCATGTATGGACCAAGATCTGTATGATAGATCACAAGGTGGGCAACGTTCTTGGACATATATGTCTGGTTAGGGATGAGAGCATGCAAGGGTTTCCTACTCCTAATCCTACAACTAACAGATGGAAGGGAGAGATGGTTTGAAATGGTGTTTGGATGCAAACCTGGACCTGGTGTCTAACCTCAACACAGAGCTAGATTGGTGCCTATCCAGGGCTTGGAGTCGGTAGACATACACCTGTGAATGATCAGCATGAATAGCTAAAACTGGATTTCAAGGGGATACACATGATACCTGCCTTACAGATATCTCCCAATACAGAGTGTTAAGCTGTCGATACTTATGGCATCCCTATTGCAGGAAGAAAGATACATGCAAAACTGGAGACAGAATCAGCATAACACATGCAAACATAGCATTATTCATATAAGATTAACCATGAAATCAGTGGATTCATGCCAAAACGTACAACAGGAGATACATAAACTCACAAGTTTTGCTGCACAGAGCAACCAAAACTAGTTGTATCTTATTACAGAGCCAAAATGTCCAGTTTTCAACAACCTAAACAATGGTAACACAGTCTGCCTATATTGGCCAGAAAGTGTACCTCTAGCATTAATTACATGGTTGACCAAAAATCCCGCCAGATACACAGTATCAGAAAAATGGTGCTCAACGCATTACTAGATTGGCGCCCAAACATGAATGCAGTAGGTAGGGGAGGAGACAGGAAGAAACATCGAGCCCTGCGCCACTGTCCGTTGATGTACACCTTCAATCGGGTACCAGATCCGTCCATACCTCTGCAACAATCGCCATTAATGGCGCACCAACCCGCGGCCTTGGGAAAACATCAAACAGTGCATCGCAACCGTTTCCCGCCAAAATACCTCATCGTGATATTTCAAAATATGCAGGATATCAATTATCCCACATGCACCCCGCGGCGACCTTTCCAACACTTTATATACTAGGTCGCGAGCATATATGATGTCGGTGCTTTTGCTCCCGACGACACTAGTATAAGACCTTCATCATCCTCATCCTCCAGCAGCATGATATCCTGTTGCTTGAAATATCACCCTGACGTCAGCATCATCATCGCAATATCACCTACATGATAATCGCCTTCATCGGCACAACCTGATGCATCGGAGGAAAATCCTCCTGCTTAGCCGATACCAAATGTCTGGCTGATGAACATCCTGATGACGTCATCGTCATATCCTGCTGACGTCATCAGCATATCTGCCTATCGCGCACCTCCTCATATTCGGATGACGTCATCGTCATGTTTGCAAATATCGGGGGATCTCCACAAGATGATCAGTGTTAGAAATATGACCCCCCCCGGACCTTGATGACGTCACCATACATCGGCATCAGGATGATATTCGGAAGATAACCGGATATTTGGAAATATCATCCTGATGCACACATATCATGCTGCACTGTAGCTCCACTATAAGATCGGGGTGATATATGAATATGTGACTGATATTTGAAATGATCACCCCCATTGGACAATGCATGAAGCCGACAGGCAAATATCTCCCTTCGGAAATATCATGATGCAGACAGGTAGAAAAACGGATATCACCCTGACATAAGAATGACGTCAGCATCATCAGGGTGATAAAACAATGAACATGAAGTGATAAAACAACATCAGGATGATCTTGACTAAGATCACCCGATGTTCAAATATGATGACCCCAATGAAGATCGGGTCATACTTAGGACTTTGCAGCAACATCATCAGGACGATCTTAACCAAGATCACCCGATGTTAGAATATCACCCCAGCGAAAGATCATGCTGACAGAAAATATGATGACCCTCGTAAGCAACATCAGGGTGATGTCTGGAAACATGATGATGATGACCTCCTCCAAAGAAAATATGATGCTGATGTTAAAACATGCTGAGGAGGCCCAAAGACTTAGAATTTTTTTTGGATTTTTAGGGAAGGTGCCTGCATGAAAATTGCTCAGAAACTGACAGTGAAATCAGGCACCAACACCTGGATTCTCTTTGATCTTGTTCATAATCAGAATCTTTGTAATCATAATAGTTGATGATTGGTGCATCAAGATGCGGTAACACATACCTATCGAATGAGGGAGTTTCTGGTTCTCTTGAGGGAATGTTTCCTTGATTTAGGTCAGGTTCCATCATATTCGGGGGTGCCATAGATACCACAGAATAAATGGAACAGATGATGGCGCAAATGACAGAAGCTGAAGCGACTAAAGCGGCTATGAAGAATGGTGTGATAATGTTTCCAAGTTTTTGTTAACTATTTTGAGATGTTTGAAATGCGAACTACAAAACCAAAAGATTCTGTAATTCATTGTAGGTTCACCAAAATATGTGGTGAAGCTGATGTCATATGTGAATGATGATGGAAATGAGATCCACGTAATGGGACACAAAAAGCATAACCAAGAGGCTTTGCTCTTCACGTCGAGTTCACCAAAATATGTACTCTCAAAATCATGACTACAGTTGCCTGGGGCTGTCAGGTCAGATTTTGGCACTCACACGGACCCTTCCCTCCTTGCCACGGGGCGATTCGCCACGTCACTCTTGCTCACGTGGAAGTAGCCAGTCGAGAGGAGGCGAGACATGGCAGGGGCCTGGCTCGTTGGAGAGCTGGACTTCACGGAGAGGGGTCGGTAAGTACTACAACCTTCATTGTTGTGTGCTGAGTTGAATGTTTCACTTGATTATGGTTGTAGTTGAGATAACCCTATGACCCGAAGGGTCATTGGTTTCTCTTCTTCTATTGGGGTTTCTTAGATTCCACCTCTATGTGGGTAAATAGTTTTGTTCACTTATGTCCTCTTGTCTTTGTATGTGTTGGAGGAGTTCTTGTTGTATTTGGAGTTGTCTAGTTTCTTCTTATAGTGAGAGGATGAATGGGTCTCCTTGTGGTAGAACAAATGTTTCTTGTTGTGGTCGTGGATGGATCTTCTCGATCTCGTTACAAATATCCCTCACCCACTCTCCTCTCACTCCTAGGCACATTTGTGAGCCAATATGGAGGTAGATGTGTGATTACTAACCTTAACTAGATCTAGGGTTTTGACCTAGGGTTTGACTTTTGAGTTTTGACTTGTTTTTACTTCGTGATGGTATTGAGGGTTTGCTAGGATTGTTTAACCATGGTTACCTCATGATGGTATCGAGGGTTTGCAATTTTGTTTTTTCTAGCGTTTCTATATGCATGCAAACTAAATGTTATGCAAAACTTTTTTATGCTTTTTTAGTGTTTTGGAAATAAAAAGGTGCTTTTAATCTATGAAAGGGAAATATGTATGCAATCTAATATGACTTTCCTAATGCAAAGTTAATCTATGTTTTTTGTGTTTTTGATGATTTAGAAGTAATCTAATCTAAAGAAAGGGAAAAATGCTTTTTATAATAATCTAGATCTAGAAATATGAAAACAACTAATCTAACGTGCAAGATCTAATTATCAAAGAAAAAGCAATGTTTTACTGTTCCTAAGAGCAAATTTGGTTTTCTTATTACTATAAATTGAACAAAACAATGAAGGAACCTGAGAGAAATGAAGATTTGTGTGACTCCACTACCCTCAGAAATCCCTGATATCGGCAACCTCGAGTCCGTTTGTGGCAGCGGGAGATCCTCTTGATGACAAAACGACACAAAGAAGCAAAAATAAGCTTTGATGAAGTTTGTATGAGATCAATGAGAGCTTTGGTTGAGCACAATGGCATAGAATGAAAATCATAACGTTGCTTGATTGAACAAATAAAGCAAAAGGCACCTCCGTCCTGTAAGAGCATTTGAATGCTAAGTTGGAGAGCAAAACTGACAAGAGTTGTGTGCATAATGAATTTGCCTCCCTTTGTGCTTGAGGGAGGGGTGTATTTATAGGTTTGAGGAATGGGATTGATTGAGAAGTTAACTCATTTTATTGATGAGTTAACGAGGATTGATTGGGGAGTTCACTGCATTGATTACCCAGTGAACTCAATTGATTAGAGAGTGATGAAGCAAAGATAGCTTATCATTGAAGAGGAAATGGAGGTGAGGGAATGCATGAGATTGATTAAAGAGTTAATTTGAGATCAAATAGAGCTAATTATGCATGTGTGGGTGCATGAAATAGTTAACTCTATATTAGGCATCATAAACCATGTAAACTAGAAGAAAAACAGGCGAAAACAAAGCAAAAACTGTTGCAAGTATGTGCTTAATTGGTGTTGTTATTGATGTCAACATACCTTTGTTGTCATTGGTGTCAACTATGTCCTATTCTATTACTTATTTAGAAGCTTTGTATGTTGAGGATATTGAAAAAATTGGCCCCTCTGGAAGAAACAAGTGAGTTACAGTGAAGTGGAGTATAGACAGTGAGTTGTATGCTGAAGAACAATCCAGTAGATTACTTCGCATTTCTCGCTGCTTGAATATCTTGGTCTGTGGATTGGAAGTTATTTAAAGGGATGTCTAAACATGTTAAATCTTGAGTTTGAGCCTCCGGTGTGAAGAATTAAGAGAGTTGCATTCACCAGAGTAAAACCTACTTTCTCTGATTATTCTCTGGTGACAGGGAGAAAGTATTTTGCTCCACATTCCTCTGCATTAAAGTGTTTCACTTTGCAATTCTAAAGGGAAGTCTGGGATGATGATAAGTGCCTACAATTGCAATGGTTCGTGTTTTGGTGGTCCGCAAGCTATCTTTCTTGTATGACAGTTGAAGACTAGTGCTCCGGTGTGAAGAATCTCATGAATAAAGTGGTTTGTATTTGTGCGGCTACTCTTGATGATTTCAATGTGCTTGTGGATTCCTCCTAATCATGTTTCTAACTTTACATTGGTCCACGTTAAGGAAATGAGATCATGTTTGAAGATTATTCCCAAATAACGTAGCGTGCAACCAGTCTTAGCCGACTTGGTTAATTCTAGTAAATGTGAAGATTCCTTGAAGATTGTGGAAGCGTGTTGTGGCATGGAAGATCATGTTTGAGTCCCAGCTAAGGCGTGGTGTGATCCACATACATCTATACTACAATTCCTTAGCATATTTTCGTATTAGGTCAAGAACTATTTTGTAAATGTTTGTAATGCCAACCTTGGAGATTGTTTTAATGGTTGATGATTGTAATGCCAACCTTGATGATCATTCCAAGGTTGATGAAGTGTATAAATACTTGTAATTGAGTCGTGGAAAGTGGTCCTTGAGCAAAAATGAGAAGATAAGGAAAAGGGGCGAGGAGATAAGGCAGAGCAGGGTAGAGGAACTATTGTACTTCAATGTATTAATCTCAGACATGAAGAAGATGGTGATTGTGGTAGTGAGCTGCTAGTAGGGTTTAACAACCCTTATTATAATCTTTCTAGGTTTAGGGTTGAGGCAGTGAGTCTGCTAGACCTAGCTATACTTCACGGTAGTGAGCTAGTATGTTCTGGGCCCGTGGAGTGACCAAGCCTGAACATCATTTTTCAAAGATTGCAATATATTTTGAGAGCTAATCCTCTCTGTGGTTTTTCCCCACCTTGGGGTTTTCCATGTAAAAATCTGGTGTCTCTTGTGTTTAATGTTGTATCTGTGTTTAAGCTTCTAATTCAATGCATTCTTTGTTTAATTATAATAAGTGTGGACAAGTGGTTAATGATTAAGTGTAGAAGTGTTTGAGTTTTTGGGACAACTGATTCACCTCCCACTCTTAGTTGTCTGGTATGTTTCAACAATTGGTATCAGAGCCAAATCCCTTCGGAAAGAGTTTAACAACTCAAGGGAGATCCTAAATGGAGTCAGAAGGAAAACAACTACACGTTGATGAACCTGAATGCTCATCAAGAGATAACAAAGGAGAATTGTCCAAGGAAGCGTGTCATGAAGAAAAAAGTGTTAACTATCGAAGAAGTTATGATCCAGAAGTTTGCATCAATAATAAAGCCATGTTTCAAGATGAGAACTATTGGGTTATTGATAGTAGTTGTTCAAACCACATGACCGGTGATAAGAGTAAATTTACAAGTCTGGAAGGATGTGATGGATGGCTAGTTACGTTTGGAGATGACTGCGCTGCTAAAATATGCAAAATAGGATCAATCAATTTTGGCAACAGATAATTTTCTGAAGATGTACTTTATGTTAAAAATCTGAAGCAAAAATCTCTTAAGCATTGGACAATTATACAAAAAGGGTTTTAGTTTTGTGTTTGAAAATGATACCCTTGAAATTAAAGAAAAATCTGGAGCTGCAATAGCAATTGGAAAAAGGATAGAAGAGAATCTCTATCATCTCAGAAAAAATGATTTTCTTGGGTTCACATCTCAGACCAATGAAAGCTGGATCTGGCATAGAAGACCATGTCATGCAAATCTTGATGTTTTAATAAAAACAAGCCCAATAAAGGATCTACCAGAAATTGATTACTCAAACAACATCATTTGTAGGAAATGTCAACATAAAAGATTGTCAAGAAAAATATTACAGGATAAAGAAATATCCTCCACTAAACGACTAGAATTGATCCATACAAGCCTTTGTGGCCCTACAAGAATACCAAGCCTCCATGATGACAGGTACTTTATGTTTTTTATTGGTAGTTTTTCTAGAATGACTTGGGTTAGCTTTTTCAAGGATAAATCAGAGATTCTAGATGCACTCAAAGCTTTTAAAGAAATGGTTGAAAATGAGCTAAGCATGAAAATCAAGAGTTTGAGAATTGGCAAAGAAGAAGAGCTCACCTCCAATAATTTTAATATATTCTGTGAGACCTATGGGATATAAAAACAGGTCTCTGTAAAAAATAAGGTAATGGAAGAAGTAAGTAGGACTATTCAAGAAACTGCAAAACTAATGTTGGAAGAAGCAAAACTACCAGATACATTTTGGAAGGAGGCGATTCAAACCACTGTCTATACATCAAACAGAGTTCAGGTAAAAACCAAAGATGAAAAGACTCCCTTTGAACTATGGTATGGAACAACACCCACTGTGAAATAGTTCAAAATCTTTGGAAGTAGATGCCTTGTCAAAATGGAAAAGGACAATGTTAAGTATGAGGAGGGCATATTTCTTGGATATTCATCTTGGACCAAAGCCTATCACTGCTACATCAATAGATCAAAAAGGATTGTTGAAAGTACGAATGTTAAAGTTTATGAGAACACTCAAGACTACTCAGACCCAACAAATGAGGATCTGCAAATTGAAGAACAAGAAGGTTCCCAGACTATCAGTGATAAAACAAAATGTGATGTGGAAGATCACGAAGCTGTTGTGAATCAAATGAATCTATGCTTGATTGCTAGTAGTGACAACAACAATTCCAAAACTACAGAAGAAAACATGGATTTAAAGGAAGGTACAACAGAGGCAAATGATTACATCAAAGAGTTAAGAAAGCAAATTAGGCAGCTTCAACAAAGACTAAAGGAGGACAGTGATGAAAGGACAAAAAATGAGGGATGTCTGAAAACAAGACCAAAGACTGCATGAAATTTGAAGAAGAAGTTGTAGATTTGAAAGCTGATCTGAAACATGTATGGGCTCAAAGAGATCAATTCAGCTTGAGTGCTACCAGATATGATAAACTAATGGCAAGTTAGAAAAATTATGATGACAAGGAAAGCATGAGACTTAAAAAGGGTAAAGATTTTAGAGCAAGTCAAGAAGAGGATAAAAGCAAATAGAATCAAAGAAACAGACCTAGAAGAGCATCAGTCAGGCAACCAAACACTTAAAGGTACCCATCCTTCAATGGTTATTGTAATTCATGTAACAAGGTTGGTCACAAGGTTACTTGGTGTAGAAACAGGATGAATCAAAATATTTCACTATTCTCTAGTTAGTGCTTCACATGTAATAAGATTGGTCATAAAGCTGCCGAATGCAGAAGTAAAGTAAGCCAGAACTCTATTAGATGCTATGCATGCAACAAATTGGGACACAAGGCAAATAAGTGTAGGAGCCAAGGGAGAAAAGGCTATGGCACAAATAGGATAATGGAATCCTTTAGTGGCCATTGTTATACTTACAATGAATTTGGGCATAAGGCCAACCTATGCAGGTCAAGGATAAATGGAAGGAACAATGATCAGAAAAGCACTGTTTACCTCAACAAGCCTGGACATATTGCAAAATACTGCAGAACTAAGAACATGAAGAAGGAGGATCAATTAGAGTCAAGGATATCAGTTGAAAGAGTTGATTCGACAGTAGTCAAGAAAGAAACGAACAAGATTTGGGTCGGGAAGGGAATAAATGAAGCAAGAGATAAGTTTGCTCCAGACTCTGAAGCAGCTACTTGCTCCAAGAAGTAGATTGTGGTCCATGGCTCAGGGGGAGCCATATTGAAAATTCTAAATTCCCCAGCCAGATAGTCTGTGTAGAGATTTGGCACAAAAATATGTTATATCCCTTGAAAGGATTCTGGTCTGGAAGCCTAAAATGACCAAGTATGAGAAGTGTGCAGAAAAGTACCTTTGTGAGTTGTCCAAATCCAGATGGATGAAGTTAAGCCCAGATCAGTGTACAACACCAGATTACAGGGATAAATTGGTAACTCATACACTAAAGGGATAGGTTGACAGGTCAAGGTGAAAAAGATACTGCCTTAGCTACTAGTAAGGAATTGACAGGTGTAAATGATATTGAGAGAAGGATACAGAAGAAAAGCTATAGACAGAAGAAGGTTGATCCATGGAAATTATTGGCCACATGTGGTGTCGTTGATTGATAAGCACTGTTTTCATAAGGTGTCATGATGATTAATAATGAATTGTTAAGTTCCCTAGGAAGAAGAAGGAAAATTCTTGCACACTCTGATGTGCACTTCTAAAAAGAAGTATTTAGAACAACAACAAGAAAGGAGTGTAGCAGTGCAAGTATAAATCAAGTTGGTCACTAAGGACAAGAGGATCATAAGATATGAATATCTAATAAAGAGCAGTAAAGTGTTGCAGTGTTGATGACAAAAGAAATAGTGAAATTGCAGCAAGATTTGAAGTTGAGGCTTGTCAAACCAAGAAGAAGAGAAGTTCATCAAGTAAGGGGGAGCAGTCAGCCAAAGAAAGTTTAGAAGAGATCTTGGTTCAGAAGTAGCAAATTGCAAGTATGTGCCCTTTGCCATTGATGTCAAAGGGGGGAGAGAAGTCATGTGAAAAACTCAGAAAGAAAAGAGTGCAGATGTGTAAAGAGATAGGGGGAGAAACCTGTCTTGATAGCTGTTGCAATTTTTCACATCGTATGTTGCCATCAATGACAAAGGGGGAGATTGTTGCAAGTATGTGCCTAATTGGTGTTGTCATTGATGTCAACATATCTTTGTTGTCATTGGTGTCAACTATGTCCTATTCTATTACTTGTTTAGAAGCTTTGTATGTTGAGGATATTGAGAAAATTGGCCCCTCCAGAAGAAACAAGTGAGTTACAGTGAAGTGCAATATAGACAGTGAGTTGTATGCTGAAGAGTAGTCTGGTAGATTACTCTGCATTTCTCGCTGCTTGAATATCTTGGTATGCGGATTGGAAGTTATTTAAAGGGATGTCTAAAGGTGCTAAATCCTGAGTTTGAGACTCCGATGTGAAGAATTAAGAGAGTTGCATTCACCAGAGTAAAACCTGCTTTCTCTGATTATTCTCTAGTGACAGGGAGAAAGTATTTTGCTCCACATTCCTCGGCATTAAAGTGTTTCACTTTACAGTTCTAAAGGGAAGTTTGGGATGATGATAAGTGCCTGCAATTGCAATGGTTCGTGTTTTGGTGGTCCACAAGCTATCTTTCTTGTATGACAGTTGAAGACCAGTGAAGTTCATGTGCTTCAGTGTGAAGAATCTCATGAATAAAGTGGTTTGTGTTTGTGCGGCTGCTCCTGATGATTTCAACATGCTTGTGGATTCCTCCTAATCATGTTCCTAACTTTACATTGGTCCATGTTAAGGAAATGAGATCATGTTTGAAGATTATTCCCAAATAACGTAGCGTGCAACCAGTCTTAGCCGACTTGGTTAATTCCAGTAAATGCGAAGATTCCTTGAAGATCGTGGAAGCGTGTTGTTTCATGTTTGAGTCCTAGCTAAGGCGTGGTGTGATCCGCATACATCTATACTACAATTCCTTAGCATATTTTCGTATTAGGTCAAGACCTATTTTGTAAATGTTTGTAATGCCAACCTTGGAGATTGTTCCAATGGTTGATGATTGTAATGCCAACCTTGATGATCATTCCAAGGTTGGTGAAGTGTATAAATACTTGTAATTGAGTCGTGGAAAAGTGGTCCTTGAGCAAAAATGAGAAGATAAGGAAAAGGGGCGAGGAGATAAGGCAGAGGAACTATTGTACTTCAATGTATTAATCTCAGACATGAAGAAGATGGTGATTGTGGCAGTGAGCCACCAGTAAGGTTTAACAGACCTCAGGGTTTGACAACCCTTATTATAATCTTTATAGGTTTAGGGTTGAGGCAGTGAGCCTACTAGACCTAGCTATACTTCATGGTAGTGAGCCAGTATGTTCTGGGCCCGTGGAGTGGTCAAGCCTGAACATCATTTTTCAAAGATTGCAATATATTTTGAGAGCTAATCCTCTCCGTGGTTTTTTCCCACCTTGGGGTCTTCCACGTAAAAATTTGGTGTCTCTTGTGTTTAATGTTGTATACGTGTTTAAGCTTCTGATTTCATGCATTCTTTGTTTAATTATAATAAGTGCGGATAAGTGTTTGAGTTTTTGGGACAACTGATTCACCCCCCTCTTAGTTGTCTGACGCATTTCAACAAAAAATGAGTGAGAAACTTGAGTTTTTCCGCTGCTGGAAAAACGACAGGGTCGCCCGTTTTGCTAGTAGGGTCACCCAGGGGAGATTCGCGCTGGATAGAGTCTTTTGCAGACAAATAGGTTGGGAGATGAAAGAAGAGAAGAAAAGAAGGGGTTCTGCCTCCGGAAATAGGTCAGTCATGTGCAAGAATCTAAATCTCCATTTGCACCTGTAGGATCTCCCTAGGGAGATCTGGAAATAATAGGGGGAGATTTGGATTGGTTAGGCGAAACTAAAAACCGAAAGTGGGAGATGAATAGGCAGACCTCTAGAAGGCTTCTAGGAGGTGCATAGGATGAAAAACATAGGGGAAAGGTGAAAACTCACCTACAAGACACTCACAAGGCTTAGGAGCAAGGTCGAAAGCTCAGAAAATGCAAGTCGACACGTTTCACAACAAGTGTTGAAAAGCATCGCAAATGGGGAGAGAGAGAAATCGATAAAGAAAAAAACAACACAAAACAAGCAAGAGGACACATTATCAAGAGGTTTGCTGCTAAAATGACATTATTTCACACTTACATGTATGTGACAATGATTTGAATCATCATAGGGGTCCTTGTGGAGGCTGTGTGTGATTTTTGTGCTTACACTACCAGAGCAGTGGAATCAGAAAAAAACACTTTATTATGGAGTGTGGAGCGTTCAAGGAAATCAGGGACAAGTATATCGATAGCTTAATAGATCTTTCTTGGCATAGTTTATTCAACGAAGAGAATGTTGCATTGTTTGGGGGGCTCATCCTCACATTAAATAGGAAAAGGATGGAAGTCCAGAAGACTAAAACAACAATGTTGGTGGTCCCATAGGCTATTTTTAGTATCGTGGACATTAAAAGCTATTCATTCATTCTCTTGAGATTTAATATAAAACCCTCCAATGAAAAGAAAACAAATACCAACGAAAAGAAAACAAATATAACCCTGGGAAAATTTCCTATCTCCACTTTACATGCAATTGCTCAAGCTCCGTAATTATAAATTGTGAAGCCTCCCCTCTCGATAGAACCGTTTCCTAAATATACACTTTTACGCTACGCCCACATACATATAATCAGAGATAAAATCGTATTACTACCTACTTGGGGTTTCATTCCGACACCCCGGAGCCTGAAGTCGAGAAGTTAAATGCTAAAAAATGTGGCATGAAGGCAAGAAAAACCCATTACATGGGATGCATTACCATACATAATCTTCTTATCTTCAAAAGCATTTTGTAATGTTTCAACAAATTGCTTTGTGGACTATGCTAGCCGAATCTTCGTTACTTGGTAGGTGCGATGCAAACTCCAATCGATCAATTTACAGAAGTCAATATGAGTTTGGGTTCACCGACATTTAGCAGGCAAAAGGTTCTCAATTCGTTTCTATAGAAGTTACTTAATCCTTCATTCTAAACAGTCTATCCCTTGATGGGAAGAAAACATATGTCGTGGATGTGCTGAAATTGCAGAGCAGTCAAAATGGAGGGAGGCTCTAGCTAGGGTCTGAACATCATCATCATGGCAGGGAGCTTATACCAGTATTCTATAATTACCACTCCATTCACATATATGGAGTTTAATCAAACCAGGAATCTCTTATTCCATTGCCCACCTCCATTTCATGGAACCCAAGTAAATCGGCTGAATTCATCCACAAGAAGGATCACCAAAATGTCTTGGGTTATTCCAAAAATGTGTTGGGCCATTCCCAAAATATCTCGTGTTTTTCCCAAAATGCATCAGAATGCCCTGTCTCCTGTGGGTTTTGCCAGATTTAACACAGAAAAAGAAAAACCCCTACAATTAATTGCAGTTTCTGAGACAGCATTCAGGGTCCCCAAAATATCAAAGCAGACACTTTCAGTATTGGTGGCATTTTCATTTGCTGCTGCATTTTTGTTCAGATGCAGAGCAGCTTATGCAGTTGACAGTTTTCCAGCACCAACTCACCAGCAGCTAGCAGCAAACATGAAAGCCTTATGGAAGCTCATGTGGCCTAAAGTTTTGCAGGTTCTCAGTGTTTTTAGGGACCAGGGATTGATCATATCTGCTCTTTTGTGCTTGTCAGCGTTCTTTTCAATGGCTGAGACATCTATCATGACATTATGGCCCTGGAAGGTAAATATGATGAATACTTGTTATTCTTCAGTTTGTATCTTAGAATTATTTTTAATGAAAAGCTGAGTAGCCATTTAAGTTTAATCATTATTTAATGAAAATTGAGCTATTGCCCATCGATCTTTGTGGCCTATACCCAGAACTATTGCAGCCATGTCAATACAAACATGAAATAAAAGAGGTTCGAGAAACGTGAAATAATTGGGGCTACACAACAAGTAGAATTCTTTCCAAGCAAATAATTTAAAGCACATAGCGCTTCCTTCATATAAAATTTTCAGTTCTGAGTCAACCAAGGTTAGAGAGATCGACCACCACACTCTCTCTTGAAAAATTTTGGTTTTGGTACTTACTGCTGAAAGAACGAGAAAGCATTGGCAAACATTCTTGGGCATTTTGATATATAATCAATATTTGAATGACCACCATTTACACCATATTGTAAAGAAAGAAGAATAATGGAAGTTTAAAGTTGACATAAAAAAATCGGTTCAAGATGACTTCCTCATATGGTCTTGCCATCCTCTATATTTGTGTAGCCTTGTTCATTCAATATAGATTGAAGATTGAAGATTTTGATCTTCAACCAATTTTTTCATGAGCTGTAAAGAAGAAGACAAGTGAACATCAAGAAGACCAGTTCAAGATGACTGTACTTTTACTCTTCCCTTATATTCCTATGGTGGCTTTTTGTTTCTCATTAATCCTCTCTCTTACTCAGAACATCCAATAGCCATGTTGGCTGTACAACACTTTACATTCCTAAGTCGGTCTTAAATCACTTCACTGTATAATCTTTCAAAGTCAAACTCCCCCCTCTCTAAGGGTAGGCTCATTTAATAGCCATGTTAGCCGTACCAACACTTTACATTACTGAGTTGGTCTAATGTTACCTCGCTGTATACTCTTTCAAAGTCAATGGCAATTATGAATTACCAAGTACCATTAATTTTCTGCATCCTTTCAAGCAGATTGGAGGAGCCCGAATGATTAATCTGCCTCCTCCAGACATTTCTAGAATGTGATTAACAAGTAAATGCGCTACAGGAATTTTACCCTAGAGTCTTGAAAACTCTGAATTATATTTCTTTTTTCTATGAACTTAGTTTAGTCTATCAGGTGAGGGGAAACACATCTTTTAAAAAGTTTGCTATTTGTTCCTATACAAAGATGGCCGCATTCATTCACTGTCATGTAAAACATACAGGAGAAGTTATTGCAACACAAAATCTTTACAACGTTTGTTGCACTGAAGAGTTAGGTCATCTAAAGACCAAGTTTGTTCAAAATCTGTAGGAGGCTTCCTTCTGAACCATATAGCCTGATTGGATTTTCATTTTAATATTGAGCTCACTCACAAATGATAGAGAAACAGAGAGTGCAAATTTGCAAAACAAACAACAGAGTATATGCTATGTTCTTCCAGCAAACCACAAACAAGTGCAAGAGAAAAACTTTCTCTTTTCTTATGGTGGCAATAGTTATTGTTGAAGCATGCTTGTATTTTTGGATCATTTAGTAAATATGAAGATAAAAGATGTGAGAAGAATATGAAGTTAAAATGTTTAGAACATTGGAATGCATGGTTGGTTTTATTATAATTATGATCTTGTTGGATCCATTTTTAAAGGCTTCTCATTTATTATTGTTGTCTTCCTCTCTTAGGTTCGTGAACTAGCTGAGAAGGAACCTGAAGATGGAGTTTTCCGATTGCTTCGTCAAGATATTACTCGATTTCTTACAACTATTCTTATTGGCACAACGTACATTCCTGTCTATTTATTCATTTCTTTGATTTCCTTTTCCATTGTGTTAGAACTGAGTTTGATCATAAGTTGTAATCTTGTCTCTTTAGTGCGACAAACATTGCGGCAACTGCACTTGTTACTGAGGCAGCAACAACACTCTTTGGTGAAGCTGGAATCAGTGCAGCAACAGGAGTCATGACAGTAGGTGCATATTTCTAAGAGTGCACTGATTTTAGGAACACTATATTGGCGGATGTCTTAACTAGTTACACTGCATGGGCTTTACTGAAGATAATAAATTCAGAATTCTGATTTAAGTGGGTGTAATCAGATATCCTATCATGTCTGGTAAGGCTGGATTGGAACAACTAATTATGAGCATTGAATGTAAGGTTTTTCACACGTTAGGTTTCTCCTCCATTCATATTCTTCTATCGCCTCCTTTGTTCCATCTTTTATGCACACTACTCTTAAATGAATGTGGGGAGGAGTTGATCATCTAAAATGTCTTAAGTATGAATATTTTAGTGATGAACACCTACCTTATCAAAAGCTAAGGCACTAGAGGTTGTAGTTTGTATGGCAATGCAGATAGGTTCTGGATGTAGTAGATTTTCAAAATACATAATTTGGGGATTTGGAAAAATAAAACTTTTGGAAACTATGTATATTTCTGAAAAATCAGAAATGTATATTATCCATTACAATGATATGGACACAAGAAAATTACTAATAAATGCTTTCTTGAATGGTAAATTTTAATGCAGTACACATCCTGATTAATTGCATAGCAATGGAATAAAGATCTGAGCAAAGATGTTAAAATGAGAATAAACGAGCATTGGAGTTATGATGAAAATGATGATTAGTCCTTATCATCAGGGTGTTTTTTTCTAAATTTCCAACTTGACATATCCTACTGAGAACTAATGTGGCAATTTGAAGCAAAAGGAAGACACAAACTATATGCAGAAGCACATGAAACTATAGTGCTTGAACCATCTCCTGTAATGGGATTATCATCTTTGGAAGTTCCTTCTAGCAAGCTTACAATTTACTGGAAGAATCAGCAAATTGAATGGCATAAATATCCCTATCTCCACATGTCCTATGGGATCGGATGCCCTCTTTTCTGTTTCTCCTTTCCATGTGATATAATGTGAAAGTTTTATAGCCACATATGCAAGATGTTTAACCATTATTGACTACAATCTTTATCCCATTTAAAAGAATAATCCATCGCTACACAAACTACGCAAGTTATTTTTTGAGATGTTGAACTGCTTCTCTCCTTTGAAAGAATGTGAAGGACAATGTGTTGCAGCTTAGGAGAATCACCATATTAATCTTACCATGGTTAACTTTATTTCGTACCCTAGTTAGTAAGTGCTTTGGTTCTCTCCAAATGCACTAGTTCTAATGGTACGTAAGTTGATTATGAAGTTTCAAGACCCTTGAAATCAGGACAACAATGTAGCAAAGGTTTCTTTGGATCCAACAACCTCATCTTTGTCCTTTTATGGAGATACCCTCTTACCCTCAAATTGACTACCCTAGCACTGGTCATGGTGTATGAGCTTGAATGCATGAGACACATTATAGAAAAGATGTTTTAAATTTATTGAATCTTGATAAAAGTATCTCATTACTTAATATTCAGCGCCATTTGCCATAATTTGCTAAACACTTTCACAAAAGAAATATTTGCCCCCATAATCCTTTGTCTTTGGAGGTACAGAAAGTAACAAAAAATTGAAACATCTCCATTATTATCTAAAAAATGAAAGAGAATACTACATTTGATCCTTCTATATTACCAAGAACAGTGTATCTAATCTGCTTTTTCTTGCACATTTCTCTGCAAACCCATACACATAACTGACTGCAGTGACATTTACCTCAATGGCGTTTTACCCCATTAGTTTTATAATGTAACTCATATACTTCGAGTCTGGGTTCATTTGTGGACGTTAGTATAATTTTTCTTTCTTTCTACCTGTCAAGAGTGTTACGTCCAAAGTCTTGATGTGGTTGCCAACAGTCATGGGACTTTTCTTACACAATCTGTTATGTCAAAATCCTCAGTCTAGCTATTTTTCAGAGAAACTTTCAGAAGACTTTTAAAATTTGATGTGGGCAGATTACAGTATGCTTTTTGTGATCTCTTATCTCAGGGAATTCAGTAAACTTTAAAGACTTGTAGTAATTAAGATTTTTCTTGTTTTGGAAAGACAGATGTTAGATATTCTTTCTGGAAGAGAACTCTCAACCTCAACTAGGAGAGCTCGATTCCTGTAGGACAGTATTAGTTGAACACATTACACCTAGAATAGATGCTTTTAGAAAATATATAATCTTTTTACAGATGGGTTCTAAAGTGGATCTGCTAACTCTCCTAGTGTTTTTCATGATAGGGCTGTTAAAAGATACACTCGATGTAAATTTACTGCCATCTATAAAGTGTTGTAAGATGCATGTTTATTTATTACAAATATATATCCAGATAAATAATGAAATATAACTTCAAGCTTAACCTCAAGCAAGTTCTTACAATCATTATTGTGTTTTGGGGCTAACCTGGATATAGTTTTCATGTAAATACATTCTCAACTTGCTACCTTATGTTTTATATTGTACTGGAGGTTGAGTAGGATCAACATCGTCAGTCTCAATTTTTGAGTATTCTAACTGAAAACATTTGGCAGGTTGTTATTTTACTGCTTACTGAAATTACTCCTAAGAGCATAGCCGTCCATAATGCAACAGAAGTGGCACGCTTTGTGGTAAGGCTGGATTTTTTTTAAGGCCACAGATGCTAAAGCAGGGGTTTTGTGTAAGAGCTTCATGGTCTTGGGATATAAATATTTGGCACATGCTTTATAAAAAATCATGTTACTTGATAACAATGTGCAGAGAGGACATCACTGATAATAAATGTGTTCTGTTTCTTAGAAAAGATTGATTCCATTATAGCTCTTATAAGAATATTTCTTTTCAAATTTTGCTGCAGGTAAGGCCAGTGGCTTTAATTTCCTTAGTGTTGTATCCAGTAGGTCAAGTTTTCACGGCTTTATCTGTGGGCATGCTGAAGATCTTGGGACTCAAGAGTAGAAGGTACTAATTACTATATGATTACAGAGTATGCCAATCATGTTTATGCCCCTTCCCCCTTCCCCACCTCCCCTCCTCCAAATCCGTTCTATATACTGATTCGTTATTACCTTTTTTATTTATGCACACATAATACCTTATGACAGAGATAGGAATGTATTTAACAGGGCTTTCTTGCATCACTTTGAATTTGTGCATGTGACATGAACCTGGTAGAATTACTTCCTCTTCCTTTTTCCTCCTGTCAAGCAGCAATTGTCATCTGCAAACTTTTGGCAAGCCTTTGTGTGAATGTTAAATAATTGCATAGGAGGAATTTTTTCAATTTAATTTTATGTTATTTAAGTTCACACTTTCCCTTTTGGAGCTTTATTTATATTGATCTTTGTGAGAGGGTTGGACCTTGGATATAGAGCTCACCATATTATAAGAAAATGATCTATTCAGAACATATCCTAGTTTAACCCAGTTGCTGAAACCCTTCCTGATATTGTATCCATCTTCATTAGCAACTTATTTATCCTTCAAGCCATAAAATTCATGCTTTCTTTAAAAATTGCTCAATTACCCATGTTATAAGTAGTGTGAGAATTATTGGTATTGATAATTGGTCTTTGCTTCACATAAAATAGGAAGAAATGGGCGCCAAAAGCTTTACAATTTTGAAAAATATTAGAATACTTATGCTTAATATTTTGATTGCTTATCATTTACAATTACTATATTGATATCTCTCCTTGTAGTGAACCTCTTGTCACTGAGGATGAGCTCAAACTAATGTTGAGAGGTGCAGAGCTGAGTGGGGCAATTGAAGAAGAAGAACAGGTGTGTGATTTTTGTCACTCTCTTTTATTTTAAGCTAAGAGGGCACAAATGTGTGCAAAGATGACATAGCAGAATTGTTTGTTTTCTGCTTCAAGTTTATTTTAAGAAGACATAACCGTACAATTTATGGTGCCAGGGATTGATTTCTTTTCATGTTCTAGTTACACATAGTTGAACAATGCTAGACTATATTTTATAATTTTGCATGGAAAAGATACGCATCCAAAGTTTCTTATTTAAGTTTTATATTTGTCTTTTTCTTGTGCCTTGTAGTTTCAAATACTAGCATTTCTAGAATATTGAACAGACAGAAATTGCACAAAAACATGAGTATATAAAGCTACTTTTTATTCATATATCAAATTGGTTTACAATGCTATGGTATGGGGAGATATAAGAATCCCTGAGAGATCCCTTACCCTGACCACTATCCTTGTATATATGGTGGTATCAGCTGAGAGGTGTGTCATTTGGACTATATCCCTCTTGTATCACCCACATTTACAAAATGATAAATCTTTACACAAATCGAACAACCATAATCAGCTTCTATTAAAAAGCATAACTACAAATTACTTTGCTGTCTACATCTACCTCTGCCTTCCATCCGCCCACCACATACACATAAGTTGGTATCCCAGGGAATACAGAACATCAGGCATATCAAGAAGATGTAGTCTGCAAAGGGGATGAGGAATATGTCCTAGGAAGCGGAGGGGCTGATGGAGAAGGGATGGCTTTGTTGCTCCAACTGAATCAGATTTTGTAGCTACTCCTACCTTGACCTGCTTCACCTCAGATCTAAGTGCAAGCCCTTGCTCTGTCCTCTTCTTCAAATGCTGTTCTGTTATCATCCCCTTCTGTTATCATCCCCTTCTCATGAATGTGTTTTACTATTTGAATGGCCACATTGATTTTTTCTTCAAGCTTTTCATGGTTAGTAGCAAGCTGGTCTCGTGTATTGGTTGTTTTATCCAACTAAGTTTGCATAGCTGCCCACGTCTTTAATTCCATCACCTGACTTTCCTTCTGCTTGGTAAGTCGTAGTGCATCTTGTCTCTTTCTAATTTGTAGTGCATCTTGTCTCTTTCTTTCACAGCCTTATTCTTCTCTTGCTATCCGCTTTGTGGCTACTGTTTGGACTCTGATGCACCCATGCTTTCCATACAAAAAATATTGGAGTCTGAATTGCTTCTCAATAGGATGCAATCCCTTCAGTACCTTGCTTGGACATTTCTTTTGTATGATGTTTCAGTCAGCCATTACTCTCATAAACATGAGAAAATTCCTTATGGCGATCGGCACGTAGAAATTTTCTGAATTCTTGATGCCTCCTTCAATAAGATAGGTGTCTGCTTTTCTAGACATCCCAATTAATGTTCTTCACTAAAAATGCAATATCCACCATCACTAGAAACATGGGTCTCATATTCTACACAAAGTAGTGGAGTGTGGCACATGGATCCCTACTCTGGCTGTGGGAAGAAAATGAATGCATACTCTGAATCTGGTTCAGTAGACTCACTTGGACACTCCAACACTGTGCATGCATATGAAGAATCATCATCTAAATATGTTGCTAATACTCACACAGTGGATTGCCCTTGTTTTTATCTCCATGATGTTCCTTTGCATGCATCACTACCAAATCATCCTCAGCTAGGTATTCTTGTACAAAAGAGCACCTGATTACTGAATTAGATTGTCAGTTTGATCCATCCTTATCTCCAAATAATTTGGCATCTCAAGGGGAGCTTGGTTTGGAGTAGCCCCTAAAGTACCTAGCAAACCATCAACAACTCATCCCCTGCTAAACTTTGTGAACCCTCTGGTATGGGTACTAAAGGAAGGACTTTCACACCCATGTTTGCTATTGCTTTTGGAGCTTTTGATCTTGGACAAGACTGGTTTTGCAAATTGTATCTTTTGATAAGGGTTGCATTTGGGGCACCATAAGTGTGTCATCACATTTCTCATTATCCTGCTTTTCATCTATTATTCGTTTCTGATCATCTCACATCACCATTTTATTGGCTGCAGCTTTTCATTTCTTGTAATTAGTCTTTTTGTTCTTCTCCAAACGCTTTAGACTTGCTTAATAGGGGAATCCAAATGCATCCACCAAGATATTGTAGGTATTGAGTCTTCATAGTCGTTGTGTGGTTTTATATTTTCCTGCAACTCTCTTCGGTTGAATAGACTGTATCAAGAAAAAGCCGATTGCATGTTGTGCCATGTAAAATCCATAAAGTTTCAAAGAAAAGATGTGTATTATTGTAGAGAGCAGCTCTGCCTAGTTATAGACTTCACCCTTTCTCAAGTCTATCATTGGGTTGATCATCCAGATGGCTATATATATGACTGTGTCTCTCCAGTAAGTCAACACTTGACCATGCCAAGTATGCATCTTTACTTATCAGCTGCCAACAATTCCTTCTTTATGCCTCTATTTGTCTTGGCATGGTTGCTACTTGCTAGCCAAGTCATTCGTTTTCAAGTCTTTACCTAGTTGTTGTATTGCGTTATCCTTCTAGGCAGATGAGATTATCTGTTGGTGGGTGGATTGATTAAGTGATTTCCTTATGCATGACACTCCAGACACTTTTGTGGTTTGTATGTGATGTTACCTCTTTATCCATGTATTGCATGTAGGATGTTCTTTTATCTATTATAACTGGAAACTATCTGAACCAAAATTTGAATTCTTAGAGTTTAGAAACGAGGCATTTGGAGGATGTGCATAACTCCAACATTCTTTAATGCTACTTTCAGTTCATGATATCTGGTTTTCTTGACCATCACATCCTAGACTTGGCTGCATTCAATCTCATCCATGGAAGAGTATGAAGCGCTGGCTGTGTCGTTTTTTTTTTTCGCTCCATGTCTTGGATGTCTATGACACTATCTTTTTGCTGGACCTTGCTATTGGCGTCTAAAGATTTTTTCTTGTCCTTGCTACTTTTTGAAGGTGTGGTACCAAATGGTTGGCTTCCCGAGCTTCTATCATGTCTCTTTAGGGAGACCATTCCTGCTGGAGACTCCATCTATAATGGTGTTAGTTGATGTCATCCCCAACATCTCCATATGTATGACAAGTGGTTTGCTTGCAAGATTCATCATTAGGAGCAGTGGGTTGATGATCTGGTCAACAGACAGTGGGGGTTCCACAATGGGTTCCAGATTTTTTGTCCGTGTCCTCAATGTGTGCAAATGGATTTATCTCGGTCGTTCTTATTTTTCAGTGCGGGTATGGTAGTAGTGATTGCATCCCTTAGTTTAGGAATGCTTTACAATGGATCTGCTACCTTCACTGATATAGTTGTTTGCAAATCTTTCTAGTAAATTCCTTACCCAAAGTAATCTACTTGGTCAATGTACTTGTACATGCATGTGTTTGTCTCCATTCCCTGGCTATTGATTTTTTTGACCTCTTCTCTTGCTTCAATCATTCTCTCCTCTGTTCTTGGGTTACAGTATTGTTCTTTCTTTGCATGTGACTGCATAGTTGTCATTACTTTGCCCTCTGCTGCAACAATCCAGTTGATTCTCTCTCCTCAAGTTTGCTTTGGGCAACTCATGTCATTGTTTGGCTTGCACTACCGGTAAAGAAGTCCTGTATTATTGGGTGGTGGGACAATCTTGTGCAAATGCCCCTGTTTATTACACTTATAACGCTTGACTATCGGTCAATCCTGAGGGTTGTTTTGGATTGGACTGCATCCAATTTATTTTTTAGGTATTTGTTATTGTTGTTTCTTTGGTGTCTATAAGCACTAGAAATTACTCCTTTATTGCTTTGTTATCCTTGGACTTAGTCAGTGTGTTGGATAGCTCAAACCTTTTATCCTGAATGAAGAGCCTGCAAGCACTTTTATTCTTCATATCATATGGACAGTCTTCAATAGTGTCCTACCTACACCTGCTCCTGAAATTTTGTCTTGACAACAAGCTTGACGAAAGGAGGGACTTTCTTGCCCTTGACAATTTGCACCCAAGAGCTGTGTGCACCCACCATCGTCTGAATAGATTTCTGATATGCAATATCTGTCTTCGAAGTTTGATGTTGTGTGAGGATCTTGGTTTGCTTGTTTCGAATTTCAGAGACAACAACCTGAATGTCCTGAATTCCTTTGGAAGGAGAGAGTATGGAGTTTTCAAGCATGGTGATCCTTTCCTCTTGTCATTGAAGTTGTTTTTTAAATTCAACAATGATTGTATCTTTATCTTGTAAGCAGAGTTGCATGGACACGGATACGGTATTGGATATGGATATGGTATTAGATACAGATACGGCTATTTTTCAAGACCTCTAATATGGATACGGCTAGATACGACATATATATAGATAGATTAACAATAAATAATATTAAATAATCTAAATTTAATATAACTAATAAATATTTAACAAATATATTATATATTAATAAATTAAACTTAAATTAAAAGTTAAATGTATTAAACTTAATAAATAAATAAAAGTTTACAATGTAAATTTAAACAAAAAATTAAAAAATTAAAAAAAGTATCACCAATTAATAAAATTTGCCTCTTCCTCCATTGCTTGTTGACACTATATCTCCGACTTTAGAATGAATGTGATTATTTGAGTAAATACAATTGCATAGAAAGACATATTTCCATCATGTGCGTGTTGGTCCAAAGTAGTTCCCTGCAACAAGAAATCAGCATGCTAGGTCATGGAACAGTTGCCTGCGGCAATTTTTAACATTCGAGGGTTAATATTTTTGGGATACGGCACAAATATCATGAGAATGCCGCATCTGCGTGTATCCGGCACGGGGAAAAAATAGGTTTTTTTTGGGGTACGGCCGTATACAGTATCCAAGAAGTATCCGAGCCGTATCCTATGAGTATCCGTATCCGATACGGGGATACGCGTACCAAGGGAGAGGGGGTGGAGTATCCGGTAACTGTGCTTGTAAGTGGGTCTGAAGCCTCAACAAAAGATTGTCTTTTTCTAATAACTGGTTTTGCAGTTGCAGAAAAAGATCACAAAATTCATTGTCTGTCTTCTCAAGGTCAGATACACAAGTACAGATCCCCTTGTAATGTTACCTTGGTCGTCTTACCTGAGGGTGTTTTGACCTTGTGAGCCAATGGGGATGATAGGTCCATGCTTTTGCTTTGTCGCTTTCAAATGTTCAAAGCATGGTGAGAAGGGCCATTTGATTTGGGAGTTGACGGTCTGTTTTTAGGGCACAAATGAAACACTCCTTTAATTTGGGCTGACTATTGCAAGGTTCAGCCATTGCAAAAGGTTATTACAGGGCCAAAAATTACAGAAGGGCCAACTTAAGATAGAAATAGATATTAAGCTATTAAGGGCTGCTTTGGATCTGCTTTTCTCTTCTTAGAATTTTGATTTGCTTTTCTCTGCTATGTTTGGCTTGCATGCTCGCAGCAAATCACAAATCTCTGCCTGGGCCCACACACAACAAATCTCCCTCTGCTTGTTCATTTCTGTTCACACGTTCTGTTCATGCAGTCCTCTGCTTGTGTGTGCTATTGTTCATGCACTACTTTGCTTGTGCATGCTCTTGTTCATGCACTTCTCTCCTTAAGTGCTAGAAAGTCATGGTTTGTTTCAGTGTTCCATGTTTTCCTTTGGATAACCTATTAGAGTTATTCCTTATGAAATTCTACAATAAGATGGACTAAAATAAAGAAAGTCATCTCTTCATCAAACCCAAAGATGGCAGTGTATAGCTGATTTGAGCTGTTTTGGTGTAGTTTAGAAACTATGAATTCAGTGTTTTAGGGCTCAAATGTCGAACCTCCTTCTGTAGCTGCTACAACTCTGCCAATTCATGCAGATTTGATAATAATAAAGAATTGAGCTATAATTCACTCATAATATTTGCCAATATTTGCCTATGTTTTATGGAAACAATTTAATACTGGTTTGACAAAGCATACAAAAAATGGAAAAGTTAATAAAAAAGCGAATAGACTAGAGACCAAAAATAAAGTTGAAAGTAGTAACTCAAAAGAGAGGCTTGATGTTGCAATTCTTTATCTCCATGCCAGAAACCTTTTAGTGTCACTTTCACAGAGACAAAGGAAACACCTATAATTCCGAGTATTTCATGTCATCTGGAGGTTTATAAGTGGCTTCTTTAAATCAGGGTTTGGTATTTATGTGTCACCATCATATTTTAAATTACATTAAATCCTCTTGGATTTGGGTCTGGTTTCTCCAGTTTTAAAAAACAAAATATTGATATATCTTCTTATGATGCCTCTTGGCAAAAGGTTGTTTTATGCTTCACATGCTTAGGAACAATCAACGAAACTAGCAATCTCTATTAGAGATCTAGGAAGTTCCCTCAAACAAATTTATAATAGAAAAGAAAAATAGTTGCCTAAACTTTGAGACAATCATCCTCTTTAGCAATATGTTGAGCATACCACGCGTTTTGAGAATTTTTAACTCTGTATATTATTTTTTTGAATGCTAGTTGGCTGAGTTTTTTCCCAATACAGTGGTTTGTGAAGAGACAAATTTATAAGGATTGTCTTCATATAGTTTGGTTCAAAAACCAGGTTTCTTTAGATGTGAGTATCCTACAAAAATTGGGGTGCATCTGAGAGCACACGCATGTGCCAAACACACCTAAAGCTACATTGAAGGCACAGCTGGTACATCCTCACACAAGTATTTACCTTAAATCCTACATGCACCCCATTAAACAAACACAGATAGATAGAAAAACTAAAACTTAGAAGGAAATAGTGAAAAAGATATGTTTGATTTGAGTTTTACTAAGTTTCATGATTATGTTATGTCTCAAGTTTAATGTTTCAGTTTAAATGGTATAAAATGTCCAAGTTTGTAGTGTACCCGACTTTTGGGGTTTTCACCTTGTAAACCTCTTCATGCTTGAGCTTTGCATATTTCTGCATGCTTGACCTTGCATACCATTGCACCCTCACACATGCAAAGCTAGTTTTTTTGGAATTGTTAGAGGCTATTGTGTATTCGCACACTGTGTACCCTTTCATGTGTGGAATCTTGTAACCTTGAAAAAAACTAAAACTTATTCTTCATCTCCTTTTTCTATGACATACTCATGTTGATGCTGATTGAATATTGCCTCATGCCATGGTTTCTATATTGCTTTTTTTTTTAATCGTATTGTCTTCCTTATTCACTCCAGTGATGGTTTATAACTTTATAGAGACTGCTTGATTCCCTTGCTCGTTTTTGCCAAATTTGTCAAGTTATGTTGTAACTTAGTAAAATAAAGATTATGGTAATCAATTCTCTAGGGGAGGTCTTGTCAAGTTTTAGTTTTTCTTCAACGGAGAACTTGTGTAGGTTACAAACCATTGGCATCTACAATGAGTCCAATTTTTAGAACATCTATTAGTCTCGAGCTAGCCTTTTAGTTACGTTCTATCAAGGGATATGCCACACTTTGTTTCCTAGAATTATACTGTTTTAAAGTACATTTACAAGATATTCGTTTGAAGATTTGTCACTTAAATGCACTCACTAGGCCTATGGTTCTTTATGGTCCTACCTTTAGATCTACTGATTGGGATTGCATTGAGTGGGTCTAGATTCTCATGCTTTAACATATGATTCATTGAAGGGAAATAATATCGATAAACCTATGTAGGAGAAGCAATGCTAGTAAAATCTTGAATGCAGTAAGAAAGAAATAATGGCACACCCACAATATAACAAGAGAATTTGCCCTGGGAAACCCTTTCAAGAAAAAAACCTAATAAAAATGACAAACTTATTGTATTAACTCAACCGTTCACAATACAATAATTGTATTAACTCAACAGTTCACAATACAATAAGATATTTCACACTTGTGCTTAACCCTAATCCACGTGCGAGTATTTATAGACACATTTGTGTAGGAGAGTGTTTAACGGTATTACAATACGATGGGTATAAAACCATTGGCCAAAAACACCACCTATAAGTGCCCAAAATTTTTTCCCAGCCAGAGTGCTATCTTAAATCCCATTAATTGTGGTCTGGTGTAAAACATGCGAAGTACACAACACATATCCAACAAAAATCTTGCATCTTGAATACTTTGCATAAGAGGCTTGTTGTACCCATACAATTTTTTCATATTGAGTCCTTTTCTCCTAGTTTTGTGAGCCATTGGCCAAATCCTTGTTTTCCATGTTTGTCAATCAATAACATACTTTCAAGCTCTTATGTCTTTGCATAGCTGACAATGAACACTTCTCAATGCATCAAACGAGATGAAGAATGAAGCTTTGATGAAGGAAAAGTTTCAAAATTGACTAAGGCATAGAAAAGTGGATGTTTCAGTACGTTGGAGCATTCCATTGCACTAAGTGACCCAAAGTTGGTGCAAAAAGTAAAGAAAAAGGCCTTCGAGACCATTGGAGTGCACCTTAGGTAAGGAGGTCAAATTTTGAAAAAGTGTAAAAAGGTGTCACTTAGTGGACTGAAGAGTGCCGCAACACTAGAGGATCTAAAAGTTAGCTTAAATTAAAAAAAAGGGACATCTTATTGCAATGAAACACACCTCTTCACAGGGGTGTCCAGCTTTAAATTAAAAATGCAACAAAAGTGCCCCATAAGTGATAAAGAACATGCCTATGGAAGCAATGATTACATGCAAAAAAGTGCCCCATAAATGATAAAGAACATTCCTTCATGCAATGGGCTAAAGTCAAGTAAAAAACATAACAAAAAGCAGCCATCTAATGTCGTGAAGCACTACTACTCAAAAAATGTCTCAAGTTGGAAAACACAAGAAAACTTGTCCAGTTAGTCCCTTGGAGCATGCTTCAGTATAAGGGAGACAAAATTTGTAGAGTTTAAAAAGGCCATGAAGACCATAGGTGCATGCTTAAGCAAGGGATGTGCTGGATTTTATCGCAGTGAAAAGAGGAGCAGGATTCCAATAGGGTTACAACTGAAGTTTGAACACATGCACCTAGTTTTCAGTGCACTGTTAGAGGTCATTCTTTACTGCATACTTTATTGTCAGAGGAGTAGATTGTCCATTTTTTATCCTCATTTTCAAGGAAAACGTCAGTAGTTTAAAATGCTATCAGCAGTTTGCAGCTCTCCTCACCTTCAGCAGGTTTTAGTTGTTTTTTTCGTGGTGTTTGGGTAAGTTTTCTTTCATTTGAGCGCAGGTTTACGACGGATTTTGGTCATGTGAGGAGCAAGGAACAACATGTTTTCAGTAGCATTATGGCAAGTTGCATCCTTGCATGATCTCTGCTTACAACAGCTCTTAGTGGGTTTCAGTTATCATGGTGTAATATGTATCAGTTTGATAAGACATCAAGAGGCTTATCATTTCCTTCACTCTCTGTTCAAGGTGCTCTGAGGTCATTGGTCAGATAATTTTTTCAAAAGAGATCGTGTGGAGGTGACCATATCCTAGTGTTCCCAGGATACCAAGTTGCAAATTTGTCTCATAAATGGGTTTCATCTTTGACAATACTAGGCTGTGCAAGTTTTCAGATTTTATAAGGTTTTAGTTCTGTAAGTGTTGCATGTCTTCAGAGGCAGTTAGGACTTGTGAACACATTGTCAAAAAATGATCAGATTCAAGTCACCAAGATTGTTTGGTAATTTGCTAGCGGTCATTAGGGTTTCAAGTTTCTTCTGGGATGTATCATGATTAGAACGAAGGTATTGCATGAGAATCATCGAGAGGAATAAACTATCAGACTGGCTATTTTTAGTTGTTGCTATTACTAGAGGATCACTATTCTTAGTTGATCTTCTAGAAGATTTATCATAGGATGTGATGCATTTAGTTGGGGTCTATTTGAGATCTTTCTTTTTACACAATGTGCTCTAAGAAGATTTTATATTTTGAGCTTGCTTTGATTGCAAGTGAACTATTTCTAGCATAGGAACTTCAATATACTTTTTGTTTATCTTGAATAAATCACACGCAAACTCTTTGTAAAAACTTGCTATTGACACTTATTAGATGGAGACTACAACCACATGACAAATTTGTTTCAGATTTTTTGAGTTATTTCCAGCTAGATACCCTCATTTTTGGTTGATATGTGTTTGTGTGTTTTAGTTCCTTTTTACTTAATGCAAGTTTTACATTGTTTATATAAAGACATTATTATTATTTTTTGATTCAGAATAATGCCTAGTCAAGTTTATTGATTAGATTGATGGTGAATAGGTCCTGATTTCTGTTATACGGTTTTTTTTAAAAACTGTCTTGCTTTTTTAAAGTGGATATTCTTGTAGTTGCCATTTTTTTTAATAATTTTCAATAGATGATACTGTCTATACAAGCTAGAAAATTGAATTAAATCTATTGAACTTATTTGAGGCTCACATGCTAGACTCTCTGACATCTGTGGGAATTGCTGTTTGAAAATTTCCTTCCAGGTGATTTGAGATGGAAATTTTGTCTGTATTTTCAATCCTAAACTTGCATAGGTTAATTCAACCTTTTGTTTTAAGAGCTCCAGCCCATTTACTTCATAACTGATACCCAAAGGCTACATGTAGAACTGCAAAACAAAAAATATGCACCAACTAGATGTGACAGACAGACATTAACAACTAGACATAGACAAGAAGTAAATTATTTGAAACAGGAAATAATTTGTATTAAACTTAAATCTTGCATATAATTCGTAAGTTGCAATACAGAGGAGAGACCACTTTTCATTATAATTGCACTTCATTTTTGCAACTCCTTTCTTTTGACCGGGGAAGATGCAAATTTGGTGTATGTTGTGTATGATCAAAGCAACATACTGTATTATTGGTCTACTTGTTTACATATGTAGTGAGTGGTTTGAACCTTATTTCAATTGGAAATTCAAAGCTTATGGTACACACCCTTTAACTTGTTTGCTGCATTAAGCTGTTACTTTATTCGTGAATTTCCCACAACCTACCTGTACTCTTGACTGACCAAAAAAGTGGTTTTTTAATTGTCATGAAATAGCAAGCTGGAATTTACCTGAGACCATATTTGCAAGAGTTTGCACTTTTATCTTTCTATCTAGTCTATTGGTAAAATTGGGTTCAATACATGATAGTTTTCCAGTTTCCTCATATTTATCATAAATAAAATTTCATGGGGAAGGAAGATCAGCTGCTGGTCCTTACAATGGCCACAGCACTGTCCTCTCAACAGGACTAATCCTTGAAGATATGGATCACTTGCCATATCTTATGCTATGTTTTCTATGCTGGCAGACTATAATCTTACTTCTACGTTAGCAGTATGTAATCCTGTCTCATGGACCTATCTCTTAATCTTATACTTTATAGATTCTCTGTTCCATATTGGACTTACAAGCTTTTCTTCTATGCTGCTTGTTGAAAATTTGAAGGTTTTTGTAAACATTGCAGTCTAATTATATGATCTGAATTGGGGATTTTGTAAAACTACTCTATATGAAACGTGTTTACTTTTATCAAAATGTGATAAGTGAAATTTCACATAGGTTTCAAAGCTAGGTAGAGCCTCGCTTACAAGTGCAACCTTATTCGAACTATTTGTGTATCTCCACGAGGGGCTCTCTATGTTTTGATTATAATACATAATAGCAATGTCTATTGTGAACAAAATGATACTTTCAAAAGTACAGTCCAGTGCTTTAAGTCCTTCAGGCTACTTAATCCCAGAAAAATAATTGGACTGCAATTTTTGGTGTTTTGGATAATTCAGGGAATAAAGTAGTAAAAGTTATTTCTCAGAAGCCAAAACTTTTGTATCATTGTATTAAAAACTTATAAGTGAACTGTTTTTATTATTGCACCTGTTTTAAGCTTTTTCAGACCTATTGCATACTCTTTTGCAGGTCTTTTTTTATTTGTTTCCTGATATTTATGATCATTTCCACTGTTGGGTTTAGTGTTTATTTTAGTTATTTCAGATTTCTCTGTCCAAAGTGCCTGTGAATTACTTAATGTTCTTTTATGGGTTAGTGCTCATAAACTAAAAAGTTTTCACAGCATTTTATATTTCTGGTATCCTTCTGCAAGGGGCTTTGAATGATGATGGATATCATTGGGCAAAGCAAAACAAAATAAAAAATTGAAGTAAATGACTGACAATGATATGTGGGCCCCTAGTGTTAATTGTTATGATCTTGCTAATTGTTAAACAGTATTTGCATCTTCTAAAGAGAGCAGTCACCGTGTAGGCTTAGAATTTCTTTTAGAAATATTGGGGGTATTTAGAATGAATTTCTATATAATGAGATCTACACTAGGTGTACCGTGTTAGCAAAGCATGGCTATAGTTGTTTTTCATAGTCGTGAGTTAAGAGTATACTGATGATATGATGTTCTTTTTATTTGTGCAGGATATGATTGAGAATGTTTTAGATTTCAAGGACACGCCTGTAGGAAAAGTGATGACTCCTCTTGTAGATGTAGTTGCTATTGATGTTGAAGCCACCTTGATGGAATTTCGCAACCTTTGGGTGACGTACCAATATTCCAGGTATTAGCATTGCCTTTGTAATGAGGATGCCATCTACCTTTTTGCTACTGTCAAGGCATTTTGCTCTTATGAAAGTGCACTCACAATTAGCATACTGCTAAATCTTAACGTCTAGGGTGCCTGTTTTTGAACGGCGTGTTGATAACATTGTTGGGATTGCATATGCAATGGACATGCTGGATTATGTTGAACAGGTATGTACTTGTACACAATGCCTAATAACTTTTGGGCATATTGATACAACATAACTTATTTGGTCTTTAGCATTCCTGCAATGCTTATAGGATGCTTTGGGAGACTGCTATTATTATTTGGTTCTTTGATAGGTTTTTCAAATTAAGTGTTAAGGAAATTGGTCGTAAATACCAAATAGGGTTTACTTCCTGGCTGTGAATTTGCATGTTATATGTACAGTGAGATCTATGATGCTGACATTACTGATGGCTTGTGTTGAATGTAGGCAGAGCTGTTGCAAAGGCTAACAGTTGGGCGTATTGCACACAAGCCTGCCTATTTTGTTCCTGGTATATGATCTTAGTTATACACTGTAGAGTTGTGTATGGGAATTCCTGTTCAATACAAGGGTATAGAAAGAGGCAGGAGATTTAATTTTATATTGTACCATCTATTGTTAATTTAGTTCTCTATTAATTACATAAATTGGCCTGAATCAGGATTCTGAGTTATAGCAGTTGAAATTCCTCTACACTTTTTGTTTGAAACCTATAATGCTTATGCATCCTTAATGGTGAGGGCTGTTTGTATAGTGTCTTGCAAGGTTGTAGGTGGATTTTGACATAATAAATGTGATATTTTGTTCAGATTCTATGTCAATTTGGAGGTTGCTGAGGGAGTTCAGAATAAGGAAGGTTCACATGGCAATTGTTCTCAATGAATATGGTGGAACAATAGGAGTAAGATGTTCATAAGTCATTTGTGCCCTTCCAAATAACTCTTTAGTTTTTTGAAGTCAGTTTTTAGGTATGGAAAATCTCAGCTGCTAAAGTGTACTATATTTCCATAACACAGAGAGGATTTTGGTGCACATGCTCAAAAGAAAATTCTGGGTACTGTTGGTCCAGTTAGTTGTGAGCTGCATGTATTTAAGTTGATGCAATATAGGAAACTGTCTGAGAATTCAATTTTAGTTGAGAATATTTTGTCTATACTTATCAGTCTCACTGTTTTTACGTGGAGATAACTGGTACCTGGCTGCTTCAATACTATTTTGGATAATAGTTATTTTCAAGATCATATGATTTATAATGTGGATAGCCATATGGGCTGAATAAAGGGTATTTCTAGTTTAATTCAAGTCCAAATATTGTTTCTTTTATTAGCATTTAATAAAACTACAAAGCCGAATTTCATTTTAGTATTTAATCATAATGTTTTACTCAGTCAGAATAAGATCTATTGGCATAGATATACTTATGAAGTTTGTGCTGCAAACAAAGGCAATTGATTGATAATTTACAAATGGTGACCAAACAGTGAAGGAAAGAGATCTGACCTTGAGGATCTAAGCTATTAATATGCAAATTGGTTTAATTATTCGAAGACGTTTAATAAACTTTTAGCATGCGTGGATTTTCCCAAGTATTTATGTGTGTTTTCCCATGTGATGGGTTTACCTTTGTAGTTTAGGTTGCCAAGTCCTCGAAATCTCATTTGTATGATTGTGGGAGATATCAGCAATAAATTCTTTCTTACTACCAACACTTAGTTATAACCTATGTTACTGGATCCGTTAGTTTCGCTGCTAGTTCCGGGTACAGTTCGAACCGTATCTGCGGTCCGGTCCGATTTTGCTGCGGATTCTGGCAGGGTGCAGGCAGAAAGGTGTGGGCTCCTCCCAGACAAACTTGGGGAGGATCTAGCAGGACCATAACGCACCTGCATCTAACCCACCCGTTTTTTGACGGGTTTTTTAATTTTTTTAATTAATTTCATTTTCCCCTCATGTTTGTAAGAAACAAGTTCAATCTATCTATGTTATGCTTGATAGTTCATTGCCATGGAGGCCACTCTGTTGTATTCACTCCACAAATTTGCAATCATATACTCAGGTATATGTTGTATTCCCAATAGAATGAGCACTTGTTTCATCAGCCTATAGGTTGTCACAGCAGAATGGGCGCTTGTTTAATGCTACTTATCAGCCATGTCGGGGTACTTTTTATGCGAAGAAACCTTGTGCGATTTTTTTTTAATGATGATTTTTATGAGGACCTAATTTTATTATTTTAATGTTGAATAATGAATATCTTACCTTAGTATTTCTAACTTGTCAAACTCACCTAAGTCCTCATTATTATGTCTACTGAATATCTTATCTTAACTTTATTTATAATTTTACTATTATATTAAATATTAATATTTATAAATATTAACTTTATTTATAATTTTAGTATTATATTAAATATTAATATTTCTCAATATTAATTTTATTTATATTTAACTTTATTAATATATTGACTTTATTAATTTTATTATATATTATATTAACTTTATGAATATTGTATAAGACTTGTAAATATTTCTTTATATTAAAAATATATATTTTTTTGATAGATAAGCTTGCTGCCAGTATGACAGCATATTATGTAAAATAGGAAGAAAAATTCATTTAGGGAACTAGACCTTCCTAGCTATTGAGGTCATTGGAAATAATTTCCTCTTCTTGTTGTTGACAAGCTCTACTTGCGAGTTGGTCAGCCCTTTGATTTGCTTCCCTATAACAGTGCTGGATGGAGGCAATGTGTAGTTTATCCAGTAAATCCCAAATCGAATTTGCAAGGTTACGTAGCTTCCAATTCAACACTTTCCTTGTCCTCATGCCATTGATGCAGATTTGTTAATCACCTTCGATTTCAATGTCCCTTAGATCTTTTTCTTTGCATAATCTCAATCCAGCTAACAAGGCTTGGAATTCTGCTTCATTGTTGGTTCCATCTGGTAGCTTCCTTGAGATAGCCCAAACAATTTCCCCCATTTCATTCCTAATTGTGCATCCCGCTCCAGATTTTCTTGGGTTGCCCTTCACAGCCCCATCGAAGTTAACTTTATATTAGAAATATTAGGAAATATGTATATTGACTATAATATTCTTGGTTTTTAGATTATATATATGATTTTTATATGTTTTTTGTATGGGCAAACCCAAACTGAACCCAACCCCCAAATTTTTTGGCTGCATCCACGAACTGAACCTGCGAACTTGAACCAGGATCCAAACGGGAACCAACAACTTAGGTAATAACCATTGTTTCTCCAAGTTTTAGAGATGGTGAAAAAATTTGGATTTTTGGTACAACTGGTGGATAGCAAATAAAATAATGTACAAAAATTAATATTTGAATTTTAAAATTCTAATAAATTTTAAAAACACCTAAAAATAATTTAAACAAACCTTTTCCATTTTTGAAAGACTTGATTGGTTTTAGTCTTTGAATTTTGGGTTGGTGATAATTGGGTCTCTTCGTTTGACATTTTACAGTGGAAGGGATCAAATCATTGGCCTATCAAATTTTCTTCCTCTTTGTTTTCCCTTCCTAAAAAGCCTTCTTTCAAGTTTCAACTAATGTGGCTTAGAGATCCAGATATTCATGAACACATGGCCACTTGGTGGTCGGAGGGTAAGCCTTTATTTGGTACTGCTATATATTCTTTCAAGAGGCTTCAGTTTGTTAAGTTTAAGCTTAAGCAATGGAACAAATGTTCTTTTGGAAACATTCGTTGGAAAAAGGCTCAGGTACAGGAAAAATTGGATAGTATAACTTTCCAGATTAAGGAATTTGGAATGACCAAGGAGCGACTTCTTGAGGAGTCCTTGTGTTCCAAAGAGCTTAATGAATGGAAGCTCTGGGAGGAAATATTCTAGAAACATAAATCAAGAATCAACTGGCTTCATGAGGGAGATAAGAGTACTTCCTTCAATGTTATATTATCTCTCATCTTGGCTCAAGGAGCTCAACTTTCCTCTTTCCAAGACATTTCTAGGGAAGTTGTCATACATTTCTCTTCCATGTTTATGGAAAGTGGCCTTAGTGCTTTGGAGGAGGAATAATTCATTTTAGACTGTATTCCCCTTTTGGTTTCTGAGGTTATGAACAATATGCTCATGGGGCCAATTTCTATTGAAGAGCTTGAGAAGGTGGTGTTTCAGATGAAGAAAGGTAAATCGCTTGGTCCTGACAACTTCCCTATTGAATTTTTCAGGAATTTTGGGATATTTTGAAGTTTGATCTATTGGAGGTTGTTTGGGAATCCTAGGTCAATAAGCAGATGCTTAAAGCTATTAATTCTACCTTCTTGGCCCCGATTCCTAAAAAAGAGGAGGCTAATTCTTTTGATTTGTTTTGGCCTATTGCCCTTTGCAATGTTACATACAAGATTATCACAAAAATTATTGCAGAATGCTTGAAGTAGATCTTGGCCTTGTATATCACATTAGCAGGGTGGTTTTGTGAAAGGGCGTCAGATCCTTGATGGTATTATTGTTGCTGCCGAGGCTATTCATTCTATGTCTAGTTTTAGGGATACAGCCATGTTCATTAACCTAGACATGTCTAAGGCCTATGACAGGGTTAGATGCTCATTCCTTAGGAATGTTTTATTCTCTTTTGGGTTTTGTTCGGGGTGGATTGATTGGCTCGTGAGTTGTGTGGTTTCTCCTTCCTTCTCTTTTCTTATTTATTAGCCCTTTCCTCTCTTTTCTACGTCTAGGGAACTTCGTCAAGGAGATCCTCTATCTCCTTACCTCTTCATCTTGATGGTGGAAGGTTTAGGTAGGGTGCTAAAGCACCAAAGAGTCAAATGGTTGCATCTAGAATTGGTCTTGGGCTCGAGATCTAGACTCGCAATCCCACCTTCAGTTTGTGGATGATATTGCTTTGAAGGGGGTTGCTAAAATTAGTGAGGTGATCAATTTCAGGAAAGCTTTGGACATTTATTTGGTTGCTTCTGGTCAACAGATTAATGAGGATAATTCCATTTTTTTCTTCAATACTCCTGTGCCTATCCAACAAAGAATTGTGCAAATTCTATACTTCAGTATAGGGAGTCTCCCTTTGAATTATCTGGGAATTCCCTTATCTACTGGCAGCCCCAAAAGAGAGCAGTGGAAGAGGATTCTGGATAGATTTCAAATGAGGGTTAGTCATTGGACTTTTCGATGGTTGTCTTTTGCTGGATGACTGATGCTGGTAAAATCTGTGTTTTAGGCTCTTCCTATTTATAGATTTTTGGTGCTATGGGCTCCTAAAGGCTTTCTCAAGGAATTTGACTCTCTTTCTAGGAAATTCCTATGGGTATGGAATTTGAATTCTCAAAAATGGAGTTTGGTTAGTTGGGATCAAGTCTGTAGACCTAAGCAATATGGTGGCCTTGGCCTTAGGCAATCTGAGCTCAATAGTCAGGCCTTGATTCCTAAATTGTATTGGAGATGGTGCAAGCATCCAAATCAACCTTGGGCTAGAATCCTTAATTTCAAGTATTTGGTAGGAGTTGCTGATGAGGATGTTCCTTAGATGGATTTGAGTGGGAAAGTTTCAATGGTTTGGAGCACCATTAAGAAAGGGGCTTCAATTGACAAGGATGGTCTTTTCTAGATCATCAAAAATTGTCATAGAGCTCTTTTTTGGAATAATTCTTGGGACCATAGTTTGAAAACTTGGACTCGATGCGGACTTGGCGGCCCAAAATTTTGACTTGGACTTGGGACTCAACAAAAAAAAACTCATAATTACACACAAAAATGAAATTAATGCATTTAGAGAACACAAAAGTCAATTTGACTATCAATTTGTCATAATTCAAACATTACATGTCATATGATCCTCAAACTCTCAAAATTTGAAATTTCATAGTTTCAAAGTTGAACATTCTACTGCAATACAACAAAATTATAAATAATAAATGTATAACAGCACTATAATAGTTTAGATATGATGAAATGTCAAAAAACAACCAAATACAATCTACATCTTCCTCTTTCCCCTCCTAGTGTAACTTAATTGTTTAGGCCTTGAAAATGATGATAGATTGATTCCTCAAAAGTGTATTCGTTTTCCTCCATTACTTCCAATTATGTTGCTTCTACTGCTTCTCTCTCCAATTCTGCAAGATCTTCATCAGTAAGCAAGACATCATTTTGTTCTTCGACAATCCATTCACCATAAGGATCAATGTCATCCAAGTCGATGGCATCATGAGAAATGTCCTCCACCTTTTTGGTTTGAAGGCAAAGGTTGCACCAAATGAAGACAAGGTCTTTGAGGCGCTCCTGGGTCAACTTGTTTTTCTTCTTCGTGTGAATGCTCTCAAATAGGCTTCAATTGTGTTCACACCTAGAAGCACTACAGGGCTGGGACAAAATACGAGTAGCTAGCCTTTGAAGTTTTGGTGTGCTAGCACCATAATTCTCCCACCATAAATCTACAAAAAAACATTTAAAAAATATAAGAATTAAGTAAAAAATTTAGACCCTGTTTAAAGTTCAAACTTTCAACTTTCAAGTTTCTACTTGTAGTATTGAGCTAAGAATTAAAGGATTATCTTTTTACTTGGCTGTTGTTTTTCCCTCCTTTGAATTGCTTGAGTTGAAGAAAAGAGCCTCCCCTCTGCACCCTTGTAGACCTTGAATAGATAGATGAAATACAACAAGTTAATTATTATGTATGTAAAATAGATGTTTCTAGAGACTGCCAAATTCATAAATAAGATAAGTAAATCTGACCTCCAACTCATCAAGAACTTTGTCTCTTATCTCATTGTCTGGCACCATCTTATCAATGCACGAAACAACACCTGCCACGACCTCATCAGCCTTAAATGTATCAGATAAGTAGAACTTTGGGTTCAGGTAGTAGGTCAAGGCATGTATTGTTAGCAAGGCTGCAAAGAAGAGAGATGAGAGAAATTTGCAAATAAGGTTTACTTCACAATGAATGATTGCAACCTTTTATAAAGTTATAAAAATTACTATTATAGCTACCATATTAAATGGTACATCACCTACTGCAACTACCTACTTTAATGACTACACCTAACTACTAGCTAATTAATTACACTTTATTACATTAATATACCAATACCCCCCCTTAACGACTAAACTAGAAACAACACCAAGCTTGTCTCGAAATTTGACAAAGTAACCAGGACAAAATGGTTTAGTTATTAAATTAGAAGTCTACTCCTGAGAAGAACAAAAAAGGAGAGAGATGTCTTCATAGTCCACTAGTTGCTGAATGTAGTGATGATGAATCTAGATATGTTTGGTTCGAGCATGATACACTGGATTCTTCACCAATTTCAATATTCCTGATTATCACAGAAAAGCGGTGTAGGAGTATGCTGAGGAAGCTGAAGATCTGTCAAGATTCTGCATAACCAAACTGCTTCACAATAGGCACTTACAGTTGCTTTGTATTCAGCTTCAGTGGAGGATAGAGCTACTGTTTGTTGAAGCTTACTTTGCCAAGAAATGACTTCTGAACCCAAGGAGAAGATGTATCCGGTTGTAGACTGCTGAGTATCCACAGATCCTGCCCAATTGGAGTCTGTATACCCAATTAATCCAAAATCTTTTGTCCTCTGATAGAGTATGCCAAAGTCAAGAGTACCTTTGACATATCGCAAAACTCGCTTTGCGGCTATCCAATGAGAGAGCTTCAGTTTTGACAAAAAATTGAGAGATAACTAACAACAAAGTAGAGATCCGGTCTAGTGGTTGTAACTTTGTAAGATATATCAAGCTGCCCACCAACTGTCTGTAGTGTGATTCATCCATCGGGAGTGAATCATCAGAAATTATAGTATTAATCTTGCACAGGCTTCTACATGGAAATTATAGTGTTTTAAGATTAAAAACTATCTTTAGCTATAATAGTATTACAGTATTAATCTTGTACAGGCTTCTAAATGGAAATTATAGTGTTTTCAAGATTAAAAACTATCTTTAGTTAAGTAAATGTTGTTTAACTTGTTTGACATCTATTATCTTGAACTCTTGAAATGTGCACTAGAAAGAGGTCTCAGACTTCAACTGATGGGCATTGGACACCTATTGAACACTTATGTAGGCAAAGTTTGTGAATGCTTAATAAGGTCAAATCATGAGAAAAAAAATGTTTAGTTCTTGGCCAGGGAATGCATCTCTTTTTGATATTTGTCTGAATCTCAGTTCAACTATGCTGATGTTGCTCTCTTCCTTGATAGTATTCTACCGTTCAATCCTTTTTTTAAAGTGGCCTAAGAGCAATTGTTTTTTTTTTGAATAAATACATCTTTTATTATTCTAGAGAAGAAATGATTTACATTAATTGAACTTTAGCATTACAAGGACAATCTCTCCATACATAGGCAAGAAAAGAAAGCACCTGTGGCTGTGGTTCAATGAGCAAAGAATTCACATCCTTCCAAAACCACCTAAGCTTAACTTGCACAAGCAATACCAGGTCTTGTACAAAGTTCACAACTTCCCCAAACTGAGTGGAGTAGTATCTTCAAAAAGTAGCCTTGCATCTTGTCCTGCAAAAGAAATTGATTGCAGCCAACCGAATCATATGCCATAAACTCTTGTAGCTGTTCCTGACCACCCAAGAATACACTAAAAGAGATCCTTGCCAAGAGAGAGGAATTTAAAAGAAAATTGTATTCATCTTGTAACCAACCCCAAAATGCTCTAGCTGTTGAACGCTTCCAGTAGATATGGTAATCTGTCTCTTCTCTCCCACATGCAATGCAAAAAGCAACTGTGATTTGACAACTAAATTTTGATACATTACAAGCCATCTCATTACCTTTTGTTTGAAGGAGATTCTTGCTTTCTTGATGGCTTGACAATGTTGTTTCCATCTCACTTCAGGGTCCTTGATCCACCATCACTCATTAAATGGAGGGACTGTCTCAATTGATTAGACAGCACCTTTGTCTTAAAGTTGAAAGAATGATTTTCCAGAGCTCCACTTCCAATTCCTTGAATATGGATCCATACTCTTAATTGCAATTTGATAACACAATTTTCAGGAATCATCTTTAGAGCTCTTTAAAATCTGGTTTGTTTGTTGGTATCAACACTGGAACCCCATTTGGGTCCAAGAGTGATTTTTTGGCACACAAAGGTTAGTCTTTTTTGTGATTTTTTTTTTTGCTAAACATTGAATTAAACCAACCTCTTTGGTCTGTAATGGTTGTTAATGAATGCCACCTTTTCAATAAGAGACATCAAATTTCCACAGTCCATAATGATTGTAGTTCAATACTTCAGGAATTAACTGTGTGCAAGTTTTTACCTCAAGACAGTTAATTCCTGAAGTATTGCACTACAGTCACCTTTTCAAGTTAATGAAAATTTGTTGCCCACTCTCAGCCTTGGCCATTCATTAAAATGCAGCAATAGATGCTTTCATATCATTTGTTACTTATGTATTTTGTAGTTCAGATAAATGGTGATCTGCATGTATTATGCTACAGTTCCATTCTTTGGTCTCTACGTCTTTTATAAATTAACCTTCAAAGAGTCATTTAAATTATAGATTTTATACTAATATGTCACTTTTGCAGATAGTGACATTGGAGGATGTTGTTGAAGAAATTGTCGGGGAGATCTTTGACGAAAGTGATTCAAAGGTTTGTAATGAGTCTATTTGAATTGGAAGCTAGATAATTTGTTCTCTTTCCCCTGCCCAGTCACGGAAATTGTTTGACATCTAGATACCTTGCTTTTTCTGATAGTTTATATTCTAAGTTTCTAAACAAACAATGCCATCCATAATCATTTATGCTCATCTGTCATGTTCAAGTTAATTAGTTCAACAATGCTAAGCTAGACTAAATATAGTTTCCATTGTTTTATAAGTTGTTGAAGGATAAATGTACAGCTTTAGCATTAAATAATAATAAGCAATATTTTCCCAGAGCATTCTTCAATGCCTATTGAATTATCCAAATCTGAGCATGACCTGCTGGTTATGAGGTCCATGTGCTGTAAGATAAATCTTACTTGTAGGATTCTGTTAGCTAATATCGAAGACACTTTTCTTTACTAAAAGGTTATGGTATGGTTCTTGCAGAAAAACACATTTTGCCAAATACATACATTTTATCAGCAACCACAGGAAAGGGGAATTTATTTTAATAGTTCATTGCATTAAATGTATTAGGAAGTTACATTTATTTATTTATTTATTCCTTAAAAACGATTTTATTGCCTCTCCAAGTAACTTGTGTTTTAATTGGAAACAATTTCTTTATGTTAGAGTATAAAAACTACAACTCTTTTCCTGATTTATGAGCTTAGGAAATAAGTGGTCAATGTTAGATAATAAAGCATTGAGGGAAATCCTCAATACCAGCGATGCCCAAAACAACTTGGCTGAAAAAAGGAATATGGAATATTTTAGAACACCGCACCACACTGCTCTAACTTGCATAAGAAGAACCGCTTCTGTCAAATTCTAGGCTTGAACCATCACAAGGAGCACTAGTTCTATGCATAGTTCCATTTGGCAGTGTACTCAGGTGAGACCCTTGTTAGCCAACTACCTCATTATTGGTATTGGTTGTCTCTTCAATAAAACAATTCATGCAGCTGCATTCTGTAATAATGATACTGGAAACAATGAATAGAATTCTGTGTCACTGGAGTAAACTGAGAAATACATGTGACTGCTTGTCAGCATTCTTCGGCAAACCACAACTGCATGATTTTGCTAGAAAGAACAGCTTGAAATACTAATCAAAGACACACTATTGGAATCCTGAAAATGCAAGAGTGCAGTATAAGTTGTTTTTAATATTGTGGAAAGTTTACAAGGTATAAAGAATATATGCTTAGACAAGCAATGAGAGTATCACAAGGTTACACGGAATAACAAGCTCCAAATAACACCATAGAAGCAACCTTCATAAGCTAACCATATTGATATAAGTCTAAGGCTTCCAAAGGGGCAGCCATCCTTAAAAACTACAAAACAAATATATCAAGATAACATAAAAAGACAAAATTTAAGGTTTGGGATCAGTTCCCTTGTTCTGAACAGAATCAGCTTCCTTTCTGTCAAGAAGATCAACAACAGCCTGGACTTGCAGCATACGTATTCTTCCAGTAGACCTTCAATCTATCTAGGAAACACACCACCATAAACTGCTATTGGGGGACCTTATCAATAGAATCAGTGGAGCCTTCACTAACAACATATACTTGATCTAAAAAAAGTTGAACTGGCAGCTTGCCATGCAGTTTGTTAGCCACATCCTGAAGCCCATCAACAGTTTCAACAGAGAAAGCACTCAATGAGTTGATACAATAGTCCCCATAGCAAGGTTGTCCAAGTCTTCAACTGTATCATTGACAAGTGACAACCTCAATGGATAATAGGTGTTCCATCTCCAAACTTCTTATCAATTACAAAGCACTGTTTATCTTTTGCCCATTCCAGCATAGGAGCAATCTTGGGGAAGGCCCCAATGTCCTCTCAAGGAAGCTTTTTATCCCTTTGGAAAACTGACTTATAGCAGAACACTGTCTAACCCCAGCCAAAGCTTTATTTCTATAAGCTAGATTCTGCCAGGAGACCTACAGGCTTGACAACATGCCCCTGACCAAGTAAAAAGATCATGCCCAACAATAAGGTGTTTAACTTTAATTGACTCCCATGCTTTCCAAATAAACCCAAAAATAGATCCTGTTGGTCTAACTGCAAAAACTCCAAACATGAGATCTAAAGGATGCAACCATTTCCAATTGTGTTTACCTTTAGGAATCCCATGTCCAACGTTATGTTTGATTAGAATTTTCCAAGGCTCATTACCACCAATTGCTCTCCAAACCCACTTGACTGCAATGGTAATACCTTGTAATTTGAGTTTCTGAAGCCCCAGACCTTCAAAAAGCTTGGGTTTGGTGCAAAAATCCCAAGCAATTGCATGCTTCTTTTTATTACCTTTACCATCTGACCATAAAAAAATGTCTAACCAACTTATGAAGCTTATCAACATTAGAATTATAGAAAAGCCAACAAGAATAATATATGTTGTGAGAAGATAGAACTTTGTGGCACACGTGAAATCTTCTAGCCAAGGAGAGGACATGACCTTGCCACTTAGAAACCTTATTATTGATTTTATCAAATGCCCACTGCCACGTCTCTGGAAGAAATACTCAAAGAAAAGGGAATACCCAGGTATCTATCAATTTATGTTAGGTCTACCCTAGGACCATCTCAAATCAGATAACTAATCAGGAGAAGAATCAGATTATTCCAAAACCAAGAACTTATGAAATGGAATCTTAGGTCTAGAAATAGAAGAATGAATCTCCAACCTAGAAACAATATTTTCAATATGTCTTTTTTTCAAAACCAGGAACAAGTATCCTCAACTTAAATTAACCAAGATTGGTCTCAAAGAGCAACACCTTTAACAGGTAGCCAAGAGAAGTGTCTTGTAACAAATAAAGCAAGGCCTGATGGCAATCCTAGAGAGGCACACAAAAGACACCCTTGCCTGATAGATCTATGTAATAATAATGACTTAGTTCACTTGTAACTTCTACTTGAGCTGAAGCATCCTGAAAAGTATTCAAACCATTATGCAAAAGGACTCACCAAAACCCAAGACCTTCCGCATTAAAAGGATAGATTGCCACTCAATTGTATCATAAGCCTTTTGAAATTCAATCAAATGCATGCACACATTTTTCTCCATATTTTTTGTTCAAGTCATTCCTTCCAGGTTAGTAATGAAGTTATCCAAAATGAATCTGCCTTCAACAAACCCAATCTGGGTAGTCATTATAACTTACAATATTAGGTATGACTTTGTTAACTCTAATAGCTAAGACTTTTGCCAAAATATTATAGCACACATTTAGAAGATTTATAGGTCTCCAATTCTTAACTAAAATTTGTTTCCATCTTTAGGATTAAGCTTAATCACTTCTCTATTGATGTCTTTCCCTAAGGATCCTACTTGTGTGGGTTCCCTATATGTTGAAAGGAGTTTAGCAACAATCCAATCATTATTGACTTTCTAGTATTCAACACAAAACCCATCAAAACCTGGAGACTTTTCATTTTCAAGGCAATCAATTACATAATTAATTTGATCAATGGCGATTCTCTTTCGCAAACACAAGGCATCCTTAGGAGCTAACTTACAAGGCAAAACTTTTGTACACAATCTGCCATTCCTCCCAACATCTTCAGGGAATCATCAGAAATAAATAAATCTTTATAAAACGAGAAAAAAACCTTGCCTATATCATAAGGATTGGAAGACGCACATCCCCCAATATCAATGGCAAAGTAGCCTGTAATACTATCTGTGGAATGTCATAATCTTATGGGAAGGCTTTGTATCTTACAGGTCAGTAGTGACATGGAAGTAAAATTAAAATTTGGATATCTGTTTCTATTTGCACATTCCAGTGTTAAAAATCAGATAGGTCTACTTTTACTGAAAGGAATAATGCAATTAATTTTTTATTGATTCAGGAAGAAATTCAAAAGAAAACAGGTTATGTAGTGCAACGTGCTAATGGAGTGTATGATGTGGATGCAAATACATCTATTGAGGATCTTGAAGAGGCATTGGAAGTGAAAGTAGCTGTGGTATGTTTCTTTTCTTAATGAGTTTTTTCCCATGAAAAAGGAGTCCTGACAGACCCAATACAAAATGGATATAATGATTCTGTTTTGGGTATAAAGATACAAGTGAGGCTGAAGCCAACATATAAAATGGGAAATGTACAAGGAAAGGATGAAATACAATTATTTATCTGTCTTTTTCATGGTCTCAATAGCCTTGGCTCTTTCATAGGGAGGAAAGTGTTTTGTGCCTAAAATTGTATCATCCTCAAAAAGCCCATCTTCATTTTTGTCCTAATTCCCATCTTCTTGCATTTGGCTTTGATCCTCAAGAGAGTTATCTTTGCTTGTTTTATCTTTGAATATTAGATGTTTGTTTTTGGTGTTGTTACTTTTTGAACATTAATATTTGTTTCCTGATTGCACATGATTTGGTTTTCTTCCATTGAAGAGGTATGATCTGTATCCTGTTGATTTTGAGTTTAAAAATTTATTGGGAGTCCCCGTAGAATGCTTCCTCACAAATCTTCCTTGCGAACTTTTTTAAACCACAGTTGCTGATCCTTGATTTATATATTTTTTAACCTGTTGGAACTTTCTTGTTGATTATTTCCAAACCCTTGGAAGAAATTTGAAACAAGGTTTTGTTCCATATTATATTCTGAATTGAAGGATATGATGTTTAATGAAATAGCTAGATCCATAACTCATACTGATTTGTAGCTCTCATCTTTTTCCATGAGATAATTAAGGGCGCTGAGTGGTTAAAAAAAGGTAGTAGGAGAAAGGAATAGAACCCAGGGAATGAAAATGACACAGTTTCTGGCAAGGAGGAAATCTATAAATCAAACCCAAGCCAACATTTTGTGGCTGCTACTGTGAAGATGAACTCCAAAATATTAAAGGAAGAAATCCACATCAACATTGCTACTGACAACAATCATCTCATTGGATTTTGCCCCTCCTTTAGTCATCTACAGGCTAGAGAATATTAACTTTGCTTCTGTAGCTAAGAAAATTAATAAAGCCTTATACAACGTAGAATTTTACTCCACCTATTGTAGTATATAGATAATACATAAATTAGTGTTGCTCCAATTTCTTTAACCAATAAATTCCTGAGCACCTTCGCTACTTTTCTTCTTACCAATCCTTCTCATTCAGGACATGGTTGCCTTCAAGGAAAAATAGAAAGGAAGCAAGCACACATATAGAGGCATGCACACACATTCAACAAATTGAGAAAACAAATAAAATGGTTCTTCCGGGAAAAACTAAGTAAGTTAAACAGGTTTTCCAGTGAAAATGGAGGCTAAAATAACTTTAAGGTCCTTTAAATCGCAGCCAGTGCAACTTCATGTTCCTTTCCACTCCCAATTCACAATGAAGTGAATGTTTAAACATGTCCAATCACTTTTGCACCTAAAGTTGTGTTTCTCAAATTTTCATTCTCATTTTTTACCGAATAATTTACTCATAAAGAAGGAAGAAGAAGCAAATTCTGCTTCAGTATTCAAATATATTTCTATTGTACCCCTCTTCTAAAAAAAAAATATGGTTTTTTCAAACACATTGATATGATTCTTTTTATTTACTGTGAGTATGAGATTGAAATCTCATTGGTGTAGTGATGTGTTCCTCGAGCCATTTTCCTTTTTCCATGAGGCTTCTACTTGTCTTCCCATATCACTTACTTCATATCATGCAATATGAGGTAACTTTTTCAGTTTGAGTTCATCACCTTTTTTCGTATATATTTTGATTTCAATTCTCATCTGCCCATCTCATGTGGGTGACCAATCACCAAGTCACTGTTCTGCGAAGCAGTATCATTGTTCCATTGTTGTAAGGATGTGTTCCTCCAGCTATATTAGATTTTGTTTTCTCATTTTCCATAAGGCTTCTATTTGTCTTCCCGTATCACTTACTTTATATAACTTAAAATAAGGCACCCTTTTCACTTTAATTTCAACCCCCCTTTTTTGTATATATTTTGAATTTAATTCAACTGAATGAAACCAAAATTTCATTTTCTCCATGCTCTGTTGAGTGACCACAGACCAGTAATCCCACAACATTTTCCACAAGGAGTCCATTTATAATATTTGTTCTGACCCAAAGCGTCATCTGTCTTTGTAGCCAACTCACTGATAGATTGACTCACTCATAACTTGTAGATGATGGAACTATACACCCCTCATACCTTGAATAATTATGTTGACGATCTTGTAATTTGCATGTAAACTAGATGGGATTATGGTACCTCAAATATGAAAAGATATACTATGAATTTATAATCAAAGCATAATGAATAAAAATATTAAAAATAATCAAATAGTCAAAACAAATGAATCAAGATGACCATTCAGTGATATCTAAATGTACTCATATTGATAAATAATATCATGATGCCATTCACACATATGCATGTCTAGAATATAAGAAGTGTCTAAAATGTATTAAGAGTTCATAGAAGAGCATCATTCATAAAATATCTCAGGATTCATGCAAGAACAAAATATCAACGTACAACCCAGCATACTCAAAATACAAATTATATCAATGTCCCAGGATGCCAAAAATAAATATAATCTAGAGCATAGTTCACAAACTCGAACTCGACTTGGACTCAACAGACCAAAGATTTTCAACTCAACGAAAACTCGACAACTTCAAAAATACTTAATTTTTGAAAAAGATAATATTTTTTGAAAAACCCATAAATTTTATGCAAAATACAGCTACAAAATGTATCAAATGAGTTTGGTAGGGGTCAGGGGGCAGCACCACCAAGCCCAAATGAAGACCTTAATGACACACACCATTTTCATAATATTTAAAAAGCCAAAAACAATGCTTATAAAGCGACGAATCTGGGTTTTTGTTTGCACTTTTTCACGTTTTTTCCAAGTTTTTCCCATGTTTTTAATGCGTTTCTGCTGTGGTGTCAGGCAAGGGCTTAGACTCACCGAAAAACTTGTTGAAATCTATCAAAAACTTGCCACAAGAACTCTGCGAGTTTACTTCGTAAAAACTCACTGCCTGCTTTTTTTGGTGAATACTTGGCGACTCACCGAGTACTCGCCAAGTTTGTGAACTATGGTCTAAGGATATAACAATCAGGTACACAAAAATAGGTTCCTCTAGGTGGAGTTTTACATTACTTATTACTGATTAGACTCCTAATGACACTTTATCTTCAATAATTGTGCGTTTTTAATCTTTAAATTACACTACATGTATGCGTAAGACTTTTTAGATATTACATGGTATTATAGATGGGAGAAGTGGTGTAAACTGGATCAGGAAAGGGAGGTCCAATATTCTATTCTTCTCTTTTACTTTCAACCAATGCCCTCATCTTCTAAGAGTAATGTTCTTTGTTGAATTCCATTCCTCAGAGATGCCAAGGACTATGTATGAAGATGTGGCCATTGTCAAGGTATGGGAAATCCACATGTTCATATGCGGTGCCATTGCAACCATAATTGATTGTAGAACCTGTTGATGATTGTTTTTGGACAAGTCAACAATTAGAGTGAAATACAAAGTATCTGACTCCCTCTTGAGCAAAGCCTCTCGAATGCTGAACAAAGTGATCAAACAAGATGACTCCAAGGTTCCTTTCTTATGATTTTGTAAGAGACAGCTCAGTGACTAAGTATGATTTTGCTGTTAAACACAAAGGGACTTACGCAAACTTCTCCATACACTTAGCTTATTTCTCCTTTTCAGTGTGGATGATATATATACAAGACCTTAATGATAAAGAAAATGAAAAAGGGTTAAGGGTTCAGAAAGCTAATCTAAGGTCAATGTAGCAATGATGATGTATTAAACAGACAAACTCCTAATCAACCTAACTCCACTTCGCCAAGGATGCCTACAACTACATGGAGTTGGTGCAATCTCCTAAGGTTACGCGAAAGGTTTTCAAATCATGAAGGTTCATATGAGCACCCATTAAACGGCGTAGCTCGAACAAGCATTCACAATCGAACTTATGTAAATATGGCTCAGACTAGCTTTACACAACAATTCACTAGCGATGAATGTTAAAAGCATGAGCTAGGAGTTGATCAAATATCCAATACAAAATACATTACAACAAAGAACTTCTAGTCTATTTTACTTTCTACTTGAAACATCTCTCCATCCCATTAAGATACAAGAAATCATGTTACTCCACAAGATAATACTTAACACCAAACAAGTAGCTCCAATGTCTTTGCATTAACTTTGAGAAATATTTACAACAATTTCCAGTCCTCTCAGACAATTTTGAGAGTTTCTCCTATCCTACTCCTAAAATCTAAAATCTATATCTTTATAAATGAGGCAACAAGGCCTTTATATAGTGCCCAGAATACAATGAATGGCCAAGATCAATTCGATAGCCAAGGGCTCAGATCATGCCACCTCACAGGTAGTTACAACAACTTTCTATTTTTAGTACAAAAGAGGGAGGCAATGAAGGCACATTTTCCAATGTGATAAGGTAAGGCGAAAGCATTTAAAATATTCCTCCACATAGGAATCCCTTTGGCTTCTTTCATTAAATGATACATTTAATGCATTAAATAATGCGGCTAATCAAAATTGAATGATGTGTACTCGCCACATAGATGGCACTTCAGCATACTTTGAAAATTGTATCAACTTTTAATGATGTATTCAATGCGATTGCTTGAATTTGTATGTTTGGGAATACATCTTGTAGATCTTGCCTTATACATCTCCTTGCAACTGGATATATGATACTTGTTGCTTCACTTGATTGACTTTGTAATGTTTCTTCTTCTTGTAGGATGTAGATATGAATGGTCTTCTTTGGATGCATCCTCTTGAAGAGAGTAGAGAGTAGATGATGACACTGCTACCTTCATGTAAGAGTAGGAGACTCTCTTGGACTTGAAATTGTAAAGTCTTGAAGTTTAGATGGATGAATGCCTTTGGAAGTTTCAATGAAGTGTTCCAACTCGATGATGTAGAAGATTTGAGGTATAATCCTTTAGAGTAGTGTTCCCTCCGCAAGGTGAAAGCGATTCAAACACTTGCTCTTGATGATCATGATGTAGTTGATGAAATGATTCCTTGAAGATGATCTTGAAGCTCGAAGGAACTTGAAGTAGATTGGATGTCTTAGAAAGTCTTGATGAAGATGATGTCCTTCGGATGGATGTCTTCTAGACAATCTTAACTTGATGCCACTTGATGAAGAATTCCAACACAAGGATGATGAAGGATACCCTTGAAACAGCTACATGATGCCTTGCTCTTTTCTCATTCCTTGCTTGTCAAAGGTTCTTATCACTTGATCTTTAGATGATTCCTCCTTTTTGCTGCAACACAAGTAAAGAAACAGCATCAATCCCCTTTCGATAACACATAATACATAAGAATCATTACAAGCATTTCTAATCTAAGCACATGAGTTAAGGACATTGATGTCTAACTTGAATGATATGAAAACTTTACTAAGATGGCGTGCTGGTTGAGATAAGTGAATTCCTCCTAGATTCCTCCTTGATAAGCCTCTAAAGTTTGCCTTAAACACTTGACTTTACTTCCCTTCATAAGGTAGCGCTTTAGACAAAGGTTTTAGTTTCTTCTAGAATTGATGCACTAGATAAGTCGCATTGGATAAGGATTTCGAAATCCTCTTGATTGTCTTCTTGTCTGGCGCACCGGTTGAGGGGTTTGGGATCCTCTAGAAATCACTTCAAACTTGAGTTAAATCATCCTGCAAGCGCATTAGATAAGATTTTTGAAATCTCCTTCAAAGTGTATCAAAGCCTTCCCACATGTGGCGCAGTGGGTGAGAGGTTTGATTTCTTCTTGATCTTTTCATACAAACCTGAATTCTTCTCCTCCTTCTAGGCGCATTGGATGGAGTATTCAAAATCCTCTTCTAACTTGCTTTCAAAACTCAACTTTACTCTCACCTACAAGGTGGCGCAATGGATCAACGTTTTGATTTCCTCTAAATTTCGCATTGACTTGCTTGATTCAAGCGCTTTGGTTTGATGTTTGGAAGTCTTCCTTTTCTTTCACCATGATGTTTTAGTTTAGGCGCATCACTTCATCAATTGAAAATCCTCATACCTTAGCGCTTTAGTTCAAGGCATTGAGATCCTCATGCTTTAGCGCATTAGATAACATATACAAATTCCTCTGGAATTCGCATCAATATGGCGCATTGGTTAAAGGCGTGGAAATCGCGTCACTTTGAAGGCTTGAAAAATTTTCGTTTCCAAACTAGCGCTTTAGATGGGCGCATTGGTTGAAGGATTGGAAATCGTCATCTTGTTTTGTGATTGAAAGCGCTTTTTTCATCATGATTTTGCGCCATCTAAGTGCCCCGTCGCACTAGATCAGCTTTTTGAATCCTCTGGAAGAGTCAGGCGTTTTTCAGGGTTGCGAGGGTAAATGTATATTGAAAAATATATTTAAGTATAAGAAAAATTTCTTATACTTTAAATATTTTTCAATATACCTTTCAGGATGTTTGAGATAGGTCCCGAATCCACTAGATTTAACATGCAAAATATAGAATTTGGAGGATTCACCAGATTTCAGACTTAGCCATTTTTTCAGGATTTTCAAGATTTCAGGCTCCAGACTTAGTCTTTTCAGGATCCCAAACATACTTCAGGATTGATCTCATTATTCATTACTTGGATGGAATTTGATCAAAAGTCTTCATCACTGCAAGTTCATCCTCCAGATAAGACCTCCAGTTATAAAGCAAAATCTTCTAGGAGAGAGACTTATTGTTGGATTGGCAGAGTAAATGGACCTAAGACATCATCAAGACTACATGCAAAGCATCGGAGCTCAAAAAAAGGGGGTCCCTATTTGCAATGGGGCGATGTGTGATTTGGTCACAACAGAACCCCCTTCGAAAAATTAGGGCTTGACTTTGTGGGACTGACAGATCCTCCTTCCAAAGAGTATATTCTAGTTTCCACAGACTATGTCATAAAATGGGTCGAAGTCAAGGCCATGGCACATGCGCGAGATGAAAAGGTGGCAGGGTTTCTCCATGAAATATTTACAAGGTTTGGGGTATCTAGAGAAATCTTTAGTGACTAGAGATTGCAATTTACATCTAATCTTATTTTATCATTGGTTTAGTAGTATGAGATTAGGCACAAGAAATCTATGCCATATCATCTGCAATTGAATCGGCGAGTGGAGGTTACAATTATGAGTGGAGAAACATATTCATCAAGATAGTGGCATTACACCACAAAGATTGGGCAAACATAGGTTACTAGAGGTAGTATGGCCTTACAGAACAATTTGAAAGACAACCATAGGCTTTTACATCATATGAACTTGTCTATGGTAAGAATGTGGTCCTTCCTATTGAGTTTGAAGTGAGAACACTATTGACAACAATGAAGCTTGGTATGGACTTATCCGAGACTTAGAAGCAACACATTCAACAATTGAATGCCTTAGATGAGATTTGTCAGCAAGCTCTTTTTCACACCGAGGTTATCCAGAAACGAAGGTCGGTGTGGCATGACTGTTTCATAAACGATAGACAATTCCAATCTAGTGATTGGGCTTTATTATATGATTCATAGTATAGAGATTTTAAGGGCAAGCTTTGAACAAGGTGGCTAGGACCCTATGAGATCGATATTGTGTTGATGATATAGTCAAGTTGTGCATTGACAACGATGTTAGAATTTCCATGACAGCAAATGGTCATCGCCTTAAGCTTTATCACAAGCCTTTGTTAAAGGAAGAGCTCACCAGATTATTGCAATCTCAGAAGGACAATCATGTCCTTGAAGGTTTTATTATGTAGTTGTTATCATCAAATCCATAGTTGTTGAGCAGAGCTAGCATTAATTGAAAAAAGAAACTTGATTTGAAAAACCAATCTCTAGCAGATCAAGGCACAAAAACATATCTATAAAAAAACCAACCATAATAAACATTCATTGCTAGCAGTTGCTGCAAATCAATGGCTATGCAAGCCAATGATTGTTGTGCAAATGGTGGATCTGCAAGCTAGTAGTTGTTGTGCAAGCCAATAGTTGCTTTGCAAGTAAGCAAGTTACTATCTAAGTGCATTTTTCATGACTTTAACATTCTAGTTGGATGAGGATCTTCAATAGTTATAGATTGTTCTACTTTTTCAAGGTGATAGTGGTCCATTCTCCCAAGTGATGTTATTGGTAAAATCAATTCAAGTACATTAGGTAGTGTTGGTGCTTTAATTTGCACTTTTCAGTGCGACACAAAACAAAACAGCGTGCACGGTAAAATTGTTCTTTGAATTAGGAGGGGAAGCTCCCTCTTACAAACTTTTAAAGAAAAACAAACTAAATTCCTGTCTTTGTTGTTTTCTCAACTACGAGCACTTATTTATACTCTCTACAATGAATTGCATGAAAGATAAAGGAGTTTAACTGATACTCCTTATTCTAAAACTGGACTTGCATGCATGCAAGTTTTATTTGCAAACTAAAACAATCCTCTAAAAGAAGACTAATCCATGCAAAAATCAGTTAAACCGACAGTTGCATTTATTACAATTATAGCTCCATTATTGCATGATAAAAATGATCCAAAAATAGATTTATCTTTTGAGTGATCTTCAATTCTTAAAATAGATCCTTGGAAACATCAACCACCAAAAATAGCATTCTGGAGCACGTGTGAATTTGGCTAAGTCTGGGATTGCAAACTTTGCTGAAATCTTCCACCTTTGCTTCACCTGGTACTATCACAGAGTTTAATTGTACAATTTGTTGCTGAAGAATAATTTCGCCTTCTTTAATAATTCTGCTGATTGTGTTACTCTTTTTCTACTTTCTCAAACTTCACTGTTATTTCGGCTAAGAGGCACATTTTGTCAATTTGAGGATCACCACAAAATCTTTCTCTAACCAACTGCTGGAATTCACCCTATACTTCATCCAAGTCGCAAACATGACCATCTTCATTGAAGTATCTACATGGAATCTGTTGGACAAATTCGGGAACAAATTTGTTGACTCTAAATAATTTCTCCTTCCACTCGATGAAGACTGAAGCAACCTCATTTGAGATTTTCATCAAGGAGGAGTATTGTTCGCTCCATGTGAAAATCTTATTCTTTTGTTCCTTGGTCAACTTTTGCACAGTTATTGCCATAAAATTTCCAGCAATCTTCTCATAGGTAGGCAACATCTCTGTCATACATCATCAGGAAAGGAGGAATTGTTTTCAAAAAAATAACTCGCGCCTCCGAGAGCGGCACAACTCGCGTATTCTTTCAAGACGGAGTTAAAGATATTAGTCGCTGGAATAAGGCGAATCACATCCGAACCCACCTAGTGGACGCCAACTTCCAGATCATTGACTGAGAGGAGGCACATAGCGATATACGCTAAGGGTGCCTCTGACACCTTAGCATACTAAATGCCAATTGGGAGTAAATTCGGGAGTCCAGCAGCAACAACATTTATCATTACGACACCTGAAGCTTGCTTCCACCTTATCGCTACACCACATGGACCGGTTACTACAGGAGTGTCCACGACTCCTAGTATCTTAGCTCAACAGCATCGTGGGAAGCCATAGAGGCATCCGAAGAATCCTAAACAAGAGCGCCCACCATATTTTCACCCCAATCCACTGGGAGGTTACTCCTTGATTATATACATATATTGAATGTAACTTGATTCTGATGAAACTGAGCAACTATTGGTTGTATTCCTTATCCTTTGTTTACTACATTTATATATCTGCATAATCATTTGATTCATTCCAAGCATTGTCAAGTGTAAATTGGTGATAATCATGGTGATATGAGTGTAATTAATGCTGTAGTAAATTGGTATTGTATGACTGGGTGTGGAATTTCCTGAGTAGCTGTAGCAATCTGAAATTACTATACTACAAGGGATATTTCACATGAATATCATTTCACTCTAAAACCTTGAATTGTTTAAGTCTTGTAATTTGGCTAAATCTAAATCTAAGGAGGTCATTCAGAGCCATCTCCTTTGTTATTAACTCCCTGAGATCTAAAACCAATTGCAAATATCCTAAACATTATATTACTTAAAGTATAAACATAAAATCTCAAGACATAAAATACAAACTTATACTTAAATGTTTATCTTATAAATATAATCTCTTGGACGCTTAAGGCCTCTTGTCTTTTATTTTCCATCTTTGGCTCACATCACTTGTCATGGACAGTGAAGCACAATTCTGTTGTTTTATCACTTGGACAAGGCCGGCTTCACCTGCTATGGTTGATGATATCAACATTGTTGAGTTTTGACATGAGACTAGGTACTTCTATTTATACCTCAATCCTTGGGCTATTTCTTGAACAACAACTGAATTCATCCTACTATTTCTTATACTTATCTAAGAGTTCTGTTCACTGATCCGTTTCTTTCTTTGCTGCCAACATCTCAGTTTCATTTTTGCAAGGAATACATTTCCAATATTCGAAGTTGTGCCTCTTTGACAATATGATTAAGCCCATAGTGTTATATGGTTATGAGGTTTAGGGCCTTAGCTTGGGATCTTGTGACTAGGCTTGGGTTGACAGTTCAAATGATTATGCTTGAGCATATGATCTAATGCAAATGGACTAATCCTCAATGTATTGTCCAAGCTGAATTCACCACCCAACCCCTTAGCCTTAAGATTATCTTCATACTTACTTGGTTTATACATAGGCTTTGATCCATGGGTAATTTTGCTTCATCTTTTGGGAGGTATACTTTATTGGTACTTTGTTCCTTAGGGAGATTGCCTCTTTAGGTCCCTCTACGCATCAATGTTGTTGGCTCTTGAAAGCTCGTTTGCTTTTCTAGTCTATCGACATTTCTTTGGATAGGCTACCTCCTTTCAATTACTCCTTATGTGCTCCTCATCGCCTTCTTCCAAGGAAAGAGGTGCTCAATCGATTTGTCAGAGAGGACATTTACCGTTGGTACATCTTGGTATGGACCTCTCTCTGAATTATCTCAGCCCCAAATTGGCTTTTTACCCTGAAAACTTCTTACAAGTTGCAAACGGGACCATTGTTCGGCCCAACTATCTTTAACATCTTTGATCTAATGGTTTGAGGATTCTCCTTAGCTAGTTGTGAGTATGCTCTCACTGGCATCAAGTTGAGATTGATCACCATATTTTACAAAGTGAAATGGTTTGTTGCCTTTGTTCTCTCCAAGAGGTAGATACTAAAGAGCATTTGATCTTTTGGTGCTTGGTCTACCATGAATTTTGTGGGAGGTGCCATTGTTTATAAAGAGATTTTGGTGGTTCTTTCCCCATTTTCTTTGCTACTTTGATTATAGATGCTTGGGCCTTTTGCTTTAGTAGGTCACCACTTTCACACAAAGATCTCTTTGCACAAAGGCCCAAGATCTATGATATTTATTACTTGCTTCTTTCAACCCGTCATCAATGTTGGAGGCATTAAGATGAGGCATTGCTCACCCTTGCTATTTGTTATGGCTAAGGCTCCTTGGTCCCTAACTATCATTCTCATGGTCATGGCTCTATGTTTTCTTGATGTCAGAACCCTCTAACACAACTCATTTGGGCACATATCTTGGCGACAAGCTCACACTGTCTGTTTGTTTTCTACCACTAATAGTTCTTTGACCTTGAGTGTTAGGGGATGTTTTATGTAGAATTGACTACCTCTTGGGATTGTCCAACCTAATTCCCTTAGCCCTAGACTTTCCTTGATGAGCACTCTCAAACTCTACATTGATGATAATATTGTTGTCTCCTCCATTGCATCCCAGAATCTAGACACCTAATGATTTTTGTTCTTTATCTAGGTGGTCTTTGTTTGCTTCCACTGCTTTGTGAGGTTCTCCCCTCACACATCTATTTATACTTGTACTTATTTGAGGGTTACCTTTTTCTAGATTAACCCTTGCCTATCTATTTCTTTGTTTTTCCTTCTTTTCTTTCTTTATCATATTTGCTTCAAGTCTAAGGCCTCCTTTTTTACCTAGTGTTTTTGCTATTGTAACAGTTGTATGTTCTAGTTCCTTTGACCTTATCTTGGTCATTCATGGACATTAATATAATTTCTTTCTTTCATTCTTTTTATCGTTGCCAATTACAGCAGACTGATTATGGGTTTGTGATTCCCCTTTTAGAAGGAAGAAAAGGACTAAGGAACTAAATAACACAGGGCTTGAAGACTTGGAATAGAGGCTTTTGTGTAGACCCAAATTAGAGCCATAAGAACAAGTACCTACTTGATTTGCTAGGCTACCACTTCGCTTAAAAAGTTTTATCCAAATCCATCATACCTTGCGATGTGGAAGTTCTAGTCAAAAGGAGAAGATCATTGATCCAATGGGTTTACCATAAGTATCTCATTGCCCTCCATCTCTTACGTGCTTGTCATTTATATTGGTTGATGTATTGCCTTATTTTCCTTATTGAATACATTAGTCTACGTTACCGGGTTTTGCAGTATTGCCCCTTGTGCTTGTATGGGTTTGGTACGGTGCTGGGTATGGGGACGAGAGGCCCTAGGGCCCCAAGCACCTGGAGGCGGACCCTGGGTGAACCCAGGTTGGAACTAGGAGGATCTGGGCATATGCAGGTGAAAGTCAAGGAAAAAAACATCAAAGTGGTGTTGTTATCCAAGCATTGAAAGCTCATTTTGCCATCAGTCATCACCATTTCTGCGTGAGAATTAATATTGTGATTCGTTTCAAATGGCTGTGTGAGAATTTCTACGTGAGAATTATTTTGCCTTGGTTGAGGGGACATGCCATGTTTGTTTCAAATGGTGGTGTCCATTTTGTGTGTTTTTTTATTGAATTATTTTGCCCTAGTTGATTGTAATTTTCATTTTGTATCGACATTTGACAAATCACTGAATTATGAATATTTTCATTTTTGCGAATTATGAAGTAGTTAAATATTTTGTTTATTGACAATTATGAGTATTACTGTTTTTTATAATTTTTAATTTTTTAATATATATAAAATTATAAATTATATTTATAATGAATATTAATATTCAATATAACTATAATTTATAATTTTATATATATTAAATTTTTAAAAATTATAATTTTATAACATATAACTATATATATTTTATATTTATAATTTTATAAATTATAACTATATATATTTTATATTTATAATTTTACATATATCTAAAATTGTAAATTATATATATATATACCTGAAACCCGAACCCATACCCATCCCCATACTGGGATCGACAACTTAGACATTAGTGTTTACATTATTTTCTTACTTATGGTTATTGCCATATATATTGTCATGTGTGGTGTCATACTTGTTGCTTTGCACATTGTCTTTCATTTACCATCTTGCATGCATTATTGTCTACATATATTTCTTACTTGTTGCTCACTTGGCACCTTTCTTGATTCCTTTGAGGTACACCAAGGGAGGACTTTTACCTTTTCATAGTTAGAGGTCGATTTAGTACAATCAATATTTTAGTGCATACACCCAATATACTGAAAATGTCATAGGGACATTGTCAAAAATTGCTTTCAAAAAACATCTTATTAAAATTAAAAAATAAACAAAAGGGTGGCAATCTTCAAACAGTTTTTTTCACAATTATTGATAATATAGCAATCATATATTCATAGTTACATTTTTATATTTGTATTCAAGTGTTTTACTCAATTTCAAAGATCCATTTCCAATGGTCAATGTTATTTGAATTTCAGCTCTCAAGGATGTTTATATTACAAAGAATCGATGTTATTCATAATAGGAAGGAGATGAAGGCTCCTTAAATAGAATTACAAAGACGATGTTTCTAAAAGAAACAATCGTTAACAAGAGACGAAGTTAGAAACTACTGGATGACCATTAATAGACATAAATAGAAAGATATTATTCTAATACCCTCCCTTAATGGTCATCATTCTAACTACCCAAAGAGATAACAGAGAAGGCTGCCTCCTTCTCAGAACACTTCTGCAACAAAAGACAAGAGCCTGCCACTGACTCTGCCACTTGAGATGAATCTGCCACCAACCATCCTAGAAACTGCAGAACTTCTGGAAATAACCAAAAACAACAACAACTGTCCAACCTGATGTTGGAGAACTGTCCCTCCCTGTAACTAGAGACACACCGGAACAACTGCCACGATTTTGAGGAAAAATTGACAAACCCTCCAAACTTTTGCAGATGAGCATGACACTCCAAAACAGACTGCAAGAAGTTAGCTGTGCAGATGTTCGCCCCAGCAACTCCAGGTGCGACCAAAACAGACTGCAACAAAGTACGATTTTTGAGGAAAAAATCGCCAAACCCAGGTTGCTTACACATGGTAAAAACCAAACACGATTTTTGAGGATAAGAATCGATCAAAATCGGACACGATTTTTAAGGTGAAAAATCGATCAAAACCAGACACGAAATCCGAGACACGGATCAAAATACAAATCATCGTTTTTAAGGAAAAAACGGTAATACCTGTCCAAAAACCAGAGAGCCCTCCCGAATTGCGAAAAACCTGACTAGGGCATACAGGAGCAAACCCTTAATTTTTGAGGAAAAAATTATAAACCCTCCCATAATTTTTCAGGAAAAAAAAGCAGAAAACCATACTGAATTTTTTAAGGAGAAAAATTATTAAAACCCACCAAATAATTTTTGAGGACAATTATTAAAACCCATAAACATCGATTAGGCATGCAGGCTGCACAAATCCCAAAGCATAGATTTCGAGGCACGTAGAAAAAATTGACGACTACCCAGAAATCCTCTCGAGAAACCCACAAAGAATCTGTAGTCGAAAAGAAATTTCGACTTGAAAACGAGGGTCAAAACCCTAGCCAAAAAATGCAGAACTGCTAGGTGAATCCGAAAAACATGATTTGCAAGGAACAACTGCAAAACCCTAGACGGCTCTGAACGTGAGTTTCAGACTTCACAAACCATAGAAGGAAAAAATGCAGCTAGCAAGAGATTCTTGAAAAATCGCGGCCCGACAGAGAAGAAAAACCTGTCTTTTGGTGCAGGAAGTCGCGCGGGCTTCAACAAACCAGAACAATGGCGCCCAACAGAGAAAAGACGAGGTCCCGCGGTCTTTAAACGGCTACCAACGAAACTAAAACCAGGCGAAAGTTTAAAAACCGCGACCAACAGAGCAACCAAGGATCGCTAAAGACGTGGAGAATAGACAGAAGTCCTAGACCCGTCGCGGACAGTAAGGGACATTCACCACAGACCGCGTGATTCAAAGAGAGAAAAACAAAAAAACCGTGAACAGGATGCGTCGGGATTCTGCTGAATAGAGGAAACCCCACACATGAACAAACTCACGAGATTTCTCAAACAAAAAACAAACTTCAAATTTCAAAGAACCCCCGCGATTTTTAAGAGTTAACAACCCACGAAAATTTTTTGCTAACAAAATCCTGGGCCCTCCCGTGAGGAAGGCTCAGATCTGCTCTGATACCATATTACAAAGAATCGATGTTATTCATAATAGGAAGGAGACGAAGGCTCCTTAAATAGAATTACAAAGACGATGTTTCTAAAAGAAACAATCGTTAACAAGAGACGAAGTTAGAAACTACTGGATGACCATTAATAGACATAAATAGAAAGATATTATTCTAATAGTTTAACAGTCTAATTAGACAATTGAAAAGCTCAAAAATATGTCTTCTTATAGTTTTCTTATATTTTTAATATATATTATTCTCCATGCCTGAACTGTCTCTATCAACTCTAGAATCTAGGAGAGTTTTTGTTTTCCTGGAAATGTGCATTCCTGTCCACCATCTTGGAAAGTCTGAGAAGCATAGTCCAACTGCTGATGCCAAAATTTCCCCCCATTTTTCCAGAATGAGTTCCATTGCAAGGATGTTGCTCTTGTCTGCTCTCTACTTTCTGTTCTTCTGTGGTTATCTTCGAAATTCCCTTCATATTGATCATGGTGAAGACATGTTTAGGGCATTTGCATTTATTGTAAGCTAAATATTGGCTGCTTGTGTTTGTTATTTGCAGGGTCCATATCAGTATGAGACAGTTTCTGGTTTTGTTTGTAGGGCTTTTGGATATATTCCACGAACAGGACAAAGTATTGATATAGTTCTTCAGAAAGAGAATGTGGAAGAGAATGAAGATTATGGAGAGAGTGGTGCGGACCATCATGAAGACCAGCGAGAAAAGATTAAAAAATATAAACTTGAGGTTTGCTTTTTCTTAGAGAAGCTTTTAGAACTATGTAACAAGTCATTAATCACTTACTAGTTGTGTGATTTTAATAGCGTGAAAGATAAGCTATCTTGTAGGCAATTTGATACATGATGCTTGTGTATGTAAGGATTTAAAATTTATATGCTTTAAAAGAATATAGCTGATGTGTGCATTGAAAACTAAGAAGCTTTCAGGATTCACTTTAAACAACTAAAGATCAAGAAATTTAACAGAGGTTATTCAGTCAAATAATTTTGGTTTTCTCCTAAAACCAGTATAATTTAGATTTTATTGTCTATGGTAGAACATGCAATTAGTTCCAACAGTGAAACATGCAAAACATCATATTTAGATTTTAAAAATATAGTTTGAATGTATACCTGATTTATTTTACAGTTTTGGAATACATCAAAGGATAGTTTGATTTCATCACTTGACTAAGAAATGATTACCCGATGACGATCTTGTGCAAATGAAGTCTAGCCTCCTGTTTATAGATGAAATCATGTCAGGACAACTCAAAGCCCTAATCAAACGGACTTCCTAGAACTAGAAAATTTAGAAACTGCTATTGAAGTCTTGGTCAATACATCAAGCTTGTGAATCTCAAACTTGGGCATACTACAAAATGATGATGCTATGAAGCCGCTGCTAGTGAAATCCACCCTCCTTGGGTTGACATTTAAAGATAAAGGTTTATTTTCTACATAAAAAACGATTTATAAAGTCTCAAGCACACTTGTAGAATTTGCAAAAATCACACAATTACTCTTCTACTTAAAATTTTGCTTCAAATGACAGTTTTGGTATGTTTGTTTGAATGCTTAGAAGACTACGATTAGGCTATGTTATGTAAGTACATTTACTGTAACATCAAAAGAACAATAAGAAACAAGCACAAGAATTGGCACATTCATAATTTGTTTTCCTGGTAACATTGAGGTAGAGAAAACAAGCTGGAAAAGGCAAATGCCCAGCTTCTTTAGTTTTCTTATGGACAAATATTAGATACAAGGAGCCAGAATAGAACAGTTACAATATCACTCATTGTTGCTTGCTCCTATAGACTTATAGTCACCCTTTTTTCTGCATTTCCTTCCTTGTATTGCTGATTCCTAATACTCAAATCTATGCACACATGCTTCCAATTGACAACTTGCTCTCTTCTTATGTTTCATAGACTAAAGGATTCCAAATCGTTCAAAAAATGAAGAGATAGTCATTTGACTATTTGTCTACTTGTAAAACTTCTTGGGGGGAATTGTTGCTTTTTGTAGACTAATGTTTATGTTTTTGATTTGCCAATTGCAAAAATGCCACCTATGTTTAATGGTGGTTTCATTGCCAACATTTTGGTTATTGCTTAATTGAGCAGTTTCAAAACCACTGTTTGCTTTAATGGGTGGTTTCCAATGTACCCTGGGTATGCGTCCTTTGCATATTTTGACCCATCTATAGGGGACGTTTTGGGGATGCAGAGATGGATAGGAAACTCCCCACTCTACCCGATTTCAAAAAAAAAGGAAGCGTTTCGGGGACGACCAATTTGAGATAGGAAATGCTAGGGGATGGCTAGCCATTCTTGGGACGACCAAGGAACGTTTGGGGCCTGGGCCATCTCTAGGATGGCTAGTCATCCCTTACAACCTAGTCAACATAAAAATGCAATTAAAAAAACACAAAACTAAAAAAAAGGGATGGGGGCCCACAAGGTACCCCCACACACCTTTACACCAACCCTAAACCTATAAAAGCCATACTAACAACTAAAAACCAAAAACAAACTCATTTAGCCATTTTCCATATTGTGAAGAAGAAGACAAAGAGGGAGAATAGTTGTGAGAAGAGAAGAGAATGATAGTGAGAAGGCGGCATGGGGGCAACAAAACTACATCATAACTTAAAAGTGATAAAGTTATGAAAAATGGCATACGCCTTGAAGGTTTGTGTGGTCTCAAAGGCTTTAATGTGGGCTTGTTGGCAGGGGGTTTGCCACTTAACCCTACCCAATATCGTGATAGGGAGTGCACCAAGGGTGCTACTCCCGGGCCCCATGAGGGGCGCTACCCCACAACCCCACTTACAACTTCATATAGTCAATCAAGAGGAATAGGCTTACCTCTTGATGATTGGAGAAGTTGGTGGTTGTGCATAGTGCCTTGCGACTTCAAGATCCATAGAGTTTTGAGTATTGTTAGACACCAACCACATGTTGGGATGTTGATCCTGAAGATGCCACACAAGTTGATGAGGCGGAGACACAAGAGGGATTGGTTGGAGTTCAATTGGATGAGGCAGTCCCACATAGTGGTAATGACTTAGAATTAGACTCCAATTTTGATGCAATGTTAGCAAATGTTGATTAGGGGCAGCGGCATATTTTCTCTATTTTTGTCATTTTATAGTTGAAATTTGTAGCCCTTGGGCATTTTTTTTGTAATTTTTATATAATATATATGCACATTGACAATGAAAGCAGTTGAATTTTGTTAATTCGTTTGTTGACTCTCATGTGAAATCTCAATTCAACTTTTATGTTATGTATTAAGGTTGTATAATGTATATGATGAATGCCTTATCAATGTTATCATATGAATATTTGACAATTCCTATATTTTAAAATTTTCCATTTTTTCATAGCTGTCCCTAAAAATTTTCCCTCCTAAAAAGTCCGTCCAAGAAACGCGTCCCCCCATGCATTGCCGCCGTTGTCTCGGAAACTTGGTGGAACATAGGTTGTTTTGTTTTCGGCACCTTCATTATCCACCGGTTTTGTAATCATACCAAAAATACTTCGTTTTGAGCCTTGTTGCTAACTAATATTTAATTGATTGATGAAGGGGTTTTAATTTCCTAATCCTTATGGATCATGCCTCCCTTCTAAGAGGCTTTTGGTTCCACAAAAGCTTAGTGGTTGAAAAGATGTGGGAAACACATTCCCACTTTCTCTTTTGTTGCAAGTATGTGTCTAACCGGTGTTGTCATTGATATCAACATATCTGTTTTGTCATTGGTGTCAACTGTGCTCTTGTTTTGATGCTTGCTTGTAATGAGTTAAGTGTTGAAGATAATAAGTATTTCTGATGTAGTAGAACAGTTTGGTAGATTGCTCCGCATTTCCTATAAAATGAATATCCTTGTCTGCGGATTAGAAAGTTATTTAGATGCATGTCTGAAGATGCTATTTTCCAAGTTTGAGCCTCCAGTATGAAGATTTGAGTGAGTTATGTTCACCAGAGTGAAAACTGTTTTTTCTGTATATTTGGTGGTGATAGGAAGAATGTATTATGCTCTGCATTCCTCCGCAGTTAAGTATTTCAATCTGCAGTTCTGGAATCAAGTTTGTAATGATAATAAGTGCCTTCAACTCCAATGGTTCATGATTTGGTGGTCCACAAGCGATCTTTTCCTTATGACAGTAGCTGACAGTGTTGTTCATGTGCTCCGGTTTGAAGAATCTTCTTGACAGAGTGGTTAGAGATTGTGCGGTTGTTCCTGGTGATTGCAATGTGCTTGTGGATGTCTCCTGATCGTGTTCCTACCTTTAGATTGGTCGGCAAAGAGAAATTTGGATCGTGGATGAAGACTGTTCTTAGAAGACTTAATGTTAAAGCTAGTTTTAGCCGACTTGGTTGTTTTCACTACTTGTGGAGATTCATCAAAGATTATGGAGCGTGTCGCGGCGTGGAAGATTGCATTTGAGTCCCAGCTAAGGCATAATATGATCCACATACATCTTTCCCTTAGCTAATTTTGTTTAGGTCCAGACCTATTTCTATGTATGTTTGTAATGCCAACCTTGGAGATTGTTCCGACAGTTGATGAAAGTAATGCCGACCTTGATGTACATTCCAAGGTTGAAGAGTTATATAAAAACATGTAATGAAGTTGCAAAAAAGATGTCCTTGTGCGAAAATGAAAAGATAAGTGCGAAGGTGTAAGAAGAGCAGAGCAGAGGTGTTATCTTGTGCTTCAATGGAGCTGAACTCAGGCATGAAGTAGATGCTATCAAATCAGTTCACCAATCCTTGGTAGTGAGCCACCCCTTGACAGTGAGCATTTTGTGCAATCAGCCTTAAGGCAGTGCGCCTTTGATTTTCGGTATTGCTATAACTTATTTATTTTTGTGGGCTAACACCCACCGTGGTTTTTCCCTTATAGGGTTTTCCACGTAAAAATTCTGGGGTCTCGTGTTATTGTGTTGCACTTCTTGTTTCATGCTTTCATGATTAATCTTAATAACTGTGGTTAAAGAATTTGATGTGTTGATACTCATAAGTGGTTAAAGTTTTGTGACAACTGATTCACCCCCCCTCTCAGTTGTCCTGTGCATTTCAACAGTTAGTATCAGAGCCGATTCCTCGGAAGAAGCCTAACAGCTTGAGGAAGATCCAGGATGGCATGCAAGGATGAACTATCTTCCAGTTGTTTCATATGTAGTGAAATAGATTACTATGCATCCAGATGTCCCATAAGGAGATTGAGAAATAATGCTGAAGAAGATAAAGGCAGAGTATCCAAAAGAACATATTATGATGTCGAAATCGATGACGAAGAATGTCTTTTTCCAGAAGGAAGTACTGATGATGAAGATATGTTTCAAGAAGAGAACTATTGGATTGTTGATAGCAACTGCTCAAATCACATGACTGGTGACAAAAGTAAGTTCATTGATTTTAAGAAGTTTGATAGAGGATTAGTCAGATTTGGAGATGGCTATACTGGTAAGATATATAGAAAAGGATCAATCAGTCTTGATGAAAAACAACATACTAATGATGTTCTTTATGTTGAAAGCTTAAAGCAAAATCTTGAGTGTTGGACATTTGTGTAGAGAAGGATACAGTCTCATATTTTAGGATGATACTTTTGAAATCAGAAAAAAATTCGGGGCTATAATAGCTGGTGGGAAGAGAATAGAAGGAAATCTTTATCAGCTTAGAGAAAGTGACATTATCTGCTCCATGACTTAGAACAGTAATATTTGGATTTGGCATAGGAAATTATGTCATATCAATTTTGATGATCTAGTAAGGATGAGCTCAACTCAAGTTGTGAAAGATTTGCCAGAGATTATATATTCTTATAACATCATCTGCAAGAAGTGAAAAGCAAGCAAGAGGAAGTTTACAGGATGAAGAAAAATCTTCAACTGAACTGTTAGAATTGGTTCATGCAAATCTTTGCGGTCCCACAAAAGTCAGAAGTTTCCATGATGACAGGTATTTTTTGTTCTTTATTGATGATTATTCTAGAATGACCTGGGTTAGTTTTCTTAAAGAAAGATTAGAAGCCCTAGATGCATTTAAAGATTTCAAGACAATGGTTGAAGATGAATTAAATATGAAAATCAAGTGTTTGAAATCTGACAAAGGAGAAGAATTGACCTCTGATAAATTCAATATGTTCTGTGAGACTCATGGGATAAAAAGACAACTATATAGAGAGAATAGAGTAATGGAAACAAAAAGCAGAATTGTTCAAGAAGCTGCTAAGACAATGATTGAGGAAGCTAACTTACCAGAAGTGTACTGGAAAGAAGCTATACATATTGCTGTCTACATTCAAAATAGAGCTCAAGTCAAAGGTATTGATACAAAAACTCCCTATGAATTGTGGTATGGAAAAGTCCCTACAGTGAAATATTTCAAAATTTTTGGAAGCAAATGCTATATCAGAAGAGAAGAAGAACTAGACATGTTTGATGCTAAGTATGATGAAGGGATTTTTCTTGGATACTCTACTAAAAGTAAGGCCTATCGGTGTTACAATAAGAGATTGAAAAAGATCATTGAGAGTGCAAATGTTAAGATTGATAAATTGTCAGTATGAAGCAAAAGGACACAAAGCTGTTGAAGAATAGACAAATTGGTGTTTAATTGCCAATGTTGAATCTAAATCAGTGATGGAAGCCTGCAATACTATGAAATCTTCTGAAGATAAATCTTTGTCCACTAACAATGAAGGACACAAAATTGTTCGTGAAAACATTGAGACATCTGAAGAAGGAAACATGGACTTAAAAGAAAATATAGCAGAAGCAAATGATTACATCAAAGAGCTAAGAAAGCAGATCAAGGAACTTAAACAAAGACTTAAAGAAAATAGTGAAGAATTGAGGTTAGCAAATGAAGAGAAAGCAAAAATTGAGGAGTGTCTGAAAGGCAAAACCAAAGATTGCATAAAGCTTGAAGAAGTTGTGGATCTGAAAGACGATCTGAAACATGCATGGGCTTAACAAGACAAACTCAGTGTGAGTGCTGCCAGATTTGATAGATTAATGGCAAGTTGGAAAAATCCTGATGACAAAGAAGGTATGAGACTAGAGAAAGGTGAAAGCTCTAGAGCAGGTCAAGAGAAGATTGTTGAGGTCAAGGAGAACAAAGGCAAACATAATCAGGATCAGATGAATAGATCAAGAAGACCATTGGTTAGGCAACCAAATGCTCAAAGGTACCCATCTTTCAATGGCCATTGTTTTAACTGCAATAAGTTTGGTCATAAGGCTACTTAGTGTAGGAGTAGAATGAATCAGAATGTTCCATCATTCTCTGGTCAATGTTTCAATTGCAAGGAAATTGGTCACAGATCAAATGAATGCAGAAGTCTGGTAAGGAATGGTTTTAACAATGCAAGAAATACTCAATCCTTCAATGGAAAGTGCTTTGCATGCAATAGATTTGGGCACATGGCTGACCAATGTAGATCAAGAATGAATCCAATCAATAGAAGGAATCAGGGACAGAGGAATGTGGTATGCTACAATTGCAATAAATTTGGACATGTTGCAAGATTCTGCAGATACAAGAATGAGAAAAGAGACTGTCCTACAGAGAAAAGGAAAACAAAGCAAATAGAAGATAAAGGTAAGAACAAGATTGATCTAGTAGAAATCAAGAAGGAAATGAGCAGAATTTGGACTAAGAAGGATGCAAATGAGGTTATAGATGTATCCGCACCAACCTCTAGGGCAGAGACCTCCGGGAAGTAAATTGGGAGTCTTGGCTTAGGGGGAGCTTATATTGAAAATCTTTTTCTCCCCTGCCAAAGGATTGATGCTAATGACTTAGCATGAAGAGACTATGATTGTGAAGGATAAAGGATGAGTTGTGCAAAGTAAGAAGCCTGCTATGTAAAAAGGATTAATCAGAAAAGACAATATGTTACGAATGATGACTGGAAGCATTTGATGAACTCAGAAGTGAATGAACATGAATCAGATGAGTTGTCAAGTAGTGAAGAATAAAAGGATGAAGAAGGTACAAATGAGGAAGCACCGGAGAAACATCAATCTGAAGACCAAATCATTGGTAATAAGAGCAAAGGTGCATTGACAAAAAGAAGAATAAATAGAACCCAATTTCAAAAAGATCCTAAAGATATTTGAAAGGCACATTAGACCATGACTTATGGTATCCAAAGAATAATGATTTCACTCAGTGTTTATACAGATGCAGATTGGGCCAGAGATGATAGAAAAAGTACAAGTGGAGGTGCTTTTTTCTTGGAAAATAGATTGGTTTCATGGTTGAGCAAAAAACAAGATTCAATCTCCTTGTCTACTGCAGAAGCAGAGTATATTGCAGCAGCATGTTGTTGCACTCAAATGTTATGGATGAAGCAGACTTTGAAGGACATAAGAGTTGTGTATGAAGATCCAATTGCAATCTTTTGTGACAATACAAGTGCCATAAACATTTCAAAGAATCCAGTGATGCGCTAAAAAACAAAGCACATATCAATAAGGTATCACTTTTTGAGAGAGAAGGTGACAAAGAATGAAGTAAAGATGGAATATGTGTCCACAAAAGATCAGATTGCAAACATTTTCACTAAGCCTCTGCCTAAGGATACCTTTGAGTATCTCAGAGAAAAGTTAGGGGTTATACCCCTCCTGCTCTGAACTAAGATGCATAGGAATGCATCAATCCAGTGGTGCCTAGAGTCTCAGTCATTGATCTAGATTGATGTTTTGAGAGCTACCACTCAGGGGGAGTATCTAATGTTATTGACATAAGTTCTTGTTTAAGAGCAGTTTCAGTTTGATCAGAGCAGCAGAGTGCAAGTATGTGCCCTTTGCCATTGATGTCAAAGGAGGAGAGAAATCATGTGAAAAACTCAGGGGGAGAAAGAGTGTAGATGTATAGAAAGAAAGGGGGAGTATCTTGTCTTGATGGTCTTTACAGTTATTCACATCATATGTTGCCATCTATGATAAAGGGGGAGATTGTTGCAAGTATGTGCCTAACCGGTGTTGTCATTGATGTCAACATATCTGTGGTGTCATTGGTGTCAACTGTGCTCTTGTTTTGATGCTTGCTTGTAATGAGTTAAGTGTTGAAGAAAATAAATATTCCTGATGCAGCAAAACAGTTCGGTAGATTGCTTCACATTTCCTGTAGAATGAATATCCTTGTCTGTGGATTGGAAGTTATTTAGATGCATGTTTGAAGATGCTATTTTCCAAGTTTGAGCCTTCGGTATGAAGATTTGAGTGAGTTATGTTCACCAGAGTGAAAACCGCTTTTTTTGTATATTTGGTGGTGACAGGAAGAATGTATTATGCTCCGCATTCCTCCGCAGTTAAGTATTTCAGTTTGCGGTTCTGGTATCAAGTTTGTAATGATGATAAGTGCCTTCAACTCCAATGGTTCATGATTTGGTGGTCCACAAGCGATCTTTTCCTTATGACAGTAGCTGACAGTGTTGTTCATGTGCTCCGGTTTGAAGAATCTTCTTGACAGAATGGTTAGAAATTGTGCAGTTGTTCCTGGTGATTGCAATGTGCTTATGGATGTCTCCTGATCGTGTTCCTACCTTTGGATTGGTCCGCAAAGAGAAATTTGGATCGTGGATGAAGACTGTTCTTAGAAGACTTAATGTTAAAACCAATCTTGGTCGACTTGGTTGTTTTCACTACTTGCAGAGATTCATCAAAGATTATGGAAGCGTGTTGTGGCGTGGAAGATTGCATTTGAGTCCCAACTAAGGCATAATATGATCCGCATACATCTTTCCCTTAGCTAATTTTGTTTAGGTCCAGACCTATTTCTATGTATGTTTGTAATGCCGACCTTGGAGATTGTTCCAACAGTTGATGAATGTAATGCTGACCTTGATGTACATTTCAAGGTTGAAGAGTTGTATAAAAATATATAATGAAATTGCAAAAAAGATGTCCTTGTGCGAAAATGAAAAGATAAGTGCGAAGGTGTAAGAAGAGCAGAGCAGAGGTGTTATATTGTGCTTTAATGGAACTGAACCCAGGCATGAAGTAGATGCTATCATATCAATTCACCAATCCTTGGCAGTGAGCCACCCCTTTTGCAGTGAGCCGATCTTGGCATTGAGCATTTTGGGTAGTGAGCCCTAAGGCAGTGAGCCTCTGATTTTCGGTATTGCTATAACTTATTTATTTTTGTGGGCTAACACCCACCGTGGTTTTTCCCTTGTAGGGTTTTCCACGTAAAAATTCTAGTGTCTCATGTGTTATTGTGTTGCGCTTCTTGTTTCATGCTTTCATGATTAATCTTAATAATAGTGGTTAAAGAATTTGATGTGTTGATACTCATAAGTGGTTAAAGTTTTGTGACAACTGATTCACCCCCCCTTTCAGTTGTCCTGTGCATTTCAACATCTTTAACATGCCATTTGACTTGCCTCTACATCTTCATTTTGGGGCCAACTTGCCAAGATTCTTGTTGCACTCTTCTAGTCTGTCTTGTACTCTAGCACCACATCCTCCAGCTCTCCTTGAGAATCCAAGACCAAGTCTTCAATAGAGGGTAGTGATTGCCCTTCTTTCTCCTTATCTAGCATAGACATAGTTCAAAAATTTGGTAGGCCTAAAATTTGATTCAAACTTGAGACTTGGCAAAAAATGCAAACATTAAAAAACATGCATAAAATTGAATTTAGAGAACTTGTAATTAGTTTTTCCTTCATAGGCATCCACACAACGACTTGAAGCTTTAGTCAAAGAAGAAATTTATAATATTTATAGATCAACAAATGAGTTCAATGCACATTGTAGTGTCCTATGATTATAAATTACAAATCCATATAAATCTTATAAATCCATAGTGTCATAGCCCATCCGTTGATGGAGAGAGAGAGAGAAATTACATTGATTATAGGCCCATCATCAATCATGACATGTTTAATGGAATAGTCTTGAACTTGGACTATTAGGTAAAGGGGGAGATCACCCTTTTTAGTGATGTCATTAGTTGAGGGTAACTTCTCGAAATCAAATGTGCAAGAAGAATGCTTTTTGTTTGGAATGTTTTCAACTAAATGGCCTAAATCTAAGGCATTGAGGAGAGTGTTCTTGTGAGTGGGAGAACTCTTGAGAAGTTCTAGCATGTGAGAAAAATTCGAATCACTAGAGGTGGAGATTGGTCGTTTTGGTCCTTGGGTAGCACAAACCTCTTTGTCCAATTGTACGAGGCGCAAGGTGTTTTGATCCAAGATGTTTTGATGGCTTTTGGGACTATTTCCTTCATCTTGTTGGAATGTGTTCATAAATTCTTGTTGTTGATCTTTTGGGAGGTTGATATAAAGTGTTGGTACTCTCGACCATAGTTGGTAGACTCGGATTTGGCAAAAACTCGGCAGACCCAAAATTTGCGGCTCAACAAAAACTTGGTGAAAACTCGACAAAAACTAAGGAAAAAACTCGACAAAAACTAAGGAAAAAACTCGACAACTTAAAATTAAAAAAATAACTTAAATTTCTTTAAAAGCACAATTTTTTTACAAAATTCAATGACAAAATTTATCCAGTGAGTCCATAAATGAGTACAAAATTGTTTTCTATTAGATTTGATCTATGTTCCATGGAGTTTCTTGACGGGGAGACAGCGGATGGGTTTCGGGGTGGGGGGGACCAAGGGCCTAAGTTTGGGGACGACAGGGGGATGGTGGTGGGATGATGATGGGTGGGGGTCTGGGGCTGGAGCACCTAGCGGGGTCGAGGGCCAGTGCCCCTCGCGGGGTTCGGGGGCAGCCCAAATTAAGGCCTTCGATACCACAGAAACAATCATGGTGCATGTCATTTTTACAATTTTATCACTATGTTTTCTGCAATACCAAGTCCTTACTTTTCCTATCCTAATACTCTCACTCTTGTAGCCATTAGCCTTTCTCATTTTTTTCACTTTTGTGACTGCTTAGGGTGTGGATGGGGCCCATAGACCATTAGGGTTAGGGTTACTAGCACAAAGATCCCAAAAAAATTCTGATTTTAAAATAACTGGAAGAGATTCTGAATATCCATGCAGTAGAGGTGTTTTTACATTGGTTGATGCTTCATGAGGACTGCTCAACAGCAACTGAAATTATTTTCTCACCAACAATGCCTTTGTTTTGCCCCGTAGAACAATGTAGGTATCGACAAATGCCAACAACACACCCATTACACTGTTCAAAATATTAATTCAATATCATGGTTTGAAACAAATATTAAAAGATTCCTTAGAGAGCCACAAAGGAAGACTTAAAATCAATGCTAATAACAGCCTTCAGTAACATATCGGCATGTTTCATTGCTCCATTTAATCACAACTAATTTTTTTAACTGCTCATTCAATTTTCAGCCATAAACTTTAGTGTCAACAAACAATAAATCTAATCCATCACTGAAAGGATTTGCGTAATGCTATATAAATCTGAAGAAATAAAAAGTATTTTTTTTTATTATTATGAAGATACATTGGGGCAATGGAGAAACAAAATCTTATGTTGAATGCCTTTTTGAGATTTTCATCTCACAACTCACTTTTTCATGGCAGGATTGTATACTTAATCTGATCTTGGAACCTTGGCCGCCTTGATCATCTATATATTTACATAATCTAGCAATCTGCTTATGAATGTGAAGCTGAAATTAGAGAACTAGGATTGCATAAGAGAGGAGAACCCGAAGTTACTGGTTTGGGTATGGGGTCAGGTATTGGTTTGGGGTTTGGGTTCACCAATATGGCATAAACAATTTTTCCGGGTTTGGCCTACTATATATATATATATATATATAATATATTAAAAATAAATAAAGAAAAATATATTTATATACAAATATAAATATAAATTAACAATAAATTTAAAATATAAATGTAATTGAATTATATAATAAATATACATACATAATAAAGATTGTAGGCATGAATTTTCCATAGTCCATGAAGATGACAATATTCTAGCTTTTGGATTCAATTGTGTTTGTTTTTTGCACCAATGTTTCAGATCACACTTTGTGATCTGTTATCAGGATGAAGAAAGAATAGTGGACCACAGATCATAGAGTGATCCAAAACGTTGATGCAAAAAACAAACACAATTGAATCCAAAGCTAGAATATTGTCATAATAAAGATGTTCAACTTACTATAGAGGAGGAGAGGGAGGGGGAGGGGGGTGCGATGTGAGGGTGGTGAGGTTTTCTACTATCTTCGTTGTTCAAAGCAAGGAAAAATCTTGATTACTCATTGAGCACTACATAATCTAAAATGCTGACGAAGGACCATAAATTGACTTTAATAATGATGAATAAGTGATGCAAACTTGTATGTCGTGTGAACCAAGGGCCGAGTGACTTTTCGTTTGAATGCCTAAACAATTGTATCATGCTTCATTAACTTGGTTTCTTTGCTTGCTCATCCATGCTCGTTTCTTCAGTTGGCACCAGGGTTTTGATTATCATCCTAGGAAATTTTCCATCTAGATTGGAACAGTTGTGACATTTTTGGTGATGAGTTCCCAAATACCATTTTAGACCATTTGAACAGAATCTCGGATTACAATCTCACAAACATTTACAAGAAGAAAATTTACAAAGCTGAAGACCCTCGAGATTCCATTTTTTCCTTAAGTGCATTTTTCTTTTTTTTCTTTTTGGTTTGCTTGATTTTTTTTTGGTTTCTCTAGGTTTGCTCGTATGAACCTTGGGCATACCTAGATGCGAATTGGGCTTGGATTCGAACCTAGACATGTTCTGGCTGGGTACGGCCCTGAGTATTGGCGGACCCTATAACATCTTGTGAAACAAATGGTAATTGTAATCTCTTATGCATTCTATAACATTTATTCCATTTGAACATTGTTTATATGGCCCTATATCCAATATTAACCCTAAAATTTCAAACCAATATTAGAAACAAAAGCCAGAAAATCGAGTATAGACCAATACAAAAATCAAAATCTATGAGGTTTTGGTTTTCAAATAAATTCGAAGAGCTAGAGATTTCATGTTAGAAACTCACCTTAAGTCAGTGGGAGGTCTCCATTGACAACAACCTTTGTTCCAAACAAGGACGTGTATTATCATATTTATATTATAAAATAGGCAACTTCAACTAACTCAATCTTACTTGAATGGTTCTATTACAAGCCCATGGCTATCCAGCATTCTGAATGCACTTTTTACAAAAATAATTATTAATTAGAATTGAAAGCGAGATCATTGATTTGTCTCAATCTAAGTATGGAAATGTAAAACAGTTAGTTCACATCTCATTAGTGGAGTTGCATATAAATGGAAGATTCGATAAATTTGTCGTGTCCCCATTTCCGATTTAAGTTAATGGGATGAAACCGTAGCTTATTAATAATTTCCCTTAGGCTAAAAGTGTTGAGGTGGAAATAATTTTAATAATAATGTTTTAAGTTTATCCTTATATTTTATTGTAAAATATTAGAAAGGGATAAGTATTATTATTAAAAGGTCATATTACTGAGATATGAAAAAATCTTGTAAGTAAGAAACTTTTGGAGGAAAAAGGAAAAGCAAAAAAAGATCTATAAAGGAAGGAAATTCCTCATAGTTTTGCATGCTATTTTATTATCAAAAACCCCTTTGCAGAGCTTGGACATTTATGTTCATTTTTTACTAGAGGACGAAAACCCTCATGGTTTCCAAAGATTGGAGGACGAAATACCTTTGATTCAGTAAAGGTGATTTCATTCAGGAATCATATTGTGTTCCAATTGAAGATTTAATTTATTGCAAGAGTTCTCCATCATTGTTAGATTCATCATATTTTCCAGAATCAAATTGTAACAACTTTGGACCTGACCGTACCATTCATTTAGTTATTGGTTTTCCTATCAATAAAGGCCATATTGTTTTTGATGATGATCAAATGTATTGTGGGGCTGCCATACTATCTTCAATAAGCAGCAATTTAATATTTTGTACTTAGTCGTACACTTCTGAACGCTGCGGCCAGTTTGGAGTCATTTTGTGGTGCCGTACCATGTAGGTACAGGCTGTACACTTGTTAAAAAGGTCTGCAATTTATGATCAGCTACTGGGAAATTTGGTTAGTAAATTGTTGAATCATTTCTTTCTTATCAGACACCTATCTTGTGGAATATGTCATTATTATTTATGAATCAGATTTTTTGGAATCATAAATGATTTACTGTTAAAAAATTCAACATGCAATGATATTTGAATAATAGTTAAATTAGTTCTTGAGCTATTCCAGAAATTTATTGAAGCAAATTAATTTTGGGAAAAATATCATAAAATATTCCTTTAGGGATATTACAGTGGTATAAAAAACGTCTTCTTGCTAGCTTGAGAATTGCAAAATACAAATTAATGCAACTCAGTGATAAATAATACGTAGTTTATTGCAGAAGGTTACAAAATCAAGACACATGACCGGAGATCGAAGAATTAGAAATGGGTGACAGAAAAGAAAGAGGAGAAAGGATCCCAACAAATGAGGAAAAAACTGAGATTCAATATAATGCAATTGTTAACATAAGCCAAGGGTAGCAATGGATGGCCAATCTTACGGCATAATTGTTATAGACAATGCAAAATTTGACTATTCCTCGGTGTTGGGTCCCAAAATAGCTGCAACCCCAAACCCTAAAATATTTCACAATCACCAAGGCCAGGGGTGTCATCAAGGTGATTGAAAGAGGTTTATCAACAGGTCAAGGGCGATTTTGGCCAACTTATAGGAGTGGGTATGCTCCTCTACACTTTAGGCTCAGCTAGACCTAGGAGGGATATTCCTAGAGGCATGAAATAAAACACAAACATACATAGCCATACCCAATGTACACTTGACCCCCAAAACTGTCAATAGGTCAAGACAAACTGGTTGCACAGGCCTCTGATTAAGCTGATCGCTGCACTATGCAATTGCACCCAAACATGGCACTACTGCACTCCTCAAGATGAATCCATTTAACTTTGCATACACAACATACATAGTGCAGACATACATGTTCATGATTCACAAATGATTTGAGTTGTTTTGCATTACTTCAAATTTATCCCTGGTTATAAAACAAAACCATGAACAACAAGAAAAATCCTAAACTAAACCTACTCCTACTTCTACAACGAACAAGACAGAGAGCTAAATTAAAATGATGATTGATCCATCCCCAATATGGACTGGTGCCTACTCCATTGGGCAACTAAGTCATAGAATGCAAGGAGGAAAGAAAATATGCAGCAGAGGATCAATGGAACCAAACATGTATTCACATACATATCATCAATAGAGTCTTCATGCAATGGACATACTTAATAATCCAAGAAAGAACTACAATGATTCATATGCAACAAAGAAATGGCAAATACAAAGCCTTGTATTAACTTGGGTGTTGTCACACACCTCCAAACCTTAGTTACAATCGTGCCAACAAATGTGGCAAGAGAAAACATACAACTGCAATTATATATTCGCCAAAATCATTACAAACTCCCGTGGAGACATACCAATGCATGTGGATCTGCTTTACACATCCTTCTTACGCTCTGCTGAATACATCCCTTCACTTACAGACCAAACTGACGTGACTTGATACCCTAAAATCCTCCTTAGGCGCTTCCAGACCAGACAATTGGTTCAACGACCAACCCCTTGAAAAGAGCTTCGATCTTCTATTTATAGCATGAGTCAATCCGATTTGAGGGCGAAATGGGAGGGAAAACCTCACCAACTCCACCAACCACATTAAAAATGATGTTTTCATTCGCCCACTTGGCATTTATGGCGATCTGAGAAGTTGTCGGCGCATTTGAAAGAGCAAGGAAGGCCAAGAAGTCGAGCTTCGACAAATTGGACTTCCGAGCCCAGGCCTTTCGCTTTACAACTTACAACATCCGAAAGAGGAAGGAGGGAAGCCTTGACCCCGCCTATGTATAGATATGAAGGCTTTGGGGGTCGGGCCTTGGGCCTTCACTATTTCACCATACGCCTTCCGGAAGGGAGAACAAGAAAGCCTTGACGTCTGCCTTTCGCCTTGCATAGAAGGAACACTTGTTGGGGGGTCGGTCGTCGGGCCTTCCTCTTTCCGTCTTCTTATGAAGAAGGTGGAAGGAGGGAAGCTCGAACTTCGACTTCCGACACACTTAGTGCTACATTGGCCCCGTCGGACTTCGGCCTTTGAGCCTTCCACTCTGCAACACTAAAGAAGACGGAAGGCCGAAACTCTGACCTCCGACGCTCCACAGTATTGTATCATACTTAGAATATTTTTCGTTACCTTGGTAGACTTTGGCCCTCGGCCCTTCTCCTCGACGTCTGCCATGAAGAAGACGGAAGGCTGAAGGCTTGACCTCCGACACACTTAGACGAATTTTCAACACTTAACACTTAGGAAAATTTAGCCTTGGAGGACTTAGGAGCCAAAAGGGAAAGCACGATGGAAGGAGGAAGCCCGAAACTCCGACCTCCGACAAATGTAAAAAACAAAAGGAAACACCTAGAATTTTTGACTTAAGTCATTTTTGGGCCTTTGTTTTCTTGTATTTTCAAAAGGCAAACACATAGAGGGCTATTTAAAGGAACCCATGGGAAATATCTCTGATCGGGTATCAATGATGGGCTTTTCAACAAAGGCACAAAGTGGGATTTAGATGGATTTTTAGGGCAAAATAATGCATTTTGGGGACTGGATTTTCAAGTCCCAACACTCGGCAAGAAGCAAATCCTACAAGTGAAGGAAGTGCGATAGTAACTAATAGAACTATCAGAACCATGGTTGGATCTACACCTAGGCCTTCTCAGCCTACATTGTTATAGAGGTAAGAACAACTAGAGGAAGAAGAACCAATACAGGAAGGAAACAACTTTGCAACATTCTTTCATGAGTACAGGTCTCTTGGTCCAGATTTTCATGTAGAGATGTCGCCAAATTTTGTAATATAAAGATCAAAGGTGAATAAAAAATTGATAAAAGACAATATAAATCAGCCACATAGAGAATTGTAGAACAAATTGAGTAAATTGACCATTCTGCTATTTGATGGCTCACACAAATGCAGGGCTTGTGCTTGGATTCAGAAATTGGATAGTTACTTATCACTGAATCCAATGTATGAGGAAGAGGCCATTAAATTTGCTACACTTCAATTAGAAGTTATAACACAATTGGTGGTACCATGGATTGATTACATAGGGTCACAGTCTTATTGGGACTTTTGAAGAATTCAACGGAAGACTAATTGACAGATTTGACAGATAGGATTTGGAAACACATTTCAAGGAACTAACTCAATTAAGGCAACTTACTACTATTGACAATTATGTGACTGAGTTCCAAAGACTATCTGTGATGGTCCTAGATATATCAGAGAGGAGACTCACTTTCTTGTTTATGGAAGGTTTATTTGAACCTCTTAGAGGTTGGGTAAAGGCTTTTAATCCACCTTCACTATAAGAAGCTATAAAAAGATCATTCACATTGGATACTTCAGTACCTAAGAACAAATTTGTTCCAAAAGCACCTCTGATAGTTCAATAGAGGAAACCATCTTAGAGGGGTGTAGCTTCTCCATAAAATACACCACCCAGAGCAAGGAAAGATGATGAGACAAGGAATGAACTTCGAAGAAAGAAACTATGTTTTTCTTGCAAAGAGCCTTGGGAACCCGAACACTATATAGAGATAATCTCCAATGAAGAGTTTGATGCAGAGGAACAAGAGGTAGAGGTCGAAGAAGAGGAAACAAAAACTAAGAGGAAAGAGAAGGAAGAAACTATAGGAGGCACCCTAGTCACACATTCAGGTACTCCTAGATACCATCCTTTCAAAATTTGTGGAGTTCTACATGGGTAGAAAATTATTGTGTTAGTGGATAGTGGGGCAACCCACAATTTTATAGATGAAGGATTGATTATTAGGAGAGGTTTAAAATAGAAACCTTTGAGGGATTTAATGTTGTAGTAGCAGATGGTTTCACAATTCCTTGTACTCAGAAAATCCAGCAACTGGATATTACAATGGGGAGTCACAAAATATGTGATGATTTTTATGTAGTTGGTTTGGGTGAGGATATGGTCTTAGGGGTGCAATGGCTATATTCCCTTGGGGAATTTTCATAGAATTATTAAACCATGGAATTAAAATTCAAATCAGCCAATAAGAATATAGTACTTCATGGCATTTTCGATGGGGCTTCCAGAATAGATTCAACTAAGAAGATGGAAAGGTCATTTCGAAGAAATCAAGTGGCTTGGGTAGCACGTTGTTTGATAACAACTTTAGCTTCATACACCACACAAAAGTCCTATCATGTAAACATGTAGTCCATTTTGGATAAACACAACATGATGTTTAATGATATACCTCCAGGACTATTGCTAGATAGAGGGTTTCAGCATATAGTGGAGCTAGAAACAGGTTCCAAACCTATTATTACCACACCTTAACCCCATCCCCATCCCAAGATGCATAAGGAAGAGATAGAGAAAGCAATAAGAGAGGATTTGGATATGGTTCATATCAAACCAAGCTCTAGTCTTTTTGCTTCCTTTGTAGTCTTAGTAAAAAAGAAAGATGGCACAATGAGGACGTGCATTGACTACAGAGACCTCAACCGGAAGGCTATCAAAAATCACTATCCAATACCTAAGATTGATGAATTGATAGACAAGCTACATGGAGTTGTGTATTTTTCTAAGGTTGATCTTAGATTGGGATGCCATCATATTAAGGTGAGAGATGAGGATGTGGATAAGACAACTTTCAGGTGTCACTATGGGCATTATGAATTTTTGGTCATGTCCTTTGGCTTGACAAATGCTTTGACAACCTTCCAGTCTTGCATGAACAAGGTATTCCTTACACACTTGAGAAAATTTGTCTTGGTCTTCTTTGATGATATCTTGGTATACAGTAAAACATGGGAGGACCATTTGAAGCATTTAGATATGGTTCTTAGTGTTTTGGAACAACAACCATTTTATGCAAAAGAATCCAAATGTGAATTTGGAATGACTGAGATTTTATACTTGGGACGTATTATTAGTGCCAAAGGTGTCCAAGTAGACCCAAAAAAAATACAAGTGATCATAGATTGGCCGCCTCATAAAATTTTGACTCAATTAAGAGGTTTCTTTGGACTTTGCAGTTATTACAGGAGATTTGTCAAAGGTCTCTTGTAGCTTTCTGTACCTTTGACTGATTTGACAAAGAAAAGAGGTTTCTCTTGGTTAGAATCAACATAGAGAGCTTTTGATAAGCTCAAGGTGGTCATGAGTTCATGTCCAATGTTAGCTGTTCCAGAATTTTCACTTCCCTTTGTTCTTGAATGTGATGCTTTAGGAGAGGGAATTGGGACAGTGTTAATGTAGAATGGACATCCCATTGCTTATGCCTTGGCCAAATTCCAACAATATTAGTATGTGGTAAAATCTGATCACAATAGCTTGAAATTCTTTCTCAGCCAAAAATATCTGAACGATAGACAACAAAAATGGGTGAGTAAAATCCAAGCAAAGGACTTTGATATAGAGTATGTAAAAGGAAAGAATAATATTGTAGCTAATGCTTTGTCTAGAATGCCAAGTTTAAACTCTATGTTGGAAATCTCTACGAATTGGAAAGTTGTCATAATGGTAGAATATGCAAAAAATACATTTGCTATTGAAATTCTTGAAGGGAAAGTATATGATGATAGGTACAAAGTAGCAAATGATCTTATCCTTTATAAGGATAGAGTGCATCTAATCCCAAAGTCTAAGATGAAGATTAAAATTCTGAGAGCAGTGCATGACACACCCTTGGCTGGTCACCCAGGGTACTTCAAAACCTACAAACAACTCGGAAAATTTTTCTTGGAAAGGACTCAAGGGAGATGTCCTTAAGCATGTCAAGGAGTGTGTTACCTATCAACAAAATAAAACAGAACATGTACTTCTAGTTGGTTTACTGCAGCCCCTTCCAATTCCCAAACAGAAATGAGAGTATTTCTATGGACTTCATTATAGGTCTTCCAAAGACTCATGGTAAGGATTGCATATTCATTGTGGTAGATAGACTTGCTAAATTTGCGCATTACTTTGCAATATCTACAAAATATAAGGCACCATAGGTAGCTGATTTATTTTTTAGAGAAATCTTCAGACATCACGGGTTGCCCAAAAATATAGTGAGTGATAGGGACAATTGGTTCCTTAGTATTTTTTTGCAGTAACTTTTCCGCTTGGCAGGAACAAAATTAACTCCCAGTGCCAGATACCACCCACAAACAGGTGGCCAAACAGAAATTGTAAACAAGTGGGTAGAAGGTTATTTGAGGAATTATGTAGAATATGCTTGGAAAAAATGGCTCCATCTAGGGGAGTGTTGCTACAATACCTCATATCATATGTCTATTGGAATGACTCCATTCATGGTTTTATATGGTTATGTCACCTTATCTTTTGTTGATTTAGTCTCAACTAATAGCAAAGTACCAAGGGCTAAAGACATGGTCAAACAAAGTCAAGAAATCTTGGAGTCACTCAAGGAGAACCTCCAAAGAACTCAAAATCAATAGATGTATGCTGATCGACATTGTATTGATAGATCTTTTGAGGTTGGAGACTTGGTTTTCTTGAGGTTATGACCATACAGGGAATCTTCTCTCAAGAGAAGTGGAGTAGAGAAGCTAAAATCTCACTTCTATGAACCTTACAAGATATCACAAAGAGTTGGAGAAGTGGCTTATGAACTAGAGCTGGCAGAACAAAGTAGGATGCACAATGTTTTTGATGTTTTGTGCCTCAAGAGAGCACTCGGACAACAAATTATTCCTTCGGCAGAATTGCCTCCTCTAGATGATGAAGGCAAATTGATCTTGGTTCAAGAAGCTATTATTGATACCAGAGAATAAAAGGTTGAGAAGTAGAACTATTATAGAATATCTGGTACGTTGGCAAAACCTTCCCCATGAAGATGCTACATGGGAGAATGCATAGATACTTGAGCATCCCAATCTGAAATTGCTTGAAGACAAACAATTCTAGGAAGGGCAGACTATCATGTCCCCATTTCCAATTTAAGTTAATGGGATGAAACCGTAGCCTATTAATAATTTCCCATAGGTTAAAGGTGTTGAGTGGGAAATAATTTTAATAATAATATTTTAAGTTTATCTTTATATTTTATTCTAAAGATTAAAAAGGGGTAACTTAAGTATTATTATTATTATTAAAATGTCATATTAATGAGATATTAAAAGATCTTGTAAGTGGGAAATGTTTGGAGGAAGAAGGAAAAGTGGAAAAAGATCTATAAAGGAAGGAAATTCCTCATAGTTTTGCATGCTATTTTATTATCAAAAACCCCTTTGAAGATTTAATTTATTGCAAGAATTCTCCATCATTGTTGGATTCATCATATTTTCCAGAATCAAATTGTAACAGCTTTGGGCCTGATCGTACGATTCATTTAGTTATTGATTTTCCTATCAATAAAGGCCGTACTGTTTTTGATGATGATCAAATGTATTGTGAAGCTGCCATACTATCTTCAATAAGCAGTGATTTAATATTTTGTACTTAGCTGCACACTTTGGAAAGCTGTGGCCAGTTTGGAGTCATTTTGTGGTGTTGTACCATTCAGGTACAGGCCGTACACTTGTTAAAAAGGTCTGCAATTTATGAGCAGCTGCTGGGAAATTTGGTTAGTTAATTGTTGAATCAGTTCTTTCTTATCAGATGACCATCCTGTGGAATGTCATTATTATTTATGAATCAGATTTTTTGGAGTTATAAATGATTTACTGTTCAAAATTTTTGCATGCAATTACATTTGAATAATAGTCAGTTAAATTAGTTCTTGAGCTATTCTAGAAAATTGTTGAAGCAAATTAATTTTGGGAAAAATATCATAAAATAAAAATATTCCTTCAGGGATATTACAAAATTTCGCATGTAAGATTATGATATGTCCCATCTAGCACAACAAAAATTGACCCTTTGAGAAAATAAAGGGCTTCTATTTTTTATAATAGGTAAATGAAGGATGACAATAGGTCCATTACCCTGCTAAAACCAATCGAGAAAAGCCTAGGCATGAATGCAATTACAGAGAGTTGGTACTTTTCAATGTTAATATGGAATTTAAGAAATGCTGCTAAAACAGAGTTCCAGGCAGCACCCCACTAAGGAATGGGGCTGATCCTGTAGCAATTCATTAGTTCATAGAGTATAAGAGCACTCTTTGATATAGCCGTCCGTAGATAATACTGCAACCATTGCAGCCTACGGGGTCACATATGGATTGAGCATTACAATTAAACAATTTGTGTGCCTCCTGTACATCTCTGCATGCATGGTTATCATGGCAGCCACAGTGACAACAGAAAAAAATATGGTTTCAAATAGTTAAATGCAGGAAAGCAAACACACCTAAACAGAGCCACTAAGACATCAAAACAGATTCACTAAGCAAAGTCCAGGCTTCATGGTGACAGCCTAAAGTCTGTTTGTGGTGAAAGGACTGTTGGGGCAGCACCTTTTCTCACTGCGCTGTTTGAACATTAACCATCTCAGCAGCTCTAGCACAAATGGCCACTGAATGATGACCTTGATGACTGTGTTGAGAGGATGATGGAATAGGATGTCCAAAGGTTTGCTTCTCTATTTCCAGTGTAGCACATTTGCATTGGCTGGGAAGGGGAGTGTTCGCTCTGCACCAGCCATCCTTATTTTCCTGGAAAGTATATGAAACAATAGCAGGATCCCCCTCAAAATGCATAAGGAGCACCTCTTAGCCTTCCTCCTTTCCAACCCACCATAGTTTGTTTACAAATTGGGCACTGAATCAGGAAACTTCGGAAGAAGAAGCTGTTGTGGGAGCTAAAGAAGATACTATTATACTCAAAAAGCTGCAAGGATCAATCTATTGCCCATGAATTAGCTGCAAAGACTTTATCTGTAATACTGGAGGTACATCAATAAAGAATAAGTCTGAAATTTTGGTCATAAAAGCCCAAAGGAAGTATGGTTATATGAGCAGACCTTGAGGGCTTGCTTACTAAGAAAAAGAAAAATGTATCATAAACTTAACTATGTTTGAGGTAAATCTCAGAGGAAAACGCCTCAAACATCTCAAGTTCCTCAGCCTTTTAGGACTTGAATGCACATGAGAGTAGCAATGAATTTAGTTTTCATACAACAGAGGAGCCATGAGAGTAAAACAAGCATCCTTTATGAACATGTTCCTGAAAGCTTCCCACCAGAAAACAGATCCCAAATTTATTTTTTCGATAGGTATATCTCAAGAAATGGTGCCCCAAACATCTCAAGTTAGCCTCCTAGTCCACGGCAGTGACCTTGAATTGAGTTTTAAAGTAGAGACAAGCAATGTGAACAAAACCAACACTTTATGTGAACATGGTCATGATGACATTTACCTGGAGCTACTTCCCTTGAATTGGTGGACATGGGAATCAACCTTCTTAGATTGGTTTACAATTAGAGCGAATCTGACATGTCTTCATATGCTGAAAACGCACAATGAACATCATCTACTCTCATGGAAATAAAATATTTGTTTGACATTCCTATAACCGTTATAGCATTCCTCCATTGATCTCTACTTTCAATCCATTTCAGGCTTGCTTAGGTTTCCAATTTTTAACATTGCAATGATTGCATTCATTTTGCCATCAAAATATAGCACACCACATGTTTAGTGTGAGTTGAACAAAGCAAAACATTTTTTTAGAAGAGTCAACATCTTCAAAACCAGGTTCAAGATGTTATGTTTAAGCCTTAAGCCAAGTATAAGCCAAGCCACCACCTTCACAGGGTCCTGCATGTTGGGGATAATGTTGGTTAGACTCCAGAAGATTCAAAAGTCCTTGCTTCAAGTTCAAAGCTAGGGGATAATGCGTAAGTTCAAAGGTAGGGGATGATGCCTGGTCCTCCCATCATCATCAAGTCGGTAGGGGATAGTGCATTGGCCCTTAGACCTTTCAATTTCCATTGCCAAACTTTTGAAATCTTATTATCTTTCATTACTTGAGCTACTAGCCAAATCACCAGTGCAAATGTTTGATATGGATTTTGACTGCTTTATCATATCTTCCAAAAGATCAGATTTTTCTGGGCGCAGCTGAACTGCCTGTCTGCACCCACAATACCATCGTTATGACATCTTCCAATGTATTTTGCCTGCTTGTGGAGTACATGCTTAATATTTAAAACATAAGTATGCTATAACAGTTTTGTGTAGATTGAAAATTGTTTATATTGTCATAGTATGTCAAAAAAAGAGAATTTTTTGGTATATTGTTAAACAAGAACAGCGAGTCTTTCTAGTTATGGACACTATCTGTTTGCCCGGATCCCAAAATATCTCTACTGTGACAGTCTATTTAGTGATATGTGAATATTGCAAGTATTAGAGTTCTCTTTTGGCTAGGTACAAGAGATTTAAACAGCTTATTAAGGCCATAGACACACATATGGAACCACATTGTCTGCCAACAATAATTTTCATATTCATTAATTCTAGCAGGCTAAAAGATGCCACATTCACATTGACCACACTAATTTTTGTTCTTCATTCTCTTTCAAGTCTTGTGATGTCAAAGGCATAGTTTATGTGAGATTAACATGTGCATTTCTGTTTTCTACTTTGCTTTCTTTCTATCTGTTGATGCCTTTTTCGTTTAACACAGGTTTTGGCAGGTAATGCTAGGAAGGTTGGTGCCGTTCGTTTTAAAGAGATAGGTGGGGAAGAGAGCAAAAGTGACAAGGTTACTCACGTCTTCCCTCACATTCTGAAGCCAAGTTGGGAAGGTGGATATGAGACAGATGATCACAAAGTACAGTCAAATCAGGAAACAATACTTGATACCAAATCTCCCATGATTGTTTCTAAGAACAGGGAAATTTCTGAGAGTATGCATGCAGGGTCTCCAAATCGTCATGCAATTGCTGAAAATGTTAATATTGATGCTCAAAGGCAGGCACAGGTGGTGGATGTTTCTGAATTGACTGTTATATATCCTGATGATGTCAGTGCAGTTGAAGATACTAATATGCATATGGTGCAAACAGAGGATATCGATGTCCCCTCAACAAGAAGTTCAAGCGAAACCTGGAAGCAACAAGAAAAGAAAAGAGAGAGAAGGAAAAGAAAACGAAGAAAACAATCCCTTGGAGAGTCTGTTGTTTTAGAGAGTGAACAAACAGTAGACTTGAGACAGGAGGAGACCGATTGATCACAATGCTACATGAAACTGAGATAAACTAGAATCATTTGTTAGTTCAAAGTCTATAGTGTGAATTTGGTTTTAACCTTCTTAATGCCTCCTTGGTTTGTTAACCAAATAGACATGGTGCAGAATGTTATGAAATTAAAATGCCAAAATGTAATATTTCTTTCAGTAGAGGCAGAAATGGCCCGTGTTTCTTAAGTGTAATATTGTTGGAAATTGTTATCTGCTGTAACATTCTTTAAAGTAATTCCAGTTGTTTATGATGGAAAACCATCTGAAACTTAGGAAAGTATGGTACACCTAATTTTCCAAATTTTGTTATTGGCAATGTCCTTGGACATTCTTGTTATCGCTTCAATATTTTTTAAATATAATATTAATTTACCATGAAAACCATATAAGATTAGCAGCAGATGTACAACTAATTTTCCAATTCTTGGTATTGCCAATGTTCTTGTCATTTTTCATTTGGCATTGTTAACAAAACTATGCAGACATTTAAATTGGTTTTGTTTTCCATCTTTTTGAAGATTATTTAAAACCATAGCTAAAATAGATAATGTTGACCAGGCTGTGGTCTTGTGCTAAATTAGGTTGCTTCCCATGTTAAAATGGCCATGCAATGGAGTGAAGTGTGCCGACAAAAAATGGCCCCTTGTTTACCTAGCACAGAAAAAGAGGAAAACAAACATATTACTTCATGAGTACAGCTTTATAGAAATGATTTATAGAAACATATGACCATATATATTATCAAATGATGGCTTCAATAGGATTTCAAACCCTTGTTTGCTTGATTCTTGCTTTTAGAGTACGGACCAATGTACCTTACCTGCATACCAACATAGATCTATAGTTACTTCTCCTAGAGAAATTTCAGTAAGACATTCATTGAAATGCTATTTTTTTGTTTTGAAGTTAAACCTTTTTTTGGGATAATCCATGGATTAGATGTCACGATACTAGAATTGCTTCATTCTTGCACCTAGTCTCATCCTCTAAGTAACCTCGCATGTTGGATACAGTACCCAATTCCAACACTCTTTATCATATTTATTGGGGTTTGGAACCCACTTTGAAGCCTATTTTTTGTTACTACATGAGCTCATACCATCCAACTATCTAATAACATGCTATTTGATAATGAAAATTTTGCATAATTCTCTCTTGTAGCAAGGGCTTTCTTGCTTGAGACATTACAAGATACATTAATTTTTGCATTTCCTTTAGAGTGAGCATACATGGTGTTTTCATATCGAGGATTCAATTTTCTTCAAAATGTGCTTGGATAAAAGCAAGCTAATGGTGGACAATAAAAGGGGCTTAAGTGGGCACTTATTTCTTGGGAAATAAAGATTAATTGAATTAGATCGGCAATTTGAGATACCTCTACTTAAAGTTTTGAAGACACTTAGAAACAAAAATTGTGGCCTTGTAAATTTAGTTTCTAAAATACTAAGCCTTTTGAAATTTGTGAAAATAAATGGTTCGATAATTCATTTACAACACAATTTTGAAGAGACGATCATGCTCCTCACGATATTGTATGCAAATTTAAATATTTCTCGAAACCCATTGTATGCAAATTTAAATATTTCTTGAAACCCTCTTGTGGAAAGCTAGAGGACATCATGTGGTTATCACCTATATACATTTTAATTTATTTTATTAATATTATAATCCAACAAAATCCTAAATGTGGATTATCAAGCATGCTTCTAACCTAATTTAAAAATATATTTGGAAAATTATATATATATATATAAGAAAACCCTAAATGTGGATTATCAAGTATGTTTCCAACCCAATTAAAAAACCTAAATGTGGATTATCAAGCATGCTTCCAACCAGATTAAAATATATATATATAGAAAATTAATCTTTATTGAAAGCGTACAATGAAGTGCATATTGTGAAAAAATAAATAAATTATTTTATATATATATATGAGATGGTTTAGTGGTGACAATTTACTTTAAATTTTAGAAAACTAAAGTAACTATTGTGCAGTGTGATTGCATTGCTCAACAAATATTGTAGGTGCTTTTTTGGATGCTTTGAATGGAGTTGTTGATTCGAGATCATAATCAACTCCATTCACAAACAAGAATAATAAATCAATGTAGGCTCTTGAAGACATTAAAGAATTCATCAATAACCAAAAGGAAGTATCAAAATTTTGAAGGTACACTTTACATGCACTACGTGACTAATTCTAGTCACAAGCAAGAGAGTAAAACACTACACTAAACCTAGATTTCAAAATCCAAGGCGAGTAAGAGAACATGCTCAAACAGCACCAAGCGAGTCTTCTAAGGCTCCAATCATGTCATAAAATATAAGATCATTTTCACTTATCCATACTAAGCATAAATCAAGTTGTCAAGCAATTGAAGCTTCATTACATCACAACATCATTACGCAAGAGGATCATTACAAGGTTTTCTATGGCATTGCCTAAGTCATCCAATAAAATTTACCTTCCTACACAACAATGGTACTTCACTCAAACATCACATTCAAGGGAATTACAATTACAATACAATGATGCACATTGTCACACAAACAATCATTTAACAAACCAATAATAAGCTAGGACAAAATCAAGCTCATGAGCCAAGATAACTCAACACATCCACTCACACATCAAGGAGTAATTAAAATTTAACACCATATAGGAATTCACCAATCATATCGGTAATACATTAATACAACATTTAGATTCAAACACATAGAAACATAAAAAGGGGAAGAATTCAATTGAGAGTTAAGCCCTTACCCACCATTCTATCTTTACACTGTTACAATTTCTCTATCACATGATAATAAGAACATTCAAAATGAAATGCACACATAACAAGAGTGCAAAGTGCGAATTCACTCAAAGGGGAAATTTATATAAGAAAAACATCACAACTATCTTCTCTACACAACAAGAGAATGACATTGACATGATTCACAAGGAATGATAAGCATTTGGGGACTCTAGTCCACACCAAACTAATGTTTCTTTCAATGCATAATTCCTTCTACATGCCAATATGCACATGATGCAATAGGGGAGAACACAATTTAGAGTCACAAGATGCAAGATTTACTAATGATTTTGTTATCTTTGCACGACATTCACCACAATTTCCATGCATATGACCCAATTACAACCCTTTTTCTCTAGCTTTACAATTAATACAATGAAATACCACACCCAGGTTCCCACATGAATCCTAGGGAAGAATGCAATTTGGGGACACAAGTCATTACCCAATGATTTTATTCCAACAATTCAACATTTTTCTTGTGTGCACCCACATAATTAATTCACATATAATGACATGCACTCATAGAAGACAAATGCAAGATGCACTTCATGCAAGCATTTCTAGTCACCATACAAAAGAGGCAAATAACGATTCCAACTATGACAAAGTGGGTAAGAAGGTATGCTACTGTTGCAACATGATATACACACACAAGGGTACACCATGCAAGGTTCATTTACACAAGCATTATCACACCACTTTTCTTTCAAATACCAGGGATATAAACAAAATATCATCTCTTTCACAAATGCATAACTCATAAGAGAATACATAATGTTCAATTAAAAATTCAAGAACATCGACATTTTTTTCATACTAAGGTTTGCATAGTCACATTATCAAGAGTGGTTACAATAACACCATCATGACCTTACATAGGTCATTCAAACATTCATACACATTATAAGGATTATTGCCAAGCATTCAGGACATCAAGAAGGCAAAGCACACAAAAACACTTTTCGGCAAACACAAGGGTCTAACTAGTTTTGCAATAATGTATTCATCAACCATACACATGCAAGGAAAACATATCAAGAAACACCACATGCTACCCATAGCACACAACCACACATGATCTAACACAACAAGAAGAATACACAACCTAGAGCTCCCAATGCTGCAACTATGATACCCCAAGCTAATCAAGACATTAACAAACAAAAACTAAACAAACAATTTTTTTTGTGATACAAAAGTGGCATTAAGCAAGCCACACAACACTCCTACATGCTCAAGGTCTCATCACAACAATTAATGACACACTTATCATGCACACCGATGCATGATGTAAGGTGCCACAAACAGAAGACTTAAAAGTACCATGGGACAAAACACCATGTTTAACATAGAAAACAAGACATGGATGAGAGTCAAGATTTCCAAGGTCACTGAAAATACCTACTAGACCACCCCTCACATATCTTAGAGATATAGAAAGCACAAAGTCAAAACTTCCAAAGATTCAAACTTCAGGGGACGACTTGCAAAAGTTTAGATTTCCCTTGCAGTCTTGCAACTCAACTTTGCAGGCAAGACTTTCCATTCAAGTTTGTTTCCCGAGTTGCAACTAGCACCTAACACTAGCACCTCAGGCTTCAACATTGAGCTATAATTCACAACCTGCACACCCACTTGACTTCATATTTTGGGATACAATTAAATTCTACACCTACTCAAGTTTCAAAAAAATAATTACAGTTTACACATCTATAAAGTATAAAGAGACTTTAACTCTCAAGCTCAAGTCGACTTTAGATTCTAAAAACCATTTATAGTTTGCACATATACAAAATGTAAAGGGAATCTAAACCCCAAACCTCCAACAACCTCAAACTTTAGAAACTAATTGCAACTAGCAATATGCAATGTGTAACGCGTCTCCGAACACTAGACTTCTCACACTTTGCGTTTCATAAGTTCATTGCAACTTGTAGTTCAAACTGGTAAACTTGGCTTGCAACTACATTTTAGACTGTGAACCCAATTTACAAAAATATAGAGTTGAAAACAACTAAGGCATAAAAATAGCAAGGTTCATTTTCTCACTTAATGAGGCATAACTTCCTCAATTTTTATGCTATTAGAAAATGAATTGGACCAAATGTTCAAGGGATCATGGGCTCCAACTTGGCCACATGAGGACCCCTCAAAGGGTATGGTTCCAAAGGAACAAGAGAAAGAACTAATTTGAACTTGAACAAGTATCTAAAATCATACTTGCAAAATATGACAAACACATTACAATGAAAGGGAGCAAGGTATGCAGAAACACTTCCTACACTAAACTAATGAGGGGAGAGTTATGCAAATTTTTAATCTTTACAGCAACATCGAAGAAGATACAAAACATAAATTAAATCAACAATACCATAACACAAGATGTACGTGGGGAAAACCTTTTCAGGTAAAAAACCCCACTCCAACCCAATGTATTATTCAATAATAAAATAATGGTTACAATCAATTATAGAGCCAAGCTCTTCTAGGAGTTCATCAACATGTAGTATCTGGAGTAATTCTGGCAGCATAACAACATTTGCAAATCAACCATACAAACTACTCCAACAAGCACCTTATTTATAGAGAGATACACGCATGAAGGAAGCTTCTAGAGCAAGCAACAAGAGATGGGTGTCAAAATCCATGTGGCACACTTACCCAACACATGTTTGACTCCTGTGACACTTGTAAAATATTCCCTTACACCTCTTACAACCCTCCATACTTGGATGCTCCAAATTTTCCCAAAATACGTATGCCAGATGCTCTTACATCGTCATAAAATCTGTCATATATGACAACACTTACAATTGTAAGAGAATCTATCACAATTGACTATTAATAAATGACTTTCTTACAACCTATCATATCCCAAACTTGGGCATCCCAAAATGGGCTAAGTCAAAGATGCCTCTTATAGTGTCATACATGCAAATGACACTTGTCTCATCCCTTCTATTTCTAGCTCTTACAATGTAATAGAATATGTCATAGTTCTTACGTGTCATAAACCATCATAAACCTTCTTACAACACAAGAGAGATGCCGACACATGGTAAGAAGTTTCATCTCCAAAGCATGAGCACCCTTAGGTACCCAAAAAGCGTGACCATCAGAAGTAGACACAACACACTTCTTCACTGTTGGTTCCAATGGTGAGGATGAAGAATTTGAAGCTCTCTTCTTCGAAACATAAGAACTATTGCACTAAACAATGCATGCATCCAATTGAAACATAGTGCCTCTCCGAACACCCTTAGAAAGCATCATAGCTCCTCTTGTCATCTTGCATCCTCCATTCGAGAAGACAACCTGCACACCCACATCATTCAACTTACTTACAGAAAGAAGGTTATATGCTAAACCAAGGATATGCATAACACCATTGATCCCCTTCACTCGTCCATCAAGGAATCAAATCAAGACTCTTCCATGGCCAACAATCTTCAGGTGAGAGTCATCACCCAAGTACACCTTCCCCCGATCAAATTCTTCATACTTTGTGAACCAACCCCGATGTGAGGTCATGTGGAAGGAAGCATCAAAATGTATCAACCACACATCTTCCAATGCATGGGTGGCCAAGGTAGCAACAAAAGCATCACCATCATCTTGGGACTTGTCAGAATTTGAATAACAGAAGTTCTTTTTCTTCTTCTTCTCCTCCTTACACTTCTTTTGGAAATGCCCAAGTTTTCCATAGTTCCTGTGAGGGGGAAGTTTGGTTATTCAAATCAATGAAACATAATCCCAAACATCTACAGAATAATAAAGATAAAAGAGATTTAAAATAAAGAACAAACAATACCTTCACCTTTTACCTTTTTGCCTTCTGTAGTTCGCCTATCTTCGTTCGATCTTGATTGTGAAGCCCTCAGAAGCTGTTGCTTGCTTGCTTGTTTGAAGATGACAAATGAAGAATGGCTAGGATACTTTGGTATTTGAAGACGAGCTTCAAATACAGAAATGGAGGATGCTATGAAGTGCTCAAATATAATGGGGGTGCCAAAGGCGCGCTTAGATTCCTGCAGCATAAGTTTACACAAACTCCAGATATTGAAATGAAGAGAAGAAGGTTATATTTATAGAAGAGAGTGAGGGAAGATCAATGGTTGAGAAGAAAAGAATGAATCAACGGAGGAGGATTGTTGAGGAACGTGCAACAAATGGAAGAAAGACATGTGTCATTCAAAAAGAAGCTTTGTTGAGTTAAAAGCTTTCTTGATGAGTTTTCATTTTCTTTAAATTAGAATTTATTTTTCTAATTTAAGAGCAAAGTTGCTTTAACTCAGCTTTTACTTTTGTATGACAAGAGGAATTTATTTTTAGAAGATATTGAAGATAAGAAAAAGAATTAAATAAATAAATTTATTTAACTTAGAAGATAAGAAAACAAATTAAATAAATAAATTTATTTAATTCATTTTTAGAAGATTTGGAAGATAAGAAAGCAAATTAAATAAATAAATTTTATTTAATTTAGAAGATAAGAAAACAAATTAAATAAATAAATTTATTTAATTCATTTTTAGAAGATTTGGAAGATAAGAAAGCAAATTAAATAAATAAATTTATTTAATTTATTTTTAGAAGATTTGGAAGATAAGAAAGCAAATTAAATAAATAAATTTATTTAATTTATTTTTAGAAGATTTGGAAGATAAGAAAGCAAATTAAATAAATAAATTTATTTAATTTATTTTTAGAAGATTTGGAAGATAAGAAAGCAAAATAAATAAATTTATTTACTTTACTTGCACATGATTTTGGAAGAATAAATAAAATATTTAATTATATTTTATTTTTGGGGATTTTAATTTAAATAAATTTGCATTTTATTTAAATTAGGAAGAATAAAAGATTTAATTAAATAATTAAAATTATTTAATTACTTAGAAGAATGGATGTTTTAATTAAATAATTGAAATTATTTAATTATTTAGAAGAATAAAGTTAATGTAGATGAAATTAATTAAATAAATGAAATTTATTTAATTAAATGGGAGGAAGTGAATCAAATAAATAAATAAATTTATTTATTTATTGATAGAGGACTATGAAGATGAAATAAATATTTAAAATATTTATTTAAGTAGAGTCATGTCATTTTTAGGTGTATATAGTTCCAATATAGTGCCTTGGACTTTCTAGGAGACTTAGATCTCCCACGAGATTTAGATCTTCCTTTATCCACTTTCTTGTCCTTCTTTTTCCCTTTGTCTATTGATTGACCACAAACCACAAGAGCCTCCTTAGCCATTTCAGAATATTTTCTCCGCATCTCTTTAGACAGTAACAATGCAACGACTTCATCCATCTTGAAGGTGGTAGTGGTACTCCTAATGGCCATCACAAGGTGGTCCCAGGAATCCAAAAAAGAATACAACATTGCCATGCAACGATCCTCCTCCTCCATCTTCACTCCAATAGAGCTCAATAGGGAAACAAGTATATTAAAACTGTTCAGGTGATCTACGACAGATCCTCCATCTTCCATCCTCAAAGAGTACATCTTCCTTAGGAACAACTTATTTTCCAGGGATTTAGCTTGATAAATTTGACCAAGTTTCTTCCACAAGTTTTTAGGTGTAGTCTCTTCATGGATATTTAACAAAATACATTCAACCAAATAGAATCTTATTAGACCCTTAGCCTTCTGATCCATCAGATCCCAACCTTCTTGTTTCATTCCCATTGGCATCTTTCCGGATATAGCAACCCATAAATCCTGATCTACAAGCATGCCCTCCATTTTGAGTTTTCATAACTCAAAATAACTGCCATTAAACTTCTCCATCTCTATTCTTCCAGATGTTCTTGCCATCTCCTTCTTGCAACAAGATTGAAAAATGCTTTGCACAAGCTCCCACTCAATCGAAGATCAGTACAAAAAACCCTCTACCCAACAACTAGGACCAAAACTGGTTAGACTCTGATACCAACTGAAAGGAAGCAAAGTATGTGGAAACTCTTCCTATATCGAACTAAAGAGGGTAGAGTTATGCAAATTTTTAATCTTTATAGTAACATATAAGAAGATACACAACATAAATTAAATCGGCAATACCATAACACAAGATGTATGTAGGGAAAACCTTTTCAGGTAAAAAATCCCACACTCCAAAACACAACCCAATGCATTATTCAGTAATCAAATAATAGTTACAATACAATTACAGAGCCAAGCTCTTCCAAGAGTTCACCAACATGTAGTATCCGGAGTAATTCTGGCAGCATAGCAACACTTGCAAATCAACCGTACAAAGTACTCCAACAAGCACCTTATTTATAGAGAGATACAAGCATGGAGGAAGCTTCTAGAGAAAGCAACAAGAGATGGTCACCCAAATCCATGTGGCACACTTTCCCAACACATGTTTGACTCTTGTGACACTTGTACAATATTCCCTTACACCTCTTACAATTCTCCATACTTGGGCACCCCAAATTTTCCCAAAATAGGTATGACAGATGCTCTTACATCGTCATAAAATCTGTCATATATGACAACACTTACAACTGCAAGATAATCTATCATAATTGACTATTAATAAATGATTCTCTTACAACCTGTCATATCCCAAACTTGGGCGCCCCAAAATGGGCTAAGTCAAAGATGCCTCATACATTGTCATACATGCAAATGACACTTGTCTCATCCCTTCTATTTCTGGCTCTTACAATGTCATAGAATATGTCATAGTTCTTATGCATCATAAATTGTCATAAACCTTCTTACAACACAAGAGAGATGCCGACACATGGCAAAATATTCCTACCATAAAATGAGATGCCTACTTCCTCATATGAGGACAAATGCCATCTAGCCACCTTCCATGTAGGATGACACGTCACAGTGCCAACTCCCACAAAGTGGCATAATAAAATATACATGAATAATTACAAACATAGGAAAATAATAGCAATTAAATAAAAAACAATGATATGAATTTGTAAAGGTTGAGACACCTTAATTCCCAACATACAAGACACTATGCATGTTCGATGCCAACATCGACACATACCATAAGAAAAGATAGGAACATCGCCACCTATATGGGTGGAATGTAATCCAACACTAAGGCATTCAAAAACATAACTACAAAATTATATAATTTAAAGCTAACATGCTAAATATCATGATTTCAACATTACAATCATGCTAACACCCTCACAAGATGAGGTGTACAAAAATATAAAATGATATCAACAATTTATTACATTTAAAGGGTCTCATCCAAAACATGGATGGGTCATAACCTACACATGAAATTACATCAAAGAACAACTATACACTTATTAAAAAGGTCTCGTGGAACCAACTTACAATGATTGCAATTTTACAATAAGAAAAGATACAAATCTAGCAATAGTATCAAGATAGTCCAACACACTCTCCAATGAACATACTCCAAGTTTGCACATCCCCAATGATGGTTTAGTGCCACCCAACCATGTGGTACCCTTAGGTCCACCCCATTGTCCTAGGAGACAATCGGCTTGGATACAAGCACACTCACTCAAACAGTAATACATGGCATCACACATTGGAATCAAACATACAACATCACATGTGTAATTCATGCCAATCAAAGCATATAACATCACATGTGGCAACTCACACCATCAAACATATATAAAATACACCACATCTACATGTGTGCACAAGAATACAATTAGCCTCATAAGCATGGGTAAATGATCATAAATCACATCGAATGCAAAATTTGATGACATAGAGGGACGAGGATCCTAGCAATAAAACAAGGAGTGTCATTATAGTGGCATGGCAACCATATACGGTTTGAGAGTAGATCTTCCTCATACAAAGATACTTAATGGTATTCACCAACATCAAAGAGTTGTGACATGTCCTTCACAATCGAGACCAAAACCATACAAGGCATTCAATCATGGCATAACTTGATTAATCATTTTATTATCCCAATGTTTATTATATTATCACTTGCTTATAACTCTCCAACCAATATCTCCATCAATCCCTTTGTATCATAGAAAGTGATGATAGCACACTCCTTACCTATTCTATACCTCAATCCGAAAAGTCCATCACTCCAAATTTACAATTTGGGCGTGGCACATAAATCAATGCAACAATTTTCATGACATAATGCCAAAAGATGCAAAACTCCAAATCATGGAGGAGACTAATCTTTCTACAAAATAAATGATTTATTTAAGGTCTAAATTTGAAATTTTCTATTTCTAAAAATGAGAAAAACCATAAAAGCCCCAAAATTACCATTGATGAAATTGGGCCAAAAATCATAAATTTTTTATTCTCTAAATTAAAATACTTTTAAAAAATTCAAGACTACCCTTTTGCTCCAAAATGCACAACATACTTTTCCAATTTTCATAAAACACAAATTTTAAAAAATTTTGCCATAGCATATTTAAAAAAATTTAAAATACAAATTTTAATCTACAAATAGAAGCTAAGTTATTCTCCTAATAACAAGGCCATATGCCTCTACCTAATGTGGGCATGACAAATGAAAGGAATTTCATTTCAAATGCATAAAAAGAAGGGGAATTTTTTTCCAAAATAAACTTGGAAGCAATGGAAGACAAGCCTCTTGAACCACACAACAAGCACTCCAATCCTCAATCTAATCCCATCCAATGCTAAAAAAAATCACAATCCATCCTCAAGCAAATCCAATCCATTTTATTCTAGCAAATGATAAATCATTAGAGGAAGGAGGAGGGAGGGTTTTGAAAACCAAAGATGAAAAAGTGAAGAAATAACTCATCTTTTTTCCTTTTATACTTTCCCTTTATTTATTTTCCTCTATTTTCTTTATTTTCTGTTTCAACATTCACTTTTTTCAAACTACATATTCCAAGTTAAATAAACCCGTAAATTGATTTAATAAAGCTAAACAACTAGTTTAATTTAAATCGATATTTTCCAATAGCTAAAGGAGGTCAATCAATTTAAATTAAATTATGTTTTTGTAGTTTCATTTTACTAAGCTAAATATTTTATTTCAAAAGAATAATCAATTTCAACTAATTTTCTTCTACTAGAAGTAAAATAATCAAATGGACCTTTTTCCACTAAGGTGCAAATTATATCTTTTTTGCAAAGAGAAAAATATGTATTTTGAAATAAATTTAAATGCAATGCAAGGGATAAAATAAACACACGCAAAGGACTCGTACATACTTTACGAGTTTCCACATCATGCAGACTCTAGAATCATCACCAATTTGGATCCAAGTTCACATGGGAATTCACAAGACTCATCTCACACTTAAACTGAGTGAGATAGAGTTCAACACACATGTTTTACCCAAAGATGACCATCTTCAATATAACCACCATTGGGGAATAACCTTATATCTGCACACTCAAGTCAAACATCAGGCCTACCCTACTCCACATAATAATAGCCAAAGCAACATAATGTAAGGAAGCTAAGGTATCAGAACAACTTCCTACACTAATCTTGAGAGGAGGGTTATGCAAAACTTTTTAGATCTTCACAATAATTATAAAAATTATATATAAATAAACATAAATAGAAATCATACCATAACACAACAATTTGCGTGAGGAAAACCCTTTTGGGAGAAAATCCCCACACTCCAAAAGCTGCCCAATATATTATTTAGAAATCAACAAGCTTGCAATATACTTGCCGAGCAAGCTTTCACAGGAGTATCACCAACCAGAGATCTGGAGGCAACTCAACATCTATAAGACTCTCACACACAAACTCCATCTCAAGCACATAATATATAGGAGATACAATACATGAAACCATCAAACAAGAGTTACAAGACCATGAGTTAAAACCACCAAAAAGTGGCACCCAAATTCTTAGGGTTTCATTATCTCAAATAAAAAATGCCTTATGATGTATCAAAACATGCATCAAGACGCGTAACTCCCCCTTACGACTCTTTTCCAATATGGGAGACCCAACCTTTGGAGGCCATAACTTTTGATTTGGGAGACCGATTGTGCCCATTTTTTTTAAATTGAAGAGTTCAAAGAGATCTACGCACTGGGCACACCCGATGGTGGTGCACACCACCTGAAAATTTTATTTTTGCCAAAAACCAACCCTATAGGCCAGAAATTGAGTTTTAATGTTTTTATAACTGAAAAATCACACTTTTTGTAATTACAAGGTTGAGACACCTTTCCTAACATTCTCACACTTGTCTAACACCTTGCAAGAGCAAAGGGAGTATCAACACAATGATTTAATTTCTAGGGGATGAGAGGCCCATATACTTCGAACACCATCTAAACTTCTCTGTGCTCACATGATTAGATAATGAACCTGTAACAATTCATCAAAGTCTCTACCTTACTAGCTTCACCCTGGCATCCTCAACCATATCTCTGACAAAATGATACTGTACATCAATGTTCTTGGTCCTGACATGAAATGTCAGGTTCTTAGCTAGGAAGATCACACTTGACTATCACAATATATTATCATTGCACCTTGTTTTATTCCAATATTTGAACACATTCTTTTAGGCCAAATGGATTCTTTACAAGCATGAGTAGCTACTGTTAGAGTAATAGCTTAATTACTTAATTATTTTAATCATATTTATTAATTAATTAAGTCACTTTGAGTTTATTTTTCACTTAAGCTAAACTTAGGCCCATTAATAATTATTCATCCTAGGGTTTTCACTTTTAGGGTTTTCATCTCCTTTCTTAAGGATTGATCTCTTTGTAATTATTCATTATTGTTTATACAATTTTACTTTCTTGGCTTGCAGAGCAATATCTTTGTGTTGTTTGAATCTCTTCTATGTGACAGGTTATTTTGCTTGCAGGTGATCACTAGGTTCTGTGAGGTTGGCTTTTACAACTTCAACATGGTATCAGAGCTTCAGATCTACAGTTTCTTGTTCATCTTTTGAGGGATTCAAGCCTTGAAAGAGTATTTTAGTGCATCTTGAGTCATTTTTGATCCCACCATTGCATTCAGAGTGCTAGAAATAGTTAAGATTAGCCTTTGTTTCGTCACTTTTAGACTCACGGGCTTAGATCTACAAGGGTTACTGAGGGTGTTTTTTCTCAGATCCAGAGGGTACCTGCATTTTTAAGGGTTTTCAGCCCGAACGGACCTCACTGTGTGTCTGGAGCCGCCCAAAACCTATAAATAGACTATAAATTTGTCAAATTTGGCCTCCGTGATCTCTGAGGCAAATTTTTTTTGTTAGGTAAGCCGTACGGCCTGCCCAACATGCAGATCGAGGTGAAATTTTTCAAAATTTTTTTTTTCCTGCATGTAAAAGTTTCTTTTCAAAAAAATTGTATTGAAAAAAAATATATTAAAAAAGCAGGTTTTGAGTTGTGAAAAGTTTAAAAAAAAAGCAAAAAAACAAAATACTAGCAGTACCTGCGACTTGCACAGGGTACGCCTTGGGCAGTGCATTAAATAATGCTGCATGCTTTTCAACGCAGCCTTTAATGGGGTTTGACCCCTTATTAATTTTTTTAAAAAAATTTTTGAATTAAAAAATCACTTTCATTTTTTTATATAGTTTTTTTAACATTTAAAAAAAAACTATTATATGCATTGAAATATGTGAATACAACCAATTTTGGCTTTTTCTTGGTTCTTTCACTTTTTTTGGTGGCCATCCAAATTTGGTAGCAGTTCCGCCATATTTAGTAGCATAGGGGGTCTGTTTTGTCCTAATTTTGCCCTATAGATGTATTGGTTTTCGTTTTGCCATAACTTGGGCAAATGGAGTCAGAGTTTCACAAACAAATAGGCGTTGGAAAGCTGGTTCCGAGCCCAATCTAGTGGAAAAGGTGATTTTTTCTAGTTTTTCTGTTTTACTACCTTTTTTTTCTAGTCAAAGTCAGATCATCATTTTCACGCTTCCGGGGGCATAACTGTTGCATACGCCTTCTATTTTTTGCAAACGAATAGGCGTTGGAAAAGTATTACAGTGCTCTTTCCAGATCTACAGAGTATTTCATTAGAAAGTTTACCAGGTACATAGAGAATAGTCTAAAGTGATTTTTGTTTTTTCACACTTTCTAGCTTTCAAATTTGTACTGGGGTTTGGTTTCTTGTGTTGTGGGGGGTGTTTTTTTTCTTGCTTTCTATATATACACATCAAAAAACATAAAACTCTTCCCTTAAACACATTTCAAAAACTCAAACATCATGGCGGACACCTCATCAATTGACCGTCTTTCCCCACACAATTATCACACCTGGAAGGCACATATGACCCGACTTCTCATGTCAAAGGGGTTATGGTCCTGTTTGGATGAGATTTAGCCTTAGTTGCAACGTCAGTTTGAGATTCTACAACATAGAAACAAAATGGATGAGGCCATGGGTTTGATATCATTGCATGTTTCAGACAGTCTTTTATTTCACCTTAAGAGTTGCACAACTCCTCGGGAAATGTGGACCAACTTCAGTGATCTCTTTGGCACCATCAATCAGTTTACAACACTTCAGATTGAGGCAGAATTGACTTCCTTGGTACCTAATTCTTTTCCATCTATTGAAGATTTCTTGATGAAATTCAAATCACTCAGATCTTTGTTACATGGTTGTGGTAAGAACAAAATAGACACAGAGTGTATATACCTGATTCTGTCTAAGCTCTGAGGTTCATTTCATATATTCTCTTCTACATTCTACTCCACCATGGATGCTTTGGGTCCATGATTTACCATGCCTACATTTGAGGTATTCTGTGATTGGTTGTCACGTGAGCAGTCTAAGTTATCACAGTTGGATGCTCTTCCAGGATCACAGAATCATGCACTGGTATCTCAGTCATCGCAGGGGAAGCAGAAGTAGAAGCAGAAACAAAAACCAAAGACCATAGAGCATGGGAAGGATTTCAGTTCACAGAACACCGCTGATTCTCATTCTCCTAAGGGGGAATCATCAAAGAAAGAAAGACCTAAGTGTGCCTATTGTAATAAGTTAGGACATGATGAGTCTAAATGCTATGAGAAGAAGATAGATGGATATGCACAACATGTTTTAGATTTGACAGCTCCTCTTATGAAGAACAATATTCATCCCTCTTCTTCATCTACATCATGCAAGTCTTCTTCTTGACCATCATTCCAGATAGATGGATAGACTCCACACAAGGGTCATGCATTCTGTGCAACCACTAGTTCACATTCATCTAGATGGCTATTGGATTTAGGTGCTTCACACCATATGGCATCTTCTTAGGACATGTTCTCATCTTTTGAGGCTGCGTCCTCACCACACATATTGATGGGTAATAACACTTATATGAGTATGTGGGAAAGGTTCTATCGACATTGATGACGATACATTCAATGATGTACTATGTGTACCATCTTTGTCCACCAACTTTCTCTCCATTTATCAGATTGCTCACAGTGGGACATGGAAGATAGTTGAGTTCACATCAGAGATATTCAGACTAGCAACATTGTTGCAACATGGACAGTTAATCATTCTTCCCGATTGTATGCACTCACACACTTTGGTCCACCATCTCCACTGTCTGAGTATCACTCTCTTTCTCCAAGAGAGCATGTTGTATCTAAGGTGACATTTGGTCACTTAAACTTATGTGTTCTTCCATCTGTTCATGAGACCAGTGTTGAGACTTCTACACCTCCACCTCCTATTGAGACCACATTTGTTCAACAGGATCCCTCTTCAACTTTGACTAACATTGTAGCTCCACTCATCGAGCCATCTAGTGCAATTGTTGAGGCCATATAAGAGGATATTCATTTCCTCACAGATGATAGATTCAACACATCTATTATCCCATCTTCATAAGAGATTCCATTTCATGATAATCTTGAGTTGTTTGATGTTGATACATTTGATTCAACATCCTGTCATTCAAACAATGTTGTTACATTTGATTCAAGATCTGTCATTCAAACACTCATGCTTCAGTTTAGTTCTCCAGTGAGAATCATTCAGGACTTCCATTTCACCTCACATCCAGTGATTTCCTCATCATCGATCATTGGATTGGTTTCTTCCTCAGGGGAGACACATTGGTTTGATCGACATAGGGGTTCTCTCATTCTGGGGGGCTTTGGAGTCTACACTCTCTCTCATGGGGGGTATTTGATTGTATATCTACATATGTTCTTGAGAGAGTCTCTTGAGACATTTCATTTGTAGTTTCTTTCAGCATCTCTTTTAGGAGAGGAGTTTTTTTCCACTAGGTTTTCTCCTTTTCTCCACTTTACAGAGATTTCATTGTACTTGGGTACCTCATCAGGGCTAGTTGCTGGGACCCATCTTTTCTTTCTTGCATTTGTCCTTAGTTTTTTAGCTTCTCCCTAAGTTCATCTTAAGGGGGGGTGTAAGAGTAATAGGTTAATTACTTAATTAATTTAATCATATTGATTAATTAATTAAGTCACCTTTACTTTATTTTTCACTTAAGCTAAACTTAGGCCCATTAAATAATTAATTATTAATTATTCATCTTAGGGTTTTCACTTTTAGGGTTTTGATCTCCTTTCTTAAGGATTGATCTCTTTGTAATTATTCATTCTTGTTTATGCAATTTTACTCTCTTGGCTTGCAGAGCAATATCTTTGTGTTGTTCGAATCTCTTCTACGTGACAGGTTATTTTGCTTGCAGGTGATCACTGGGTTCTGTGAGGTTGGCTTTTACAACTTCAACAGCTACCATATACTTAGCTTCAGTAGTGGACAAAGCAACCACATCTTGTCACTTACTCATCCAACTAATTGCACCACCTAATAAAGTAAACACATAAGCACTAGTGAATCTTCTACTATCAACATCACCTACCCAATCTGAATCCACATAACCATGAATATCAATAGAATGACCGTCTCTTATCAAATTACCATAACAATACAAGGAATACTTTGAGGTACCCACAAATATTTGAAGACTCTTTTAACTGCATCCCAACGAACTCTACCAGGATTAGACATATATCTGGAAAGAAATCCCACTGCTTGGGCAATGTTTGGTTTAGTACAGACCATAACATACATCAAACTTTTGACTTCACTTTGGTAAAGTACTCTACTCATGTCTTCCATCTCTAGTGGGATGTTGGACATTGTGAAGTAGATAACTTTGTCCCAATGTAAGAGGAACACACAACGATCTACAATCCTACATGTTAAACCTTTATAAAATTGATTTGACATATTTATTTTGGCCAAGCCATAGTTTTCTGTTTACTCTATCTCTTATAATTTCCATCCCTAGAATGTGTTTAGCTACACAGAGATCTTTCATTTAAAATTTATCTGCAATTTGAGATTTTAGTTCTAAAACCATTCCTTTCCCTTTACCAATAAATAACATATAATCAACAGATAATGCAATAAATAGGAAACAATCACTTTTAGATTTATAATAAACACAATGGTCTAATTTAGAACTTTCAAATCCCAAACTCAACATATATGTATCAAATTTTTGGTACCACATCCTAGGACTATGTTTGAGATGTATAAAGATTTCTTCAATTTACAAACCAAATATTCTCCTCCAAATCACCATGAAGGAAATCCATTTTCACATCCATTTTCTCAACCTCTAGATCATAAGATGTGGCAATAGAAAGAAAGAATATAATGGATACTAGTTTTGCAACATGAGAAAATATATCACAGTAATAAATGCTCTCAACCTAAGAGTAAGCTTTTGTAATCAATTGTGCTTTGTACTTCTCAATGCCTCCATTTGAACCAATCTTTTTATTGAACACCCATTGGCAACCGAAAAGTCTTCATGCTTCAGGCAATAGTACTAGATCCCATGTATCATTCTTTTTCAAAGCTACCATTTCTTCATCCATAGCAATCTCCTAGGACTCTGCATCATTCATACCTAATGCCTCTTCTACAGATATGGGTTCATGCATGCTAGTATTCAAAGCAAAAATACATCTCCAGTCATCAGGTAAATACCTTTCAAGTGGTTTTCTATGCCTTGTAGACCTTTGAACAAGATGAGTAGGAGGTTCTTCCTCCTCTTTTGAAGATTCAGATCTAGGTGAGCTCTCCTCAACTTCTTGTCTATCTAGGGGCCTCAATTCAATTATCTCAGGCATAAAAGGAAGTTGAATCACATCTTTCTATTGACTTTGTTTTGGATTCAATGTAATATGAGAAGGCTTAAGTAGTTTCTCTAAAAATCACCCTTCTACTATATATTACCTTTTGTGCAACAGGATCCCAAAGCTTGTATCCTTTCACACCATAAGTGTACTTGATAAAGATACATTTCATAGCCTTGTCCTCAAACTTTGTTCGCTTCTCCTTTGGCACATGTGTATATGCCTCACAACCAAAAACTCTTAGATGTCTCAATGAAGGATTACATGACTCGACCATGCCTCCATAGGCATTTTATCAACAAGGGCTGATGTAGGAGGCCTATTAATCAGGTAGCAAGTAGTGGCAACAAGTTCAGCCAAAATACTTTGTTCTAGACCAACACCACTAAGCATACTCCTAGCCTTCTCCATCCATTTCCTGTTCATTCTTTCTACAACTCCATTCTATTATGGAGAATATGGAGTTGTCTTTTGTCTCTGAATGCCACAATCTTTACAAAATCTATCAAAATCATTAGAATAAAATACACTGCCATTATTAGTCCTCAAACATTTTTTTTTCCAGTCTGCAACTCAACCATTGCTTTAAATTCTTTAAATCAATTAAAAACTTTAGATTTACTCTTTAGAAAATATACCCATGTCCTTTTGCTATAATCATCAATAAATGAAACATAATATGTAGATTTTCCAATGTAAGGAACATCTATAGGACCAAACACACCAAGATGAATAAGATCTAATACACCACAAGATTTATGAGAACTCGAGTAAAATTGAACACAATTTTGTTTATCATAAATACAATTCTCACAAAAATTGAAATCAAGATTACAATCAGTCAACCCTTCAACAAGGTTTTTATTTTTCAAGGTCCTTAGATCCTTTTCTCTAATGTGGTCTAATCTTTGGTGACATAACATAGTCTTCTTTGCAGAAAATTTTGATTTAGAAGAGAGAGAACCCTTAGGTACCCATAAGCCACAACCATCTACTGAAGATTAAATCCTCTCCTTTTCCAATGAAGTAGTCACATAATTACTTTTCACAGAAGTACTATTGCACTCAAAAGTGCATGCATCAAGATTATACAATGTGCCAAATCTAACACCTCTAGGAATCACCATAACACCTCTGACCATCTTGTATCCTGTATCAGAAAATATTACCTACACACCTAGATCTATTAGTTTCCTCACATATAATAAATTTCATGCTAATCCATGGATATGCAACACACTTGTTGAGTGCTATCAACTCCCAATAAAGTTGATGTAGTTAAGGCGTGCATACAACTCAATGGATATCCTTATCTTCTATCAAGTAGCCCATTGAATTATGACACACTACATTTATCTTATCAACCTAGGGATGTATCTTCTTGGTATGATGACAGTACTGTATGTACATTAATATATTTTTGGGAATGGAACACTAGAGTTGTGTATAGCAGGGAATTCTATTCTTGCAGAATGAGGAAAGGAAAGTAATATTGAAACATATAATCTATCTTATAAACTTTGAGATTAATTGAAACAAAATAATAACAAGCAAATCTAACTATGATTGCAAGAATATAAACTTAATAGGATAAAGGTTCAGTTGCAGTCTACCTTAAGTGGGCCCTTACTTGGATTAACTGCTCCATTCTCTTCTCCTCTATCTACTATTAATCAACTGATCATATCAGTTGATTTGACACATTCAAAGAGTAAGGTAAAACTATGATGATAGAAAAACTCTATCTCAAATTATCTACTCAAATCTAGTACAAGTATTGAGAAAATCTTCTGTTCTTCTAGATATGCTAAATTATCTAATATATATGTGTCTAGCACTACTGCATACATTTATTGACTCCTATGATAGTCAGTCACTTCCCATCATATGAAGGAAGGAATATTATTTTTAGTAAGAGAAATGAAACTAGAAAACTAGGTTCTAAACAATTAAGGAGGAACACTTCTGCTAGGACTTTCCAATCTGTGCATAGACAAAGCAAGTTGTTCAATAAAAATGATGATGAATAACTAAATATTATTTAATTCTTCCACAATCCTTGTTGAAGGGTAGGTATCTGTTGAATATCTTTTCTTGTTGTTAGTAAGATTCATCCTTATCCGTAGAAATGAGATTATTACTGCTGGACAAATGTTGGTAACCATGACTTTGGATGCAAGTAACTGGTCCTTTGTCTATAGGTATGCTACAGGCTTGGCTACAGGTTGTCACTCTTAGTTTCTGCAGGCATAAGTTAGTTCTACTTAAAATATCTACTCTAATATTATTATAAATAGAATAACATTCCATATTACATTAAAAATAATTGTTTCAACACCCAAACATTCATTGAACATTTTACAACTAACATAGTCCTTTTATCCAAATATTAATTAAAAGTTTTAGTTTAAAATGTATGAATGTTTGTGGAAATGTACTCTTAAAATAGGAAACATAGGGATTATAAAAGACAATTATGAAACCCATCACATCCCTAGCTTAGGAGGTTGCCTATCCTCAAGCAACTATGGTCTCTCATTAGACGTGAGACCTATACTTTTGAAATCACATGGCTATGTCTACCCCTCACACTACTTAAGGTAGAATCCTTTTTGACACTTTATATGATCCCATTTGGCATCTTCTTCCTGTGAAGTGAAAATTTTGTTTTTGCGCCAATGTAGAATAGGAAACCATAGGAGTGGTGGCTAGAATGTGAGTGAAAGCCAATCATGTGCATTTGCTTTAGCCAGGTTGATATATTTGTGTGATCTGCTGACTAATGCATGGTAGTTCTGCATTGAATGTGGCTCTTTCTTGTGCAACTCCACTATTAGTTCTTACCACCTGACCTTGCTAAATTCAAAGGATTCCTTCCCAATTTTTGTTACTACCTCCCTAAACATGGGGTGATCAGCTTGTTGGTCCATTTGGAATTTCTTAGCAAGTTAGAAGACCTTTGTCAATGACATCTAGTTTTCTATCACTTCATTAGGGTCCTTGGCTTCTCTAATTCGTAAAGAGATAGATTTTTCTTGCTCATTATACCTTTACATTTGAAGTCCTCTATTTTTCTCATTCCTTATGAAGGAGGTCAATGCTTTAAGATGGACATCTCCTATGTATAGAATTAGGTTCCATGGGACAACCATATCATGAAGGTAAAATTCACACAACTAGCATTGAATTTCAGTGGTAGATTCTTGGCAGATCCTAAAGAAGGATCTAGTTGTGTCTAATTTACAAGGGAGGTCACAATAAAATTGCATAAACTGAAATAAGAAATTTTTCTTTGAGAAACATGGCATAAACCCTAGAAGAAGGGTGACACTGTATAATTTGTGTTGTCAATCCTACCATTTGTTCAACTTTCTTCTTTAGCTTATCAATTTCAACATTTTTCTCCTCCATTTATCTAGCAAATTTTTGTTCAATCTCCTTCTCCTTTGCCCATGTTTTCTTCATAAACTAAATTTCTTCATCCCTTTTCCACAGTAACAGTTCAAGGGATGGTCCATCTATTTGGGTAGCCATTGATTGAAGCTTTTTAGAAGTACCTGAAGTAGAGGGGAGATTTTGATCTATAGGTTTGGTGATCATACATGTTTACTTTTCATACCTCCCCTATTTCTTATCAATCTCCTCTATTGCCAATTGGGCTAACTTATCCAACTCACTTTCTTTATTATCATATGCCCTAGGCTACATTTCCAACTCTTCAATTATTTGTAGAGAAATCTATAGCTTATCATTTACCTCCGTCTCTATAGGAATTGATTCTTCTTCAAGACTCACATCAAAAGACTTAGAGGAGGAATATAGATTCTTTTTTTGGGTCAAAGCCAAGGCTGTTGGATGTATTAGAATGTTTTCCTTCATTTGGCTTTGAACATTGCCTTCTAATAAATAGTTCTTCCCTCTCAGAATTAGTATCTATTTCAAGGAAGACTATACGGCAAGCTGATGCAACAATATTGGTTTTTATCCCTTTCTTTTTGATGCATTGCAAGTGCCTTGGGCAAGTTTGTGTTGGAACTAGGGAAACTTTCTACTTTTTTTTGGTTGGCTTAGAGGAAGAAGGCATCATCTTTTGTTTCATTTTGGGTGCAGAGGAGGAAGGAATAATGATAGTTATAGGATGTTTTGGTGGAGTGGTATTAACTTAGGAGAAAGTGCCTCTTGTATAGGGGAGACATTACATGGCTAGGAGATGCTGCAAGCTCCTAAAATATGTTGCATGGTAACGGGAAGATATTGTGACCTCATAGAAAGATGATGCAGGCTCAGGAGTAGCTACTACATGCTCATGAGAAGATGTTGCATGCTCATGAGAAGGAGCCAGAAACTTTTCTTCCTTAATTTTACCCTTTCCTTCCTATATATCCTCTGTTTGAAGGGCCTGGGGTTGTCCGACTCTTAGGTTTTCTGCCATGTGGCCCAACATGTGGCCTATTTTTAATGTTTTTAAGCTCTAAAAATTCTTGCCAAGAAACATCTAGAATTGATCATTTAAACTATTTTTAACAAGCAATTGAATGAGACAGTGATGGGAAAATGAGGTAGAACTCCCCTTCTGGTATTCCTTAGCCATTCTATGCAATAAATTAAACAAAAACTATGGAACATTGACCTACCTACCATGGTGAAGGTGGATCAACAATTTAAAATGTACAACATATAGAAAAGATTGCCTACCTTCACATGTGAGGTATTTGATAATATATGTCACTGCTTGAGCCCACAAGGGTGGCAATGAAAGGTGTTTGGTTCCTTGTGAAAAATGGATGAATCGCTCTCCTACCTGAGAAAACTCATTTCTGGTTGCAATTACATTACCCCTCTCTGGGAATTTCTCACCATCTTTAGGAAGCCCTGCAATTTCCATTATAATAGCTTCTGATGAATTTACCCTTAACCCTTTTACAATTGCTTCATTATTGGCTAGGGTCTGTGCAAATTGGTGAGCAATTTCTTCATCATATCCATCTAACCTCTGAAAGTAGTCTAGTCACCTTGCCTGTTAAAAAATGGGGAGGTATATCTAATCATTTAGGAGTGTTGTATGATCTAAAGGCTCCCTACGAATAATTTCACCGCCTATCTTATACTCTAGATTTTCCAACAATGCAACCAAGTTTTGTAGACAAAGTTTATCACTTAGTTCCACTGTGCTTCAAATTACTCACCTTTGATAAGATGGGGTCTTGGTGTTATACTAGGCTAGGATTTTGGTGTTTGAAACAGTGTGAGGAAACAATGCAGATAAACTCAAACACTCTCAAGATCAAACGTGTTGCATGTGTAGGGGTGAGGTAAGGATGGTGACTCGTGTTGGTGATATAACATATGGTTGAAAATCATTTTGTTTCCCCCCAACTAAGCATGGCACGTGTCCTCATAGGATGGAGTGCTTTGGTTGATTAGAAGTATTGATTAGATGCAAATGATATTAATATTTGAATAAGCATTTGTTAAATGAAAATTATAATAAATGGTGCATGCTTTGAACAATCATTAATCAAAATAGAGAGCATGTAATCTGTTATACAAAACCTTATGAGTGGGTGAAAGAGTCAAACAATTGGTACATAATGATGTTGATGGAGAGAGGTGCATTAATGATGTTGACGTGAGATGTCATAGAGGTTGTAGGATCACCATCGGATGTGTTAGCATCTTCTATTGATAGTGCCACAGGATCACTAGTGGATGCAGTTAGAGATTTTATTAAGAGTAGCTGTAGGAATGGTGAAGGAAATGGCTATAGGAATGGTGATGGAAGTGGCTATAGGAATGATGATGGAAGTGGCTGCAAGTAACTCTAGTGAAGAGTTTGCAAGAAGTCCAGATGGTGAGGCTACAAGAATATCTAATATAGATGCTCTAGGACACCCTAATAGTGATACTACATGCATCTCAATGCAGAGGCTATAGGAAGCCTAGATGTTGATGCTATAGGAAGCTCCAGTATAGATGCTACAGGAAGCCCTGATATTGGGGCTATAGGAAGCTCCATTGTAGATGTTGTAGGAAGCCTTGAACTTGGTAAAATTGAAAGTAGTGAAATGCTACAGTTGGCCTACAACATGAGTGACATGCTACAAAGGATGGTAGCTAAATGTGGTAAAGATAAAATGACCAACAATGCCTAGAAAGGTTTTCACTATTGTTGATATTTATTACATGTTTTTTTGACAGAAAGAGAGAAATCATACCTAATGGGAGGCAATGTCCAAGCTATTAGGCTTTCCATTGCCATTGTTGTATTGTAATCTATTTTTAGTGACAAATAAAATTCTATAGCTATGCTAGGTCCCTTGGTTTGTATCAAATGTTGGAGAAATATTGTTTTGTTCAGTGGTCTCTTATAAAGCTTGAGGCAATGACCATTGACCATTAGAGAAAACCTGACAGGGTCAATGGTTGTTAACTTGACTGTACCATTGTGAAATACTTCCTCTATTTCATATGGTCCTAACCATCTAGTTTGTAATTTTCCCTTCTGATCCTTGTATCTTGGGTCATACAACAATGCCCAATCACCTTTTTTGACATTCCTTTGTTTTGATAAATTGGTCATGCCATTTTATCCTTCATTTTGGCACAATTTCTATGTGATGGACTACTTCTTTTTGAACTTCATCTAGTTCATTAAGTCAAGTTATTCTTTCTTTTTGTGCATAAGATAGGTCTATTAGTGTAGATCTAACCCCAACAGTCTTATAAGATAATAAGAATTAGAAGCCAACAACAAAATAATTCTATAGGATAACAATATCCTCAATCACAACTGAACACAAAACTTAATTATATGTGCATCAACCATAAATCCAGGAGTACAATATATGAAATACAAAAATTACAATCTTCTATTACAATATCCTTTTAAAATTCCCAGGCCATCTTCAATGATCAACCATTGGATTCTCAATCTACAGTTCAACAAACCAATTATCCACCATCTTTCCTGATGAACCCCTCTCAGATGACATTCATCCTATTTATATTCCTTACGTGAGGAAGTTCAACTGTTTTAACATAACAGTTCAACTGTCTGAATGATCAATAGTCCTTCATCCTCATTTAGACACGTGTCACAATGAAAGAACATGCATCAAAGTCATTTTGAAACTTAGGCCATCAATAGGAACACTACCGACATTACTCAGTTTCTTTGACGTATTACTAGCACTATCGAATAATGGAAGAGTTACATTTTACATGAAACCTTTTATAAACTCTTATTGGGATTTTGAGGGGTACTAGGAACTCATCGAGTTATTTTGTGGTTCTAGGAACTAGTGAAAGTTCTGACTTCCTTTATAATGCAAGCTCCGTCACAATGTTTGAGACCTTTGGGAACCATTCCCTATCATCAAGGTTTTCCACCCCAAGTGGAACCATCTGATTCCACATAGAACCACCTTTTATACCTCTTAGAACTAAGCATACTTTAAGAAGATTTACCAAATTTTTTTGATTCACTATAAAAGTGACTGGTCAACCCAAGCACTCCACCTTGTTGAAGTTTTGAAAGGCAGTTGGAACATATCGTACATTTCCAATGTTCCTGGAATAATCAAAAGTTTTGACTGTCCTTTATAGAAGACGCCTTCAGATCTTTTAAAGGTACTTGGAACATTCCAAGTGATCGAGGATTTCCTCCCCACTTGGAACTCCTAGCTTCCAAGTTCTTTTCTTCAAATCCCACAACTCTTAGCAAACTGCTAGAGATTTAGAAGGCCTTAGGAACTTGTTCCATGTTGTTGTAGTTTTCCTGATAAAGTGGAACTGCTTGGTTGATGGGAACTCAACTCAAAAATAAGCTAAGATAAAAGGATCGATGGAGATTTCCATAGGAACTGGAACTGTCAGGGTTTTCCAGTGTTCTTGGAGCACTTCAAAATGCCAATTTTGTTCCCAATTTGACTTGAAACTCTAATTTGTCATAACTTCTCCAATTTTCACTAAATTTGAACTACAAGTACCTATTTGACCCTTCTTCATGATGAAGTCCTTTCTTGACCAAAATGCAATCTAAAAATTGCCTCTTGAAACAATTCACCAAAACAACAATAGAGGAAAAAAAAATTGGAAATATTTTGGGTGACATAAGATTACTTGTGAACCCAGATGCTCCTGCATCAGACTTGCCAAGTAAGTGAAATGTTCCATGAGTGTACAACTCATGAACATTTAGGTAATTCTAGAATAGGAATTCCATACTTAACCAATTCTGAAGCTTGCATCCAAGAGGATTCATCTGCTACTTTATCCTTCCAATGGACAAGACATTCCATATATTCTTTCCCCCTTGTTATTTTAGCCACTCGAGAATCAATCACTTTGTCTACCTATTCAAATTTATTTTCAGGCAACTGATGTATCCATCCTTGTACATCCTACAGTCTTGCATGTGTATTCCCTTGTGTACTTGTTTCCCCTTCATAATATTTGTACAAATCAACAACATTGAAGATATGAGATATATCTATACCTGTCAAAAGTTCAATATCATAGGCATTGGATGAAAAATTTCTCAACACCTTACATGGTCCAATCTTCTTCCCCTTCAACTTATTATAGGTTCCCTGTGGGGACCTCTCTTTTCAAAAATGTGCCAAAACCAAATCACCTACTTGAAACTCCTGCTCTCTCCTATGTATATTAGCATGCTCTTTGTATTTTATAACACTCTTCTCTAAATTTTCCTTCACCTCCTTATGCAATTATTTAAGGTACTCAACAAAATTTTTTGCCACAACACTTTTCCTACCCAAATCTACACTATTTCTCAATTCATCAACATCCCTAGGGTTATATCCATAAACAATGTGAAAAGGAATTTTCCCTACACTCCTATTGACTGAATTATTATAAGAAAACTCTTCCCAAGACAATATCAAGTCCCATTGGTTCGGTTTATCACCCACCAAACATCTCAACAAATTACCAAGACTTCTATTTACAACCTTAGTTTGACCATCAATTTGAGGATGGTAAGCTAAACTGAAACCCAATTATGTTCCCATTTCCTCCACAAGGTACACCAAAAATGGCCAACAAAATTTGTATCTCGATCTAAAACAATACTTTTAGGCAAACCATGCAGCCTAACTACCTCCTTGACAAATAATGTAGTTATGTAGGAAGCATCATTACTCTTTTGACACAGAATAAAATGAACCATTTTAGAAAATCTCTCAACAACAACAAAAATTGAGTCATTACCTCTTTGCATATGAGGCAATCCCAAAAAAAGGTCCATACTTATGTGTTCCAATGGTGTCTCTAGTATAAGCAATGGCTGATACAACCCAATATTTTTCCTTACTCCTTTTGCATGTTGGCAAAATCTGTAACCTTGCACCATCTTATTTACATCTGCACTCATTCCAGGCCAAAAATACCCTTGACTCAGCCATGCCAACGTTTTATCTACTCCAAAATGACCACTTAAACTTCCACTATGATTTTTCTCTCATTAAATTCTCTCTCATCGATCCTTGAGGTATACACAATCTTTTTCCCTTGAAAAACAAACCTTCTTGAATAAAATATTCCAGCCATGGCATTCTATCTTTATTTACTAGATTCACACAAACTACCCACACTTCTTTAAAATTTGGGTATGTCTCATACAATTTTTACATGGAATCAAGGCCAACTACATTCGCTCTCATTTCATTCAACAACAAATATCTTCTATCAATGCATCAACTACCCAGTTAGACTTTCCACTTCTATGTTTCAAAACAAAAGAATAACTTTGCAGAAATTCAACCCATTGCATGTGTTTCTGATTTAACTTACCCTAGTGGTTTATGAATTGCAAGGCATGGTGATCAGTATATAATACAAATTCTTTCGGTAGCAAGTAATGTCTCCACTTTTTGAGTGCATGTACAATTCCATAAAATTCTTGATCATATACATTTAATATTTTCTCTTGGATTCATTCAATTTTTCACTAAAATATGCAATTGGTCTTCCCTCTTGACTTAAGAATCCTCCAATTGTTGTTCCGGTGGCATCACAATCAACTTGAAAGACTTTTTCAAAATTAGGCAGTGCTAACACTAGCTGTTCAGTTACTTTTTCCTTCAATAACCGGAAACTCTTTTCTGTTGTTGTTATCCAAATAAACTCCCTCCTATTACCTTTCATTGTTTCTGTAATAGGTGCAAAAATTCCACTAAAATTTTGAATGAACTTCCTATAGAAGATCACCAAGCCATGAAAACTTTTGGCTTCAAACACATTTCAAGGTGAAGGCTAATCTACAATTGCTTTGACCTTTTTTTGGATCCATTTTCAATCCATCAACAGAAACTACAAACCCCAAACATACCAATTCTTCTTTCCTAAAACTACATTTCTTCAAATTTACCAGCAACTTCTCCTCCTTCAATCTTTGTAATACTGCTCTAACATGCTGCAAATTCTCTTCTTTTGTCTTACTAAAAATCAAAATATCATCTAAATACACAATCACAAACTTTCCAAGAAAAAGGCTTCAATACTTCATTCATCACTCTCATGAAAGTGTTGGGGGCATTTGTTAACTCAAATGACATTACCAACCATTCAGTACAATCTATCCTTTGTCTTGAACACTGTTTTCCATTCATCTCCTTCTCTTATTTGAATTTTATGATATCCACTCTTCAAATCAATCTTTGTGAAGTACTTAGCTCCACTCAAACAATCCATCATATTGTCCATTCATGGAAATGGAAACCTATGTTTTATTGTGATTTTATTTATTGCTCTCGAATTTGTACACATACACCACTCACTATCTTTCTTTGGTGTCAATACTGCTAGTACATCACATGGACTAAGACTTTCCCTTATCAACCCCTTATCTAACAATTATTGAACTTGCCTATTTATCCCCTCATTCTCTATATGCATCATTCTATTTATTTAGAAAAATCATACCAGGTATCAAATCCATACAATGACTTATATCTCTCATAGGTGGCAGTCCATCTAAAAATTCTTTCATCATTATATCTGCATATTCTTCCAGAATTTTCTAAATTTCTTTTAGCAACTTCTCTTGTTTCTTTGCTTTCATAGCTACCATAGGTTTTGGAATGAAAGCATAGCATGCTCCCTCTTTCTTCAATTCCTTCAAAAAATTCTTCTTGAAAATTAAGCAGACTCTTGGATTGTTTTCTACTTCATCTTCTTTATCTTTCAATGGATTTAAAATGAATTCTTTTCTATCCTTCTTTATTCTATATGTATTATTTCTTCCATAATTCACAACTTGTCTATCAAATTGTCAAGGTCTACCCAACAAAATATGGCATGCATCCATTGGAATCACATCACACAAAATTTCATCTTTATAACTACCAATTTGAAAACTTACCAGACATTGCTCTCTTACCACTAATTGATGTTCATTTTGCAACCATGAAACTTTGTAAGGATTAGGATGTTTCAACCTCTTCAATTTCAATTTATATACCATCTCTTTAGATACAATGTTGTCTATACTACTATTGTCCACTATTACCTTGCAACATTTACCACTTGATTTACATCTTGTTTGAAACAAATTCCTTCTCTGGATTGGTTTAGATTTCTCCTTCTTTGGATTTAATAAAATTCTCCACAACATCAAGGATTCTCCATCCTTAGGATCTTCTCCACACTTCGGTGAAGCCACACTTTCATTATCAGCTCGTGCAATATTAATTGTTTCTTTTCCTTTTCCACCACTTTTCTATATGTGAGGATATTCAAATGCCCTATGCCTAGTTTCTCCACATTGAAAACAAGTGCCACTGAATCCTCTTCCAAAATATCCCCTTCCTCTAGAATAATCACCTCTTCCTCTACAGTAATATCCTCTTCCTCTATTTTCTTAGGTGTTTGATTGTGAAGTGCTTGCTTCTCCTTGTTTGTTTTGATAGCCACGACCACTGCTGGACTATCCTCTTCCATGTTAAAATCTTCCTCTACCTCTAGAGTTATTTTTCTTTCTAGCAAGTTTTTCTTCATTCTTCAGGGCATATTGATATGCTTCTACACTTGTTAAATGCACCACACTTATTTCGTCTTGTATTGAATAGTGCAAACCATTAACATACCTTGATATCTTCTCAACATCATCATCAATGTATGCCCAACCCAAATATTTAATCCATAAAATTCCTCTATGTATTCTTGCACATTATTCTCTTTCTATTTTAAATTTGCAACTTCTTAAACAAACTAATTTGATAATCTGTTGGTAAAAAACTTTGGTTTCAACTTGGTTACCATTCTTTCCTAGGATTTAATTTTCTCCTTACCTTTTGTATGCCTTTCTGTTTGTACATGATCCCACCATAGGGATGCATGTCCTTTCAATTTTGGGCATGCAAATTTCAGTTTCTTTGGGTTTTCAATAGATTCAAAATCAAAGTATTTTTCTATTTCTAATATTTAATCAATCAAATCTTTGGGATTCAAACTTCCATTATGACTTGGAAGATCCAGTCTAGGTTTAGGTTCATCTCCATCTTCATTTGTGTCATCCTCTCTTTCCTCTACTTCTTCTTCATCGTCACTTACATCCTCTACACGTACTCCTCCACACTGCACCATTTCCATAGAATCTAGCCATGCTATTATTCCTCTTAGCATCTCCACAATTGCCAAATCACCATTTTATGGTGCTCCTTTTCTACCATGTCCTCTCTATGGCGTGCATTCTTTGGATTCTCTATAGTTGCAGGTCTGCACTCTCTTCTTTACCCATAAAAAAAGTTTCAAAATCCTTCTATTGGACACACTAAAAGTCCTCAACAAAGAACCTACTCTGATACCACTTGGTGTAGTTATAACCTCAAGAGTCTTATCAGACAATCAGAATTAGCAACTAACAACAAAACAATTCTACAGGATAACAATATCCTTAATCACAACTGAACACAAAATTTAATTATATGTGTAGCAACCATAAATTTAGGAGTACAATATATGTAATAAAAAAATTACAATCTTCAATTACAATATCATTTTAAAATTTCTATGCCATCTTCAATGATCAATCACCGACTTCTCAATCTATAGTTCAATGAACAAATTATCCACTATCATCCCTGACAAACCCCTCTCAAATGATATTCATCCTATTTATATTACTTGTGTGAGGAGGTTCAACCATTTTAACAGAATAGTTTAATCATCTAAATAATTAACAATCCTTCATCCTTATTCAGACACATGTCACAACGAAAGAACAAGTGCCAAAGTAATTTTAAAGCTCAGGCCACCAATAGGAACACTACTAACATTACTTGGTTTCTTTGAAGCATTATTAGAGATTTTTTTAGTGGCATATATTTACCAATTGGCGAATATCGTAGATCGGCCAAGTCAGAATTGGTAAATAAATCGCATCCAACAGGGTGGTCAAATCGTAGGGATTTTATGTATTATCAGTCAAATGTGTTGGCCCACGATTGTTGTTGCACCAAAAGATCAACCTTTTAATGCCTGATACAACCGCCAGAGTTAATGAATCCACAGGAGGTGGTTAATCCATGTCACGAATCCCGCAAGAGATGCTAGCTCACTGCCAATAATCCCCCCAGAGTCACTCGTAGGGGAGATTCGAACCCGGAGGCTCTGGCTTTGATACCAATTGTTGGAGTCCAGGATAACACTGAGAGGGGGGGGGTGAATCAGTGTTGTATAAATTTTTACAACTTATTATAATCCTAAATTTACAAGACTTAGAGAGAGCAAGACATCAATAAACTATAACATATTTATGTACAAGTATGATAACATTTGAAAATTGTGAATATGATTACATAGAGACAAATTATATCATAGATGCAAACACACACATAGAGGCAAATCATAACACAAGAATCACTAGAGTGGAAAACCCTCATCGGGTAGAAAAACCACTCAAAATCACCTCACTAGCTTAACAATGAACAATCATACAGAGTCTCACTGACTGGTGAATAGGTCTCACCGACCAACATGCCTCACTAGCTACAATATACCTCACTGGTAAATTGATGTCTCATTGACACAATGTACAATCACCATTATCAAATCATCAAGCTTAATGTGCAAGATATGATTTCCATTCAATCTAATTTGCACCATTGTATTTCCTGTGATTCATCATTTTCACCAAGATTCAAGTACACCAAATCTCCTGCAGAAATATATGTCCTTCACTTATATCATCTTTATCAAAACTCCTGCAACTATATCTCATTCATTTCTTTTACATTTTCTCATTTCTGCATATCTCAACAAATTTTCTTCATCGCACAGGAACCTGCAAAAATAAGATTTTAAATACACCTACTTTTCATAACCATTCATCTTCTTTATTTTTGTGATATATTTTCCTCATCTCAAAAACTTTCATCTTCTCACACTCAATCTTCTCACAAAATAATGTCTTCATAATGCATTTGCAAAATGACCCTTCAAATTCTTCAATCTGCAAAACATAATCTTGGAATCTTTCATATTCCATCAATGTATTTATCTTTTCTACAAATTTGTTTAATCTATAAAACAAATCCATTCTTCTGCAATAAAAACTCTTCATATTCCTCATTTTAAAAAAAAAATCTCTAAACTTTTTACCTTCTCTGCACAAACCATCTTTAAAAAAAAGATCATAAAAAAATCTTCAATGAAATCAATCTACCCTTGTGAGAAAAAAATAAAACAATTTCTCCTCGAATCCACTTTTCATCTCCATGAGAACAGAAAAAGAATATTAAAAGCATCCTTATCTTTATAAGGAATTTAAGACTCCAATAAAAAAGATGCTTATTAAAAAAAAACTTCCTCCTTTATTTTTTTCTGTACCTTGAAATTCATACTGATGATATCTTAAAAATAGCAAGAAATCTCCATACAAAATTGCTTTTAACTTCAACAAAAAATTTGCCTTTTTAATCGGGCTAGAAATAGCTTTTAAAAAGCTTATCTCTGCAGTCTACAAGAAATGACGGTCATCTTCACTTCAAATTTCAAGCAAGTAAAGGGGTCAAAATTTAAATATGCACCAATGATAATGCAATCATGCTCATCTCAATTTCAAAGGAAGGCATTGATATTTATTTTGACGCCATGCGATCATATGGAGATCGATAGAATCGGTTATTCTAAGTAGAGGGGGCCGGTTTATCAACAAAGGAGGTAGACTTAAGTTATAACTTAATTTACAGACCATTGACTATAGAAAGTCACCTTTAAAAAAGATAAAAAGTGCTTCACTAATATGACAGTTAGAAAAGATTTAAACTTAGCTTTTAAACAAAGCACTTAAAGCCCTTTGTAGCCTTTATGATCCTTTATACATGTAATGCACTTAAATGCATTGCCACATTTGCCTTGGTATAAGACTGCTCATGCCAATTGTTTATGTATCAGACTACTTATGTCAACTATGTAGAGCATTAGAAGATGAACCATCACTACCAAGTGAACAACATTATAAGCATTGTTATGATATCAAGAACATGAGTACATGCTAAACATCATGAGAAGCTGTGTTTACTAATGTACCAATACAACCATAGAATATGTAAAGATGCCATACCTCAAAGATCATTACAAATCTTATGCTGAATTACCTTGAGATGATGACATCCATAACAATAATGATTCTGATTGGAGACATAATCAACATCAACATCATCTGAACCACATCTGAATTCTCCTCAACCATATGAAGACCAATTGTGAGTTCTCTTGGTAACACATTATGAAGAATTACATCTTGAACATCCTATGAAGAGGCATCCTTCTGCATATTTTGTCATCATGAATAATAACTTCTATGACCATAAAACCAATGATCATCAACTCCTTGAGTGACAACAAGCTCTCTGATATTGACAACTTCCTGAAACATGAGCATCATGTTATGAAATATAATGAATGAAGATCCTCCTCCTCAAGCATGTTCTAGCTATCAATATTTGATGTCTCAACTTTGAACATTATATCAACCATACTATAAAGTCTTGATGACCCCAAAAGAATGATCTCTGCATTGGAGGATAACCTGTGAACAACATGGTTGTCCTGATTGATGATCCTGAACTGCCCTTCATTCTGAGGTCTAGAATTATGAACTGAAACAAGAGACAATCATTTCAATCATATCATGAACATGATGAACAACCCCTATCAATATCAACACCTTGTGAACCTGCAAAAACTTTTGACATCAATGACAATCAATCTCCATCAATCTACCCTTTGTCATTGATGGCAAAACTTCGTGATACATTTTTCTCTTTCTCCTCCTTTTTGACATTGGATGACAAAGAATAAGATGCTCCCCCTATCATTTTACTCCACTGAAAGATGTTAAAGTTTAATCACATTGCATTATGAAGATTTTGAAGACATAAACTTCTGTTCACTTGCTATCCTCCTCTTTGAACTTGAGATGATCTATGATGGAAAAACATTACAACATTGAAGCAAGCATATGACTAATCATGTTGATAATACCTAAAACAATTCTTCAACTTGAGAGCAACAAATCACTATGAAGCACATATCTGAAGACATACATCCTGAAACACAAAACTGAGAGCAATATCATGTGAGGCACATTAATCAAATCATCAAACCACTGTTATAGACTTCCCATAAACTATACCATACTCTTAGCACTATACCACTTCTTGTCACAACACCAATGTGAAGATGAAAAATTGATATAATTGAAATCCTATGAACACTTCTTTTGATAAGATGAAGACTGAGATACCTCTGCTATCAAATACAAACTCTTGACACCACTTGTGGTTGTAAAACAATTTTTTTTTATAACAAACAATTCTTTCACAGTCATCAACCATTTTTGACCTAAAATGACAAATCTCCAAGATCTCCCAATCAATGAAGGCATAAAATTGACTCCTTTGATATGACTCATATGAACTTGCCCTGCATGCAAAAATATCATAATCACATCAACACTTATGATGAATAATAATGTAGATTCAACAAGAAAAAAAATCATGGAAACTACTCATCACACTATTCACAACTCATGATGACATGATGACCACTCTTGAGAAGACCTTGCCAAGACTTTTATGATAATGAATACAAGATGAACAATCAATTTGAAACCAATTTACTTCTGCACACACATCTTGACATGAGAAAGAATGAAGATCATCTTGTAAGGAATGAAGATGAAGACTATCCTCCTGTTCCTACACATGACACTTTTTGCAACACAATGTCAAATCTGATATATTCAAAATCACATCTAAAACATATTGTAATAAACAAGAAATGCTGCCTCTTGACTTTCTCATTCAAATTAGCCCATTAATACAACACATCAACAAACTAACTGCACCATCAAGTTCTTCCTGCAACAACACTTTGCAAAATCAAATGAAGAGATAAGTGCTATGAATTGACTTTTTCATTTTCAGCCTTCTCAGCCAACATATGCTAATATCTGATAAGATCTCCTTGAAAACATCTTAAGCTCTTTGCCATGACAATCAATACTCCACAATATCAAGATCACATTGAATTGCAACATCATGACAATTCAACCTTTGTAAGTATCACTATGATATGAACAAGATCATTTATAAACCAAGTCATTCAACATTATCAAACTCTTTGTGCATTGAACCCTTGAACATCTTATCTGCAATATGACATCATGAACCACTGATCACTTATTGGGGATAATTGATAGATCATGAACAACCCCCCTAACTTCATGCTATCTGCTATGCAACTGATGAAGTGACTTGTGCAAGATGCACAAGTTTAGAATCTATCTTCTCTTGACTCTGTTTTAGTCTCCACACTTTCACTACTTTCTTCTATTTAGGTTTCTTCTTCCAAACCTTTTTCTTTTTCCAACTTATCTCACCAGGTGATGCCGTTCTTTCATACACTCTGCAACTATATACCTTGTGACTAGGAGAATTACACTTGAAACATACAACATTAGTATTCCATATTGAAGCAAATTGATTTCTTCTGCAATTAACTACTTTATGTCTAGATTGATTATAGGTGTAACAATAACCATTAAATGAATAATTATACCTATACATATATGCTTGTCTTGCTGGAGTGGCCCTTCTTGAATTTCTCTTTTTATTGTTCATTTTACCTTCAGGAGAAGTTAGATCAATTTTTCTTCTAGGAGTCTCTCTAGCTTTGGAACACTCTCCTTCTTCATAACCAAGTCCAGTAGTGTCTCTATGTTGTTTTTGTTTACTCAGCATCTCATGTAACTTACTTGTGCTCTCTTCAAATCTGAGACTCTTTTCCAATTGCTTCTTAACATCCTCAAGATCTTTTCTTAAAGAGACCATTTCTCCTTCAAGCTTTTGACATTCAACTGCTATAGCTTTCAACTCAAACTTTGTTACATTGGCTATCCTCTTAGCTCCCTCAACCTCTGTCTTCAGACTGATAATTAATTTATCTGATTTACTTACTTGATTCCTCAAATCCATAATCAGATTTCTAGCATCTTCAAGGTCTGAAGATATTCTTTCAAAATCTTAAATAACTTTGTCTTTGGATTCTTTTTCCTATTGTAGTTGCACCTTTAGTCTCTGATTCTCCTTTTTACATTTCTTGATTTCAATTAGAGCACATATGAGCTCTCCTTCTATGTCAATTTCACATTCTTGTTCATCATACTCCTGATTGTGATCTTCTTCTGAATCTGATTGGGTCTCATCTTTTTCAAGTGATTGTCTTCTTTCAATGTCACTTTCTTTAGACACCAAGTTATCCTCTTCTTCATCATCATCTTGATAGATTCTTATCAATTCTTTCCACACATCCTGAGCTGTTTCATAATGCAGAACTTTACAAGTAACTTCATTAGATAATCCTGATAGAATAACTTTCTTTGCTGTATGATTACATTTAAAAGCCTCTATTTTATTTGCAGAATTAGGTGATTGAGAAGAATTAAAATATCCATTCTCTTGACAGACATCTATACACCATACTCTAAACATGATAAATAGACTTGCATTCTCATACACCAAACTGAGAAATCTAAACCATCAAAGAAAGGAGCTCCTGAAACCTTTTCCTCTAATTCAATGCAAGATTCAACTTGCGAGACATTTCTATTAACAGGTTCTATATCAATATTTGAATTTGATAAAGATGGAGTCTTTTGACCAGTCGGAGACTTCACATTTTTCTTTTCTTTATTTCTTTTGCACTTACCCATGGTACTCCACACACATGACCTACCCAAGATGATTAGGCTTCTATAGGGAACCTAGGCTTTGATACCACTTGTTGGCCCACGATTACCGTTACACCAAAAGGTCAACCTTTTAATGCCCTATACAACCGCCAGAGTTAATGAATCCATGGGAGGCAGTTAAGCCATGTCACGAATCCCGTGAGAGATGCTATCTCACTGCCAATAGAATGCATATCCATTCGCCATCGATTTATTTTATGAGAATCAATGAAGTAATATTTTCTCCATAACAAACTATGCATTTCAAATGGGCCGACTAATATTTTTGCCTGGAATCTTAGAAGCAAGTACTGAATCACCTATATATTTGCCAATACTATTAAAACAACATTGTGTATCAAGACACGTGTCACCAACACCATTAAATGGTCGCTGCGCATGAGGACCCATTTCGCCAACGCCATTAAATGGTCACTACGCGTGAGGACCCATTTCACCAATTAAAATTTACATGTAGTTGATTATGAGGGGCCATTTCGCCAATTTCCATGACACCTCTGTGCTAATTGTAGGGCCATATTCACCTTGGAAATTACAAAGTATATACTCCATCGAGGTTTGATTTCCTAACACTTAAATGTATTCCTTATATAATCACGCGGGATTCACCAATTTTTTTAATATACCATTTAAAATTCTTGCGAAATTTGCCAAATATGGATTGATATAAATACAATTGAAACTCTAATTTATTCTTACACATTTTGTTTAGTTCTAAACTTGTGAGTTCTCAATTCAGATTTCAGAAGTTGGAGTTGGAAACTTGAAGTTGATCGTAGGCAAAGTTACAAACTTACAACACTGGCATTCCTGCATTAACGAATAACAAGTCAGTGAAAAGCTAAACTTAAAGGTGAGTAATCATTTCTTCATAGTATTAGTGTTATAAGATTTCTTTATCTCTTTTCCATTCTTGCTTCAATCTTAAAGAAGATATTTAGTAGGGAATGAGATCTATATTCTATGAGTATGTACTTAAACAAGAAGACATTTTTTTCCAGCTTTTATTCAAAGTGAGAGATCAAGATGTCGAGCCACAAGTGCGATAAGGGTAAGATTCCTCAAGGTGGTGAAGGGACTGGGAGGCCATCAAAACGTTGAAAATGTGGAGTTAGTATACAGTCTTACTTTAGAATTGGCTGTGTTTCTGATCTATCAAATCAAGATGGAGCTACATCATCAACTCTTGCAGCAAATTTTAATGAAGAAGCCATTCACAATACCTCACCACCACCAGAAGGTAGGATTGCCATTGAGTCAAATGAGGATGGCAATACCACAGAAGATGTTCCAAGGGATACCTTGGTTAGCCAGAATGAGGATGGCAATACCACAGAAGATGTTCCAAGGGATACCTTGGTTAGCTAGAATGAGGATGGCAATACCACAGAAGATGTTCCAAGGGATACCTTGGTTAGCTAGAATGAGGATGGCAATACCGCAAAAGATGTTCCAAGGGATACCCCAGTTAGCTAGAATGAGATAATTGACTTGGATGAAAATTTTGGCTCTATAGATGATGTTGGTAAGAAGAAAAGAAAAGGCAAATAAAAATGGGGTGCGAGTGGGAAATGTCAAGGAATTTTCATCTTGATTGGGTGTCAAAGTACCCATTCGTTAAACCAATGGAGAAAGCAAACAAAGATGAAAAACCAATAGAATGCAAGTGTGTGATTTGTAGTTGGAAATGTAAAAGAGACAAGAAATTGCAGCTAAAGCTTGACACTATAGAAAAGCATATCGGTAAAGTTTATGAAAAACAAATCATAGATGGAAAGGAAACATCAGTAGTAAGATGCAAATCAAAGGAAGAATGTCTTCATGTCAAGTATGCCATGGATTATGATGAGCATAAGAAAAGAATGACGAAGGTTGTTGCAAGTGGAGGTACAATCAAGGCTCAATTTGGAAAAGCAATGGAAGGAGCACATCTGGCAAAAACTATTCAGATGAGTGTTGTTTTTCATATTTTGTCCAGAAGGCATCCTATGACAGACTACCTAGAATATAGTAATTTATTATCTTTTTTGAGTGTTCCTCACTATCCTAGCACACATTGGTCAATAAATGCTAGATGGGAATGGGCAAACTATCTCGCTGCGGTGGAAAAACAAGATTTAAAGGAGAATGTAAAAGAGTCAAACTTCATTGCATTATCTTTATATGAAGTTACTACAATAGCTAATACTTCTTGGATTTGTATGCATGTGTATACTGTAAAAGAACATGTCCACTGAACTCATCTACTCTATGTTCATAAAATTAAAGACAATTCAACATCACAAAATCTATTTAAACTAGTTAAGAAGTCTTTGAATGAAATTACAGGTATGGATGACTTGACAATTGCCAACAAGTTGGTGTGTGTAGGAGCTGATGGAGTTGCAGTAATGCAAGGTCATAGGACCGGTCTTTGTACAAAATTACAAACTACTTGTGTACTCTACATGCTTGGAATTCACTGCATGGCCCACATAATGAATTTAGCATTTAAAATTGTAAGCAAGTTTCCTACAGTATCAAAAGTTGAAAATCTAGTTCGTGAGCTCCACGCATACTTCTATCGAAGTCCCAAACGTTTTGTAGAATTTCAAAATTTTGTTGAGGGAATAATAGTAGGAAACAAGCTTCTTAAGGATGTCGATACTAGATGGATCTCCTTGCATGGACCAAAGCAACAAGTTCTTTTAGAATATCCATCCTTGATTGGAATAATGTACGAGCATCGCAACACAGTAGACAAAGCTCCTGACCTCTTACATAGGTTAAGTGATATAGAGACACTCTTAACTTTAGCTAGTCTTCTCCCCATGCTGGATGAAATGAACAATCTCATGAAGAAATCCCAAGACAGAACTATGTATATCCATGAGTATACCAAACTACATAGAATGACATGCATGACCCTCGATAATCTATATCTAGATCTAACTTCTCAAAGCCCAAATTTTTATAGGTGGTAGATAATTACATATTTGAATCATCCTAAAAATAATTTACATTTTAATGCAAGCAGGGAGTTATGTGCCTTTGTACGTAGATTTGAGATACCAATGCACCATTGTAAGTTGGTCAGGTGCTCTATTAGAGAAGTACCTATTAAAAAGGAAGATTTTGACGACATTGTTGAATCTGTTAGTAATAATTTGAAGGAAATTGTAAGCAATATTTCAACAGAGATTTATAATCGATTCCCTTGAGAAGAAATACTTGAAGCCATGACTATTGTGTATCCTCAATTGTGGGTTCAAGGCCATCGAGATAACACAAGCTTTTTTCATCAAAACGTAACTATCTTGACCACATACTTTTTGAAAAGTGTAGAATGCAATGGACAAACAATAGAATTAATTATAGATGGAAATAAGCTTAGAGGACAATGTAGTTAGTTTGCAAGAAGTATGATAGACTAGTTTAAAGCCATGGAGAATCCCTTCGAAGCGGGATCAATAACAAAGGCTTGGAAAAACGTAGGTTAGAGTGAAATATTGCGTGATTCGATATCAGAATATTTCAAACTTGTTGATTTATGTCAAACAATGATATTGGGTTCAATGGAAGATAAGAGAGGTTTTAGTGCATTGGAGTTTTTGAAATCAAAGATAAGAAACAAACTAGACAAGAATTTGGAAAATTTCTTGAGGGTGTTAGGAAGTGTGTATAATGTCAAAAATTTTCCTTATGAAAGGGAACTCACAATTTGGAATTCCATATGCGAAAGAAGATGGTTGTGCAACACTTCAAACGCTGGTGGTGGTGGGACAAATGATAGTGACACAATGACTGATGAATTTGAGACTCAGAATCAAGATGAAGAAAATGAAGACCAAACTCAGAATCAAGATGACTCTTTTACTTTATCTAAACATTAGTTTGAGGACCTTGACTCGATTTGGCAAATGGAAGTGAATTAGAAGTGTTTAGGTATTTATACTGCATTTCATGAATCATATTCCAAAACTATAGTTGATATTTTATATTGTATTCCTTGAAATTGTAAATTAAATTAAATACATTAACATATTATTAATTATTTCATATTTTAATTATGTCATACTGATAATTTTTACATGTACTTAGTGATTCATCATTCAACTCAATCCTTAATATTTCCTTGCTAGCGTTGATTTGTGCATAAAACATAAAATTTGTAGTAAAGTAGAATTTTGATTTTTGATTTGATATGTGATTCTACATCATTTTTCACAGTTTATGAATTATTTTGATCAGTGTCTTATCTGTAACTAGGTCAGAAAATGAAATATACTCCTACAATAGACCATTTGATCTGCTAGTTAGGGTTTTAGGTTTAGGGTTTATGGTTTGTCTTCATTTCATACATAAACCTAACCTTTTAGCCTTTTGCGTTATAATTTTAAGTTGCCTTGTTACCGCTGGTTCCCGGCCATCCAAGTTCACACTTAAGCCATCAAACCCATTAGTATTACCGACCCCTTTGCCTTGTCTCATCGGTCACCACTTGGTTGGGAACATTATGTGTAAAAATGTTTAAAGAGGTTAAATATTTCATCTTTTATCTTAAGTCTTGACCCCCAAAGTTTTTATGTCCCTTTGTCGGACCGCCAACCTGGGGATGTCTACTTTTAAGTCACTAACAATTTGCATCTGCATATTTGAACATTAATGGGATCTGCTGGATCTTGTAAATTGAATCCTGACCGCTTTCTGCCAGCCCACTTGAATAAAATAATGTTTTAAGAAATCTAGAGGGATAGCGGGCTAGTGACATCTATTGCCTATCAAAGTGGGACCCATCATCTGTTGGGATTTAAGGTGTCTCAACCTTGATAATTCTCTGCATTTGTAATGTTTGTTTTATTATTTAATTGCCTATGTTGTAAATATTTGGAAATTCCATATTGTCATGTTGTGGGATGTGGCACGGTGATGTGTCGATCCTACATGGAATATGACAACTTGTTATTTTGTCCTCACATGAATAGATAGGCATCCCACTTAGTGGTAGGAATATTCTGCCATGTCTCGGCATCCTCCATGTTGTGTAAGGAATGTTTTACTGAAGTAGTTATTATGGATTCTTATGACGAATCTATGACATGTAAGAGTCAAAAATAGAAGGTTATAAGACAGGTGATGACATGTGTCATGAAGCATCTTTGAATAAGGCATATTTGGGTGCCCCAAGGTGCAATATGACATGTAAGAGAATATGCTATTTATAGCATGTGTATGAGAGATTCTCTTACAGCTGTAAGTTGTAACCGCTATGACAGATTCTATGACAGTCGTAAGTGTTGTAAGAGCATTTGTCATAGCCCATTTTGGAAATAGGAGACCTCTTTGGAATGGGAGCTATGGACAAGTGTCAGGCACATTATACAATGCTGACCAAGTGTCTTTGGGCATGGGTTTTGGTCCATGAATCCATGTTGGACGCCCATTCCAAGAAAGGTCCAATATTGCCTTGTATTTCCTATTTAAACAAGTGCTTGGAGATGGAGTTTGTATCACAGGTTTATAGGTACTGTTATGCTGTTGGATTGACTTCAGACATGAGTGTTGAAGACCATTGAAGCTTGCATTGCAAGTGTATTGTAAACATTCTTTCAGATTTGTTAATACATTGTGCAGGTTTCTGAGTGTGGGGTTTTTCACCCGATAAGGGTTTTCCCCACCGTAAATCTTTGTCTCTCTTCTTCTATCTACTTTCTGGCTCTTGTGTTTTGCTACAATATCTCATGTTAATGGTTTAACATTGCTGTAATAGTTAGGATAAATTTGAATTTGCATAGCCCTCTCCTCATTAGATTAGTGTAGGAAGCAATTTCCGCACACCTAGCTTCCTTTCATCATCCACTATAGACATTGAACATCAAAGCATTGAAAATCAACGGTGGTGATCTAAAGATTAGACTCAATTTGGGTTGTTCCCCGCTAGCCCGCAGGGGGCCCACCAAAAGCTTTCATCTCTTAGAGGGATAGCGGGGAGATGACACATGCCTTCATCTAGATCGTTGAAGAGACTTTAGAAGACATGAAATATTTTGTCAAATATTTCAAAGGAGTTGCATTAGGTTTTAAACAGTGAGCTATTTAGAGGAATTATAAAGCACATGGGCAAATATGCAGTAAGGTTTTTTAATCTTAACCGTCCAATGATAAAAAAGTTAAGCTGCTAGGCGGATGACTAAGGGGGTTAAATAACATGCAAGTTGATGGGCCCAGACTTAATCTGGACCGTTCCCTGCTACCCCACTGTCGTAGATCTAAACATTACTAAAGCTAGAGGGATAGTGAGCAGTCTCAATGGCATGTGAATAAAAAATTTGAAATGGTAAATAACATTAGCTTAACATATTAACAATAGTAGCATATATACAACAATGAACATCAACAATTGTTGAATGTGTATCTAGTAGTTGAAACTTGAGTTTTTCTTCAATTGATAAAATAAATAATACATATAATTGAACATCAACACATTACTGAATTTGAGTTTTCTATTAATTTTCAAATGAAGGAATACGTAGAGGCAATGTAAAATCTTTCTCAAAGACAACTCTGCACAGAGTTGAGTTAGAACTTGGAAACTCATATTATCAATATCAAATCATTCTAACATTTTTTTAGCAAATTCTACTATTCAGATGGTGGAATTGTCATTTCTTCTAGATGATGTTGTCTGACTTGAATTGTTTTTAACAATGTATGCTTGAATTTCAATTTGGATCATGACTTGAATGTTTCAGCCAAAGATACATTCAAGGTTATCAGTGGTTTGATGGAATCCAAAAAGTTTGCCTCATCTAGGTTTTGAGGAAACTGGTCCAAATCAATCTTCCTTTCATCCTCCATCTTCTTTTTGAAATTATCCTTTCCAATGAATCTCTCATTTGTGCCAAAAGCCTATGGCAAACCAAGCTTTGTCAAGTTCCTTACCTTTTCATCCTCCTTATTCTTTCTTGTAGCCTCAATCACAAATTCTGCTATTTCATGCATTCTTGAACACTTTTGAATGATAGATGTCACCTTCATTGAGGATTCAATCCAATTAGTAATGCCTTTTGAAATCAATTCATTGTCATTGTAGACTATTTCTAGAACTTGATTTACCGATTTATCTTCTGCTTGCAGTTGCACATTTTTGTTGTCCATTAATTATTTGCTCATCTTCTTATGATGTAGTCTCATGTCATCAATCAATTGAAACAATTCACACAAATGATCAATCCTCTGCATTATTTCCTCCCAGATCTTTTGTTTCATATGCCTCATTGTAATTTGTCTACAAAATTTAGTTAACTTATTTTGACAAGATTTTATTTCATTTTTTGCTTCCATAAGCTTTGCGGCCAATGTTTAATTTTTTTTCTCTCTTTCTCCAATTTTTATTCCCACTATTCATTTTCTTTTCCAATGCTTTGTCTTAATTTTTTTGAAGTAGATTTTTCCTCATCATATTTCTTTTTGCTCTCATCTAACCTTTGCTTCAGTCCATTCAATTTCACCTCTGTTTGTTTTATCCTCTTTGCTTGTTGATGTAGAGGTAGATTTTTTTATTCTTTTTTCTAATTCATTGCTCTTGTTATCTACTACTTTCCTCTTTGCTTTCTCATTTGCTAAGTCTACCTGTAATTTTTCTATTTGATTATGTAACTTTTTTTTTCTCTCTATCATGCTTTAGCAATGATGTGTACACCAATTCATTGTTTTGCTTTGATATATTAATCTTATCAATATTTTTTAATCCAGAAAAAACAAATTGTAAACTGCTCACCTGAAATTCAGATTGATCCATCTAATTTTCTGGTTTATTTTGAACTGTGGGAACAACAATTGTGTACTCTATTATTTTTGAATTTGTGTCAAATGTGGGTAATATCATGGTTGTTGCAGGCTCTAAAGTTACAATAGACACACTCTCCATCAGTTGTTTCTTTTCTTTTTTATACAATTCTAATTTCTTTTTAAACTCTTGAATGTAATCAAAACCTAGGGATGCAGGAATAATGAAATGGTTGAATGGTGAAGGAATAGGAGTACTTGCTATTTTTGTTGCAGCCACACTAACTGGGGGAGTGCTTGGAAATAACTCCTTTGTGGTGGAACTGGTAGTTGGACTTGGACCTGTCATAATCCTTTGTCTCTTATGTATCCCTTGATCACTGAGTGTTTGTGTGGTATCTTGTATTGGTGTCCTCTTGTGTGTAATTTGTTGTTGGACTTGTTGTTGTAGCAAATGTTGACTAAGTTCTCCACCCGTGGCAGTGCCAGTCACACTAGGCTCTCCACCATGGGCATGTCTAAGTAGTGATTGCATCTAACCATGAGGATTAGGATTTGAAGCTGTAACAAAATGAATTCTTTTAGTTGTACTTGTATGCCCTTGGTCTATTTTATTAGCTCCAAGGCCTTGTTTATCAACTGGTTTTCTGGTGACTACATCTATTGGGTTCCAAATGCCTTGTCCTTGGGACCCCAAACCACCACCTTGATAACCCATATTTTTAGCTATGGCTACTCCTGAAGTATATGATTTTTTTGTGGCCTAACTTAAACCAGGTTTGAAATTGCTTTGTTCATCCCTATCATCATCAGGTTCATCATTAGTTTCTTCACTTCATGTTCATTGGGATGCTCTATATTCCACAATTTGCTAAACACATCATCTTCATCGATTTCTCCATACTCTGCAATAGTTCTTGGTTCACCTAGCTCCTTCCTCATAGACCAAAAGGTAGTAATTTTTGATCGTGACCAATTTTTGTTTGTAACAGACTTATCTAGAGAATCTGACATTTTTACTCTAATAGATGGTTTATCACTTTTTCCATAAAAATTGTTGTACCTTGTGATTTGATTCTTTGCTATTGCTCCTGTATTTTGGTGCAATGCCATAATTTCTACTGACAATTGTTCAAAAGAAATAACTTTCTCAGCAACAGTTTTCTCCATTGCTCTTTTGACCTCATCCCAAGAATCCTTATTTCTTAAGTTTTCAAGCAAGGGTTTACTTTGATGTTGAATTCTACTTGCAGCATTCCTATTGGCCACAATCATTATTTTAATGGTGTCACATGGATCATATTGCCAGTGATAGACAACATCAAAATTAAAATTTTTCAAAAGATCATCTACCACCTTAAATGCTTTTCTCTCCAATGTGAACTCTCCACATGAAACAGGTAAAGAAGGAAATAAGGTCTTCTTTTGCTAACTGACAAAGTGTAGTTCATCAGTACTCTGCATTTGCCTTACATATTCCAATGCAAAAACCTTTTCTGTCACATGTATTGGAAGTTTGTATGGCTCTACTCCTGATCCATAAAATCTTAGCACAATATATTCTTCCAATAAGTACCAATTAGCCAATTGTATTTCTTTTCCTAGTTGAATGCAATCTCTACATGATATAGGCAATCTAGGCATTAGACTATTTGTAATTTCTTGATGCAATGGAGCCAAAAAGTAGTCTACAAAATGACTGTAGTTCCTTAAAGAATCATGCATCCTTATCTTAGTGGTCTAATCATATACTGGAGCCATTTTCTTTTCCTCAGCATTACTATAGGGTTGAATCTAAAGCTTGTTGGTCTGAAACATTCCACTAAATTTGAATAGAAAAAAATAGCACAAGTAGGTTGTGAACCTAAATGTCTTGGTGGAACCTCCTTTAATCATTAAAAATTGTTTATGTATGGATTCTACAATGTGCTCAATAAAGTTATATTTGACATGTACACCAATACCATAATAGATATTATATACCATTTCAAGGAGGCTTGCATCCACTTCCCAATTGCTATCCAGTCCAAGGCAAAAAGCTAGAATGGAAATAGTATCTTGAGCCCATGATCTAAAAATTTCCAAATGATAAGGAGTCTTATGGTTACCTTTCAACTTGTTTCTTTCTTGAACTATTTTATTTAGGAAAACATTTTTGTCCCTTTCATCTGCTACTTCATAATCACTAGCAAGCTTTTCTAGGTCAATGTGGATGTCTCCAAATTCTTCGGTTGTAAACCCCAACATTTTTCCAAATTCTTCTACATTAATGGATAAAATTTCTTCTTTGGTATCTTTATTTACAATTTCTCTTTTGTTATCATCATAATTGTGGGCACATACCATGATAGATTTTGGGCAAGGGAAACCTCATGTAACATCATGCACCCTAATCCAATTACCCATGGTGCAGTGATACTATTAACTTGCATTTGGTTTGCAACCTTATTCTCACATGAAAATCTAAGTTCTGAGGTAAGTTTACTATAGATTTTAGGATCATAAATATCATGGTATTCATTAGTCAAACCTGAGGTTTTAAGCAATCCAGAATAATCTATTTTTCTATTTGAACTTGCTCAACCTCTCCCAAAAACTTTTTTTGGTCTACTAGTGGTGGTAGACATGCTTATACAGTGTGAAATTGTGAATTCCCTCTTAATTCCTTAATTTTTCTTAAGTCTCTCAACCCTAAACCCAAAGTTTGACAAAATAAGATTTTAAGAAAAAAGTTTGACAAAATAAGATTTTAAGAAATGATGAAACATAGCCTAGGAATTCTATCTTTTGACTTACTGGCTTTGTTGGAAGTGGCACCCAGAATCTCCCTGGTGCACTACAATGAGCAATCTGAAATGTTCCTGTGTGCTGACCCTCTCACTTAAAAATAAAATCACTTAGCAGTAAAAAGTTTGCTTTTTTTTACGAACATTAAAGTGAGTGAAACATCAAGTTAACGTGTTGCTTCCAGACTACATAACTAGTACATGGATGACAATTGTCTTGCATTTATAGCTCACAAATTTCTAAACCATTGATCTTTGTAAGTCTAACAGTTATAGGGTGATTCCGGAGATTTAAGTTCGCAAGCCTAGCGCTCTGTGCATTTCATTCCGAAATGCAACTACAACCATCCATCAAGTGTTCATCGAACGGTCGAGTAATTTATGATATAAATAATAAACATATAGTTTGTTTATATAGATCTACTTTTAGTGACAACTTTTAGTGTTTATAATGTAATTTGTCAATTTGTTGGCAACTTTCTTTTTTCATTTGTATTGATTTATGTTTTAAATCTGCATGCAAATTTTTTTTTTTTGTTGATAAACCACAAAGCAGGGATTTAATTGATATTAATTCAAAAAATTCTTACTGTTGGGGGATAGTTATGCCCCTGGCATATCATTATGTCACAAAAAATCCCATCATATTACATCAAAATTACATAGCAAAAATCAAAACACTGGCTAAGTGAAACCATAGAAATCACCTGTTTCCACCAGCTTTGTGAAGCACAACACCCATTCCAGATTCATCTCCATGTCAAGAGATCGAGAGCACCTTAGAAATTTTTGACTGATGGTGGCCCAATGACGGTGGTAGGCGAGAGCCCCATCTGTCATGTTGAGAAGAAACGAAAGCCGTGGAACCATAACATCTGGGAGAATCAACAATGATAAGTCAGAAGATCGCATAATCCCCACACCCATCTCTGCCCCAAGAACCACCTCCAAATCAATACCCAGAAACTCTGGCTTGAAAATATCTCAAGTAGAGTGAGAATATCCACCTTCACACCTCCAAGATCCAGCAATGACACCAAGAACCAAGAAGCTATGTCAGAATTCACTTTGTATCTGTTCCTATCTATTAAGAAGTCCCTCCCAAGCACCATTTTCACGGCTTCCAACTCTAGGAAGCACAAATGGGCAATTGTGTGAGGCTTCGTTATTGCCTTAAGCCTCGAGTTTGTGATGAATCCCAAGAAAGCAATTTTCCTTCGCAGTGCTCGAAGGCAAATTGGCGTATCCATTTTCTTTGTTGGCCAGCTTCGATCTTTGGTATGAGAAAGCCTTGTTGGGCTCCATTAAATAGATCCAGGCTTCATTAATGGCGCTCAACTTCAAAGCTTTGGGATATTTTTCCAAGCATGCCAATATTTAAGTGATATGATATATCTATTCAAGTGAATTTAATATGCATGCAAATATTTGTACTTGATTTGCCTTAAGTATATAGATAATACTTAATAGAGTTTCCAAACTATGTTCCACGTATGCAATCCATGTCACCAATTTTGAATTAAAAGGAGCATAATATTTGTAAATTGATATGTAAGATCCGACCAATTTTATATACAATAAATTAATAATAAATACTATAAAAAGAGCGAGTAATTCTTTTTTTCTAATTTCAACAAAATCATCTCAAATCAAACATTTTCAATAAATGAATAATACAATAATCACCAAAACATTAACATTTATATATACTACCTTAGGTTCACACTCCCTAGATCAATACTTCACATATACTTCACATTTTGCAATTTGCATCTAAGAAAATAGTAAATATATATTGTTATTTTACAGTCTAAACTAGGGAAATAAACAAAAAATAGGATTCACTATTAGTACATGAATTTCCTAATGAATGTAATGACTTTCTGCGCTAGAATTAGAAAATTTTATTAATTGACAAATCTAATCTCTTAATATTTTATATGAAGCTATTCAATTGAAAGTGAAAAATAGCCCATTGTGATATACTGCTATATAACAAAATGGCCTACATACTCCGGAGATGGGACTGTGGATTGGGAAGGTGCCTTGGTAAATTTAGGCACCCCCAGCCTTCCCATGTCTTGTCTGTTTCACCATTCATAATATCAAAGGCCAGACCTGCATTATACTCGACCATGTATTGTATCTCCTTTTATAACTTCAACAATTTAGAAATCTAAAGTGTCAACATATTTGGACCTCCATAGCTGATACTCCTCCTCTGTTGGCCAAATGAAATTGACAAGTTTATCTGCTGTGGTCCTGTAAGGTGTGTACTTGATAACCACTCGATTAGCTTCCTTGTCAAATTCCTCTAAGAAAATGCTAGTGTGAATCAGTTTATCCATACTACTTCTCAACATATCTAAATCAACATTGTCACAGATGAGCTTAACTTGAGCATATATTATTTGTTTTTCCTGGTCCTTCCACAATTGTAGAGGTTTAACCCCACCATTTTCACTCAAAATAACAAGAAGCAAACTGAAATTTCATTCATCAAACTTTTTGACAAGCTCCCTCATATTTATTTCCAAAGGACCTACAACCCCCTAAAAATTCTTAATTGAATTTACAAGCCTGAGAGTTGGGACAATGTTAGGAGGTGCATCCTTGACATGCTTAGTTGTAATTGCCATGTCTCTTAATTCCTAGGCTTTAGGGATCCATGTGTCCATTAATGATGTTACAACATCCTTATCCTTATCAAAATCCTTTATGGCATCAAACATAGAAGAATAATTTGAATGGATGCTAATTAAGATCTCCTATCAATCCATTTATTCAAGTGTTCAATAACTATAGTTACATTCTTCATGTTACTTGAATAAATTGATTCATTAACCTGTGACAACAATTTCTTGTACGCCTCAATTTGATCCAATAATTCTTGTTTAGTAGGCTTACTTGATGGAGCTGCACCTGATGTGCTTGGCTCCTCAACTACAAGGGGTGCATCTCCAAGATTGTATGGAATGGTTTCCATTGAAATTTCTGGAAGGACAACAAAGTCAGTTTGTGTTGGGGCATGAGCATGCATATTTTGCAATTGTTGCTTTAACAATATCACTTCAGTTTCCAACTTGACAACCTTTTGCTAACTCTTATTATACTCTACAACCATGCCATTATACTTGGTTCTATATTGATCTCTTTCCTCAGTGACATTCTCTACTATTGCATTTTTGAATTTGGCAATGTTCACTGACATGGTTGTTGCCTCAATTACTGGGGTATCAGACACTCTCTTAATAATTAGCCCTCCACTTATGTTTGGAGCAAGCTCAGCAACTGTAGGTTTCCTTGCACCTGGGGCCAATGCCCAAATAGCAAGTGTATCCCATTCTTCGTTGAAAGTAGACCCTTGCAAAGCCAATTTTGCTTCCTCCTTTGTTTGATACAAGGGTCTGTCATGCCTCCTCACTATGTCAAAAGCAATTGTTGAGGCTAAATCCCACTCTGGAAGCAATAAAATACAACTTTTCTTCCCCAACTCTCTGCCTTCTTCAGCTATTATATTTTGAAACTGTTCTTTCATTTCCTTTCTAACCTCATCTTGAATAACTGCTTTTGGTAATTCAGGGTGCAATCTTCTCTTTTTAGCAACATTATCAACATTATCAACATATTCATCTCTCTTTTCCCTCCAAGTAAACTCTTTAAAAGCAGGGATCTGGACAAATGAATCATCTATCATGAAGGTCTTGCAAGCTTCCTCCCTAAGGTCATCTGTGTTGCTCATCCCCTTGAGGTCTACCTTGCCCAACCTGAGACTGCTTTCTGGTTCTATTATCTCCCTAGGGGAGAGGGCATTCCTATCTCATATCCTCCTCAGTGACAATGCTATCATCATCTAAGTCATCTGGATAATCCACCAAGCTGCTTTGTTCAACCTTTTGCTTCTTTGGTAGTGGCTATCTTGGTGGTGAGGGAATTCTTGGAGGTGAATCCACCTCAATCACTTGTGGAGCTACTTGCCTTGGGGGAGACAGTGGTGGCATTTCATGCAATGGTGAGGAAGCTCTTGACCCCTCAGGCTCAGATGCAGTTGGGGTGGCAATAGATTGTTGCTTCCTCACAATACCTTTTCTTCTTGCAAAGACTCTGATCTTTTGTGGTGGTTGGTAGGTAGGTCTTTCCTCCAACACTGGGACCTTCCCCTTATCCTTTTCATGTTCTTCCCCAACCATAGCCTTTCCTTTGTCAGCAACCAATCTCTCTCCTTTCATCCTTCCAACCACTTGCTCAAAATTCTGGAGCATATATTCAACTTTTTGCAATTCATTTTGGAATTGAGGTAGCCACAAGGGGTCATATTGGGGATCAATATTCCATTTTTACCTTACCATTTTATCATAGGTGATCCATTTTGCCTTCCTATCCTCTTGTATTTGGTAATTAAATATGTTCCTAATAACATCTTCAGGGAAATAGAAGTTATGTATGAACTGGCTGCTTTTGATCCTCACTTTTAATGCAACCATGAAACCTTCAAGATCATTATTTCTTGGGCACATTCTCCTCATGTTGTATGGTTCAAGCAATTCATCCATTTTTCTTCACCCTCCACCAAAACTATCCATGTTGGGAAGAAAGTTCCTTTCCTCATGTTTAGCAAGTGGCCATCTTCAACATTACCTAGCTGCCAAATGACCTCAAGGAATCCAATTCTCAGTGGCACATCTCTTGGGAGAACATGTGGTCTAACCATAGTGCCATTTACTCTAAGAATTGTACAATCTAGATAGGGGATGACATCTCCCCAATTGTGATCAATTTTTAAACCAGACCTCCTTTCTTTTGGCCTGAGAAAATCATGTAGTTCAGTTGGAATCCTTGGTGGATTCAAGATTAGGTCATTCCTCAACTTTGATGCAAAGACATTCTCAAGCACCACAAAATCAAACTTCATATCATCCTTGTCTAGAATTCTTGTCCAACATTGGACAGTTAGCTCAACACCATCCTCCTCCTTTTCCAACTTCATATCATTCTCAAAGAGTTTTGCCCTTTTGAATAAAAACATATGCATTAACAGTGAGTACCACCAAAATTGAACCCAATTTTTACCATTCTTTAATGAAAATAAACCCTCATGAATGTTATCTGCCAGGTAGGAAGCAAAGTCATTTACTATGTTGTAAGCAGGGTGTTGGATATGAGTAGTCATATACATAAAACCCATTGGCATGCTGGAAGCAGGATCAAACCCCAAGATTTGACACAAAGAATAGAAGCTTTTCTGAAAATATGGAGCAAAATACTTTATTGGGAAGGGTTCCTTATTTGATGGACCAATAACAATTCTCCCCTTTCCCTTTCCAATTGATGCTAGATGATTTGGCAGAACTGTGATTTTAAAGGTGTGTCTCATCTTCTCGTATTCACTCCTAAAGGCTTTCAAATCAATTTTTACCAAATCCTCATTCCACTCATGAAGTTGGAAAACTTCAGAAATCTCTTCCCTACTGATCTTTACCATTCTGATCCCATTATATGTCCACACAACTCTGGAGATAGGATCATATCTGGCTACCACAACTTTTAACAAGTCCACATCCATGTAGACATTTGGGACAACCAATTTCCCCATGTCCAATCTCCAGGGGTTACATATAGGAGAACTCAAATTCCTGTTCCCAAACTAGTTCTTGAACAATGACCATCCTGTACATGGTATGGTGGCATCCTTGAATGGACATGTTTATCTATGAGGCCTTCTTTAATTTTGAGACCCTGGAACATAAGCAGACCTTTTACTTTGTCGTTAGTGGAGGGCTTTAATTGATCAAGAAGGTCCTGGACTATGGTGCTTTTCGTCTCTCCAGAGCTTGAGGTTTGGGTTCGTGGGGGTGCCATTATTGTGAGAATTTTGCAAATTAGGGTTTTAGTTTAGCAAGAATTGTAGGTTCACAACTAGGGTTTTGACTTAAAGCAGCAATAAAGCTCAAATTTTACAGTTCAACAATATAAGAAGGAAAAACCCTAAAAGAAATGAAAATTTACCAGTAATTCCTATTGATAGAACCATGAGAGTGAGCACAAGCAGCGAATTTTAAAAGGTGATATTTTAACTTACAGCTTTGAATGCTTTGAAAACCCTAGTTTTGATCACCAAGAGATTGAAATTGCCTTGAGAGATTTGCAGATGCTTTAAAACACTTAAACATATTTTAATTATGCAAAAAGACTACTTTTATGGCATTAAAAATGCTATTACTCCTCGCTCATGTGAACCAGAACTGCTCCCATGGCCACTTTCTCAATTTCAAACTCTAGCCGTTGACCTCTTGATGAGATGGTAATATCGACAACTGTGGTGAAATTTTCTGCCACATGGAATTGCTTACTCATCTTTCAGTAGACCCCACCTTCTCTTTAGGCTGCGAAGTTTGCTATGTGGTGTTCGCCCGTTAGCTCGTTGGGTTTATCGCCTATGCATCTTCTGACTACAGGATAGTGGGGAATGGTTAGGATTAACCTGGGCCCTCCAACCTGCTCGCACATTAACTTCTCAAGCCATCCGCCTGTCTACTTAAATTCTTCAACATTAGATGGGTAAGATTAAAACATCTTTCCAAGGAATTTCCCATGCGTCTTATTTAAACCTTTAATAGCTCACCCTTTAAGTCTCTTAAGGCTGCTTCGAAATATTTGCTAAAATATTTCCTGTTCTTCTATAGTTAGCATTTAAAAAGTGGACCCTGCTAGGTTAACAAGACATGGGGACATAAAATATGGGGGTCGAGACTTAAACAATAGATGAAATATTTTAACACCTTTTTAATGATTAACGCATAATGTTCCCCACCAAGCGGTGACCGACAAGACTAGGTATAAGGGGCCGGTAAACAACACGGTTTTGATGGCTCAAGTTTCAACTTAGACAATCAGTAACTGGAGGTAGCAAGTCAACATAAGATTACGCAGAGGTTAAAAGCTAGGTTTCTCATATGAAATGTCAACCATTGATATTTGGAAATCTAACAGTTCAAGTGTTATTCCAGAGGTTTGAAGTCGCAGGTCTAGTGTTTCAAACATTTTCTTCTAGAATGCAACTATAGCTATCCATCAAAAATTGATTGAACGGTTGTCAGTTATATTAATTTGTGTTGACATCTTGCTTCAGACATAATAAATATGTTTACACTTGTCCCCATTCCAGACACTTTATGAAGTAGTTTGGATGTGTGGAAAATTTATCCTGGAATAGAACAATATGTAGCATTTGATATTTTTGCCACCCACGGTATGATTTTTTATTGGCATAACAGTTTATTTCGCCAATTAATTTTTTATTGGTTTGAAACTATATTTAATTCGCCAATGATTTTTTATTGTTTTGAAAATAGGTTTAATTTGCCAATGAAAATATTTTTTTGGGTTTGAAAATAGGTTTTAATCGCCAACAAAAGTATTTTTTATTTAGAAAACAGGTTTAATTTGCCCACAAAAATATTTTGTTGGTTTGAAAACATGTTTAATTTGCCAATGGAAATATTTTACTAGTTTGAAAATATGTTTTAATTGCCAATGAAAATATTTTATTGGTTTGAAAATAGGTTTTAATCGCCAATGAAAATATTTTATTGGTTTTAAAAAAATTACAATTCACCAGGATTTTCCATAGACTTCTAGCGATTACAAAAGATTCACCAATTGAGATTATTTTTTTCCCCCCAAAATGAAAAAATTTGCCAATAAAATTAATATTTTTCTTGGGAAGTATACACAATTCACCAGGTTTTTACACCTTCTCTCAGGGGGGGGGGTTCTTAAAGTTATCCCTGAGCATTACTAGCACTATCGAATAAAGGAAGAGTTACATTTTACATGAAACCCTTTATAAACTCTTATTGGGCTTTTGAGGGGTATTAGGAACTCATCAGGTTATTCTATGGTTCTAAGAACTAGTGAGAATTCTGACTTCCTTTATAATGTAGGTTTTGTTGCAATGTTTGATACCTTCAAGAACCATTCCTTGTTGTTAGGGTTTTCAACCCCAAGTGGAACCATCCGATTTCCACATAGAACCACATTTTATACCTCTTAGAACTAAGAAAACTTTAAGAAGATTTACTGGCAACTTCTGGTTCACTATAAAAGTGACCGGTCAACCTAAGAACTCCACCTTGTTAGAGTTTTGAAAGGTAGTGGGAACATTTCAAATATTTTCAATGTTCTTAGAACAATTGAAAGTTCTAACTCTCCTTTATAGAAGATGCCGTCAAAGTTTTAAAGCTACTTGGAATGTTTCGAGTTATTGGGGATTTCCTCCCCACTTGGAACTCCCCACTTACAAGTTCTTTTCTTCAATTTCCACAACTCTTAGCAAACCGTTAGAGATTTAGAAGGCCTTAGGAACTTGTTCCATGTTTTCATAGTTTTCCCAATAAAGTGGAACTACCTAGTTGATGGGAAATCAACTTGAAAAGAAGCTAAGATAAAAGGCCCGATGGAGATTTCCATATAAACTAGAATTGTTGGAATTTTCCATTGTTCCTAGAACACTTCAAAATATCAACTTTGTTCCCAATCTGACCTGAAACTTCAATTTGTCATAACTTTTCCAATTTTCACCAAATTTGAACTACAAGTACCCATTTGACCCTTATTCACGATGAAGTCCTTTCTTGACCAAAATTCAATTTGAAAATTGACTCCTGAAACAATTTGCCAAAACAACTACAAACCAACACTAGAGGAAAAAAATAGAACTTGAAATATTTTGGGTGACATAGGATTACTTGTGAATCTGGATCCTCCTGCATCATCTATTCCCAGTTGAAGTGTTGTCCTCAAGGTCTTATGCTCAAATTCAATACGAAGCACAACCTTCTTACCATACACTAGCTCATAGGCCCATACTACTTTAGGGCTTAATCTTGATGGTGAAGAGTTATATTTTTGGTAAGAATGGCTTAAATCTCTCTATTGATGACTTCTACTTGGCCATTTGACTGAGGGTGATAGGGAGTAGACTTTCTGTGTCTGAACTCATATTCCTTTACAAAAGTTGCAATCAATTCTAATGTAAATTGTGGTCCTTGGTTAGTAACAATTTCCTTAGGCACTCCATAATGGGTGAAGATGTCATTATACATAAATTCTACTACTTTTTCATCATATGCATGTGGTAGGGCCTTGACTTCTACCTATTTTGTGAGGTACTCTGTGCATACTAGTATATATTGCTTTCTATTTGATGGAGGATCAATTGGGCCTATGAAGTCTAGACCCCATTTATCAAATGGTTCTTGCACTAGCTGTGGTTGTAGGGGAATTTCATCAGTTTTGGTTGGGTGACCCATTCATTGACATTGGTCACACCTGTGTGTATATAGAACTGCATCTTTATGTAAAGTTGGCCAGTAATATCTAGTTGTTAGTATCTTGAATGTTGTTCTCTTGGCTGCAAAATGTCCTCCACAAGATTCATCATGGAAATCCCGTACAATATCAAAGAAATCATCTTCTCAAATACATTAGCGCATAATATTAGCAAGGATAGTATAGAAGAGAGCCAGAGATGTAGGAATATGGAAGGCTCTTTTCCACTAGATTGCATTTTTCCCTTGGTGAAAAATGCAGAGGTTCTTCTTGCAACCAAGTAATTAGCAATGTCTGCATACCATGGAGTATGTAATATTAGGGAAAACAAATGTTCATCTGGAAATGAGTCATCAACAATGGGATTATTTGCAACAAGGGTTAGTCTAGAAAGAAAGTTTTCTACCACATTGGCTTTACCAGGTTTATCAACAATGGTGATATCAAATCCTTGTATCAACAATAACCATCTTACTAACCAACCATTAACTATAGGTTTCATTAAGTACCATATGGATGCATGATCAATATGAATGAAGACAATGTAGCTAGTTATGTAATGGTGAAACTTATTGATGACATAAAATATAGCCATGAGTTCTTTTTTAGTAATATTGTAGTTTAGTTTTGCTTCTTGGAGATTTTTACTGATAAAGTATATAACATATTCTAATGAACCATCTTTTTATCCTAGGACAACCCCTACAACAAATTTAGATGCATCTATATGGATATGAAATGGAATTGTCCAATTTGGTCCTCACAACACAGGTGTTGTAGTTAAAAAATCTTTTAGAGATTGAAAGTCTTCTTGACACGTAGCTATCCATGTAAAATCAACATCTTTGGTAAGAAAAAAAATAAAGATGTAGCTATCTTACTAATGTCTTTGATGAATATGCAGTAATACTCTGCATGACCAAGAAAACTCCTAACATCCTTTTGTTGATGAGGTATTGACATATGAGTTATAACTTCAATCTTCCTAGATCTACTTGAATACTTGCTTGTGGGTCATCCGACAATAATGGGTTACATTTTTTGGCCAAACTTGACATTGAAATCAACATTTTGAACCAAATCTTCACTTTCTGACACCTATAGCCGCTAAACCGTTAGGAATTTGAAGATGATGCAAACTAGTGATTTGTGAGATTTTGTTTGTAGATCCTAAATATATATTTTTTAAAAAATTCAAAGTTAAATTGTAATTTTTTTTGCGTCTCCTTTGATAATTAGTTTTTAATAGTAAACAACATTTTTTAAAAGTGATGTGTATTCTGTAGCACATGACTTTTTTTCTACAAAGGATAAAATTTTGATTCTTTTGAATTTAGATTGGTAACACCGATATATAGTGTATGCATTCAGTTTCATAATTTTTTGTTGAATATATATATTTTAATTGAGTTTTGAAGGCAAACCAATTATAATTTAGACATAGGCGTATTCCGTAAAACATAACTTTTTCTGTATGTATTGAAATTCAATTTTTCTCTTTTGGTTGAAACAAGGACATCAATACCTAGTGCATAGATATTTTTTAGAATTTTTTTTTCACTAGTTTACTAATTTTCCATGTGTGTAGAAGAGAGAACTTTATGTTCAGTAAAAAACCTACATTCACAAGAAATAAAAAATAAATATAATAATCAAATTAAATATATTTAAAATTATTCTTTTTGGAAAGCTTATAATAAGGAATACATACTTACAAAACATAAATTTTAAATGAATTCATTTGATCCCCCAAAAGGTAAATCAAAAGTGATTTTTTGTCAGCATTTTGATAGGTGTAGAGGAGACTCCATTATATGTATGGTTTAAAACTAGCGGGGTTATATCCAAGGGGGTTTGAATCTAAGGGGGTTTGATCAAACCCTCTTCAATTAAAATCCTTTAAATGGAACCTTTCAAGGTTTAAAACATTATATTTTCTAAAAATATGTGATTTCAACAAAAATCAGGATGTCCCAGAAAGTGTAACCCATTATTGTGGCAGCACCCTTGTGAAACATAGTGTCATAAAAATATACCTTCCTCCATCATCATATAACACTTTTCATTAGTGACGGACATGTTATGGTCTTGGTACCTTTGTAGTTATTTTTCTAGATTGGTTAAGGATTCCTCATAAGTGTTTCCATAAGTTTTGAAGTCATCGATGTAAAATTCTAAATATTCATGAGTAAGATAAAAAATACTCAGCACAACCCTTTGGATAGTGGCATGGGCATTGCATAGACCAAAAGGAAGGACTGCATAAGCATATGTGACACATGAGCATCTGGGTCTATTGGCACCTGCAAAATTTTATTCCTATTGTGCCCATTTTGCCCCCAAAATCCAAAAAATCATGTGTAATTTCCTTATCCAAGGTCACCATTGAATAAAGAATTGAATTCTAAGCAACTTTTCTTTTTGAACCATCTCAAAATTCCTTAAAATGAAGAAGTTATCCTTGGTCAATGTTTGACTTTTTATGTTCTTTCCCTAGTCAAAAAATGATTTCTCCCTTAGATTTTTTTACCTTATCGGCAAACCGGCCTTTCCCAAACTTACTAACTTTTTAGAAGTTTGACTTTTATCTGATTCGCTGATAAGGCAACAATAGAGCAGAGGGAGATAATGTTTCAGCACAAGGATAAGGGTAAAAGATGAGGTCTATTGATGGCGAAAGCTAAAGTTCAAAAAACTTGAAGTTCGGCGATAAGGAGTTTGCCTAATAGGCATTTTTCTAATAAGGCAAGTGGAGTAAAGGAAATCCAAAGTCTGAAAAAGTGTCATCTAGCCAATAAAGAGAAACCAAAGGAGGTTCAACAAAGTTTCTTTTTCCTGACAAAGGTAAATATGAGCAAAGATAGAAGTTCAAGAATGTTTCATTTTGATGATAGGGAGAATTTATCTAAGGAAGGCCAAGTGAAGTTTCTAGAGTTCGAGTTTTCTATATTTTGCCAATATGGAAAAATGATAGTGCTAAGGGAAGATTATTAGAGAATTAGCAAATGACCGAACTTTCCTAAAGTTTGGGTTTTCTGTGTTTCACTGATTAGGCGATAGAGATCTCAAAAGAAAGGGATAGTTAGAGAAATACCAGATTTACTGACAGGGCAAATCAAATGGAAAAATGGCTAAGGCAGGAGGTTGGTTCGACATGGGGAAAATTTGTTGATAAGGCAAATTGAGGTGGATTTTGGCTAAGACATGAAAGGAAAGGGTATGCTTTGTCGGGGAATCAACGGAAAGCCGAACCAATGAAATAGTTCAGTTTTGTGGAAGTTCGTTGATAAGTATTTTTGCCAACATGATCAAAAGGAATGTAAATATGGTTTGGAAAAACATGATTTTGCTGATAAAAGGCAGCGATGGCCTTGGGTCTAAAATGTTAGATTTTGCCGATAAAGGCAAAATGACTCAAGTTCGACAAAACTGAAAGTTTCTGATAAAACAGAACATAAGGCAAAGAAGGCCTAGTTCGCAAATATTGATATTTGCCGATAAAAAGAAAATAGTTGCTCAAGTTTTGAAAAGATAGAATTCACCGATAAGACGGATAGAGATAGAAAAGGCAAGGTTCAACAAATTGATGATTTGCCGATGGAGGCAAAATGTAAGTTGCCTATTGAATGAAAAAGATAAAGCAAGGCATGGTTCAACAAAAGTGAGGTTTTCTGACAAAAACATAAAGAGAAGAATGAGGCATTGCCCCTTGGTTCTAAAAAATGCAAAATTGCCGATAAGGCAAAATAGTGCCGTAAAGAATGACGGTGGAGAACCGAAAATACAGAAATTGAAGAGTACTATCCGATAAGGAGGAAAACACAGAAAGATGCAGTCAGTGGTCAGATGGATCAAAATAGAAAATGAGGATGACACACTAGGAATGTCGTCAATGCTTGAAATGGATAATTCCCTGAATGCATGCCATGATTGCAGGGATACACAAACTGATTTGTTCCAAGAATTTAATGAGCTCGTAGAACAATGTTGCGCACATGGTTGGTGCAGTAAAACTCTTCAATGCATCAATGACAAATCTAAGAAGTCAATCTTCCAAGTGGCAGGGAAGGATTCAAACCTTCCCTCTTTATTGCTCATAGTATAATTGGAGTGCAAGAAATCTTTTTTGACTGTTTGCAGAGGTGACAGAACATGGGTTTTGCTTCCCCAATGTGTAAATCTATTGAATATCTAGACCTGAAATTTAATGCAACATGGTGCGTACTCATTGACTGAGTACATCACTAGAAATTGGTGCAACAAATTTGAATTGTAATTCTATATATACACATTTTTTAGATGTTTTCAGGGTTGGTCGCTAAGCCAATTGTCTGTTATACAGTACCTTAGGATATTTTCAGGTCTTCAAATCAAGCCAGTCTGGGTAGTGAATGGAGGATTGTGTTTTCAGTGTAGCATAGGAATGGAATTGTAAAGCATATTTTATGCATCTGTATGTCTCCATGGCCATTTGTAATGATTCAGGGGAATGTATATTAATCACACTTGTATGTTTTCTCTCACCACATTTGCTAGTGTGATTGTAATAGAGATTTGATAATGTGACAACATTTAAATCCATGCATGCTTTGTGTTGGGTCATTTCTTTATTGCAAACAAGTCATTGTAGTTTGGTTCTAGATCATTAAGTATGTCCAGTGTATGAAATATAATTTGGTAAGTGTATGTGAATACATTTTCAGCTTTCTGTTGATGTTGGTTCTGTCCTTTCCTCCCTCTTTATTGTTTATGATTCAATTGCCCAATAGAGTAGGCACTAGTCCATATTGGAAAGGGATCAAAAACTCTTTTAAAATCAAACAAATCTTTCATCTGTGGTTCATGATAACAACCATCTTTCTTGTGCATGTACATTCACACAGTTGAATCAACTTAATGAGAGGCTTGTACACCTAGTTTGTCTTCATCTAGTGACAACTTTGGGATCAAGTGTGCATTGCGTATGGCTGTGTATGTTTATTTGTATTTCATTTCATGCCTCTAGGAATATCCCTCCTAGGTCTAGCCAAGCCTAAAGAGTAGAGGAGTTTACCCACTCTTGTAGTTGGACAAAAATCCCCTTTTCTTGTTCCTAAACCTCTTTCTTTCACCTTGACGACAATCCCTGGCCTGGGTGTTTTAGGAATGTTTTAGAGTTTTGGGTTGTAGTTATTTTGGGAACCAATAGGGTCATGAGCAATAACATTAACTAAAAACATTTTAGGTTTTTAGTTTCAGTTGCAGTTTAGTTTTGTTGTGCCTTTGCTTTGTTTTGTGTTGGTTTTGGTCTTCTACTTCAAGAGGGTTTTAGAATAAAGATTAGCCAATTGAATAATATCATCAGGTAGAAGAACTTATTGGGTATCTCTAGTTTGATTTTGGTGCAGTTTGGATGAAAAATGGCCAAGTTAGAATAAGTCGGCTAATTTTCCAGTTCATGAACTGTTTAGTTCACTGATCCAATGTTTTTCTAACAAGCAATATCATTGACAAGCTTTGGAAGGAAAGTTCAAATTTTGTAAAGTTTGCCAATTGGATTATTCACCGATCCTTCAGTTTGTTGATTGTATGGATCACCGATGGAGTGGACTTCATAACTTGGAAGTTTTTTTTTGTTTCCAAGTTTGATGAAAGTGAAAATCACTGATCAAAGAAGTTTTCTTTGTACCGGCTAGTTTAAGGGTTTATGAAATCACCAATTTGCTGATTGCATAATTTGAAGGATGAATTTCCAAAGTTTAAGGAATGGCTAGTTTGCTGATAGAAAGAATAAATGTTAGTTAAGTGTGATATCGATATCTTTGATGGTTTGTGAACCCTTAGGTTCACTGATAAACCATTTTTCCAATAAAGTCTTTAAAGATTGGAATTTGAAGTTTTCTTAGTTTGCTGATTGGGGATATGGCTGATGGAAGGAAAGTTTGGAGTAATGGTAAGTTTGCAGTTTTCAAAAGCGGCCAATAAATTGACAAAGAGTTCATGAAAGGTAAGTTTTTCTGATAAGAAGACTTGAGGCATTGTATCGGCAAAATTTTTAGTTTGTGAACCAGATAATTTATCGATAAAACACGTATGTCTGTGAAATCTTAAGTTGGCGAAGTGTCACTTTTTCCGACCATGTCTTCATACTAGTGTGTCGAAAAATACTTAAGTTTCTAAACCTAAAAGAATATTGATGGATAGATTTGTGGGGAAAGGACTCCATGGTTCGTGGAAGTCCCACATTGCTGATGAAGACATTTTGACTTAGTTCAAGGACAATATGTTTTGCTAAGGCAAAGGGAGTGAAGTTTTCTAAAGTAATGCTTTACCGATAAGGGGCCCCAATGCGATAAATACTTATTTTAATAATCTATAGTATTATCCTTGGCATGGGCATGTGTTAGGTTCCAATAAAAGGGCTGTGGTGAATCAATTTTTGTTTAGTGGGAAACATTCAAACAATTGAACTAATTTTGAGATGGTTTAACTTCCTTACTGGAGAGTATAAAAGAAAATTAGATTATTTTTGTAGAGGTTCCTCTCCAAGAAGGGGTGAAATTGCTGTAGATTGGGATTCCTCAGATATGGTTGGGAGGATCTATTTGACACAAAGATGAGGCATGGGACTTGACTAGTGGAAGACGACCCCTGTATTATAGATATTGTTGAGTGGCTTGAGATTGAGAAGACTGAGTGAATGGATGAAGGTAATGACTTCTAGCAGAAGAATGAGGATGAGCTTTGTGAAGCGATTTGGTGCTGTAAGCATATAATTGATTGAGCTATAAATTGTAAAGCTTAATGTTGATGCTTGGGAAGGTTGATGAGTTTGAAATTGCTGGAGTAGTAAATTCTTGATGTAATCAGTGATTTTGTTATTAATAAAAGGTACTTTCAAATTTGTGTGTTGTTATATGAATTTTTGCTTCCATTGTGTTGTATTGGCTGCATGAATGGACATTTTGGTAAGAACCCCTAGTCATGACTATGTCCATATGTGCCCCAGGGATAGGTAAAAGTTGTTTTATCTTGGTCTTCAAGTGCAATCTTAGTTTAATTATAGCCACTAAATCTCTTGAAAAAGGAAAAATACTTTTTACTTTCTAAAGAATCCAAAACTTGGTCGACAAATGGTAGAGGAAAGTGATCCTTTCACGTTGCAACATTAAATTCTCTATAATCAATACAAACACACTATTTATCTATCTTTTTTGATACTATCACCAAAGGGGAAACCCATTGACTATGTGATATGGGATAAATGAAGACAACATCCAAGAGTTTCTTTAATTCTTCCTTGACAATGTCCTAGACAATAGGATTCATTCTTGTTTGAGGTTGTCTCATGGGTTTACAATCATCCTTAATGTATATGTGATGTGTGCAGAGGTTTGCGTTGAGGCCTTTCATGTCATGATAGTCCCAGGCAAAGGCTATTTTATGAGTTTGCAATATGGTAATCAATTCATCCTGAACTACTGCATGGTCAACCAGTTGTTGATGTTTAGTGACCTACTAGGAGAAATTTCAACTTTATTTGTCAAGGATGTCATTGAAGAAGTGTTTAGACATGAGGTTTTAAGACAAGAACTATGAGACAATAGATGATGAAATACACAGATATTAGATGTATAGTTTGGTGAATGTGCTATAGGAAATATATTGTGTAGTGGACATGACACACATGTCAAACAATTATTAGTTGCGGATCCATTCCATACTTGTTCTATACGATGTTTGAGAGTACAATATCTTCCTCAGTTTCTATCAAAGGGCTTCTTATTATTGTTATCAATGTTTGAATCGAGTACTATTCATTATCTTTAGGATACAACCATGTTGGTTGTTCTAGGTTAGTAAAAGGTTGTGCTGGGGGATATAAAACCAACTTCTTAATTACATTTCCATTGGAAATTATCATATTTCCTAATCTACGACCAATAAATACATCAATTGTTGCTATTCATGGCCTTCCTAGTATCAGTGGGTATCCTCCTAGTTTGGCATTTGGCTGCAAGACCATGAAGTTAGATAGATATTCCTAGGAATCTAGTGTAATGACCAAGTACTCAATAACTCCTTCTGGTTTAATAGTTCAACGATCTACTAATTGTAGTACTATGGGGGTAGGATGAAGATCAACAAGTTGTCAAAGTTGCATTGTCTCTTTGGTCATTACATTAATGGAAGCATCTAGATAAATCAAATTGTTTTGGATAAGAAAGCCATTAATGTGAACATTCACAACTAGACTACCATGGTCTACATATTTGGGAATGACTACATTTCCAAGCATAATGTTTGCAAGCTACCCAATGACTTGGATAGTTTTTTGGTCTTTGCATTTTCACCCTAGTTTCTTTAGACACAATTATCCTATGATCTTGGTGTAAATTGACATGTCCTTAATTACTTGTAATAGAGGAATTTTGACACAAATGTTTTTCATTTGTCCTAAATAGTCAAATTTTAGTTCAGGTTCATGTTTTGTTGTGGTCAACCTGTCTGGAAATGGTGGATTATGGTTCATGATTTCTATCTTTGATGGATTTGGCTCAGGGGTTTGTGTTTTATTATTTTATTAGGGGTTAGTTCCTATGGTTGGATTCTCCTTGGGGAGTTCCATGATGATTAGTGTAGTTGGTCTAGGAAGCAACTTCCTTGAGTGAACCTGTACATTGCTTACCTTGATCACATAGGTCAGGTATTGAGAACTTCATTAGTCTATGTTGGCTGAGACAACTTATTGTTGGGGTTAGATGCAATTTGGGTAGGTAACTAAGTGGCTCTTGGTGGTGTAGGAGTATCATTTCTTGGCATGATTGCTGGTTGTTGAGGCAAGGGTTGTGCTTGTTGTTGGAAGCCAACATTGGGGTTAGACCAATTTTGGTGTCCCTGCCATTGCTACTTCCATGCATTGGGTGGTGGTTGCTATTGTTGGTTTTGGACTTGTGATAGGTATGGTTGTTGTTGCCATCCTCCTTTTGAGGTGTTGAATTAGGTGGTATTGAGTTTTTCCAAATTGGAGGAGGAATGTTGTTCCATGGAGTATTATACCAGTTGGAAGAATTTGAAAATGAACTAGGAGATGAAGTATTATATGACAAAGAATCCTGATACATGCCTTGTCATGGTGGCCATGGTTTATGCTATGCTATATAAAAAACTTGACCATCTTCATCTTCTAGTGGCTTGAATTTTGGTCTCTCATGCCCATCTTCAGCTATGCTGACTACTTGCTTGCATTTACATTCAGTCTTCTTTTGTCGATAATGGGGGAAATACTCAACCAAACCAACTTCTACTTCCTCCTACTTCTTTACATGTAGTCTATCTAATTGAGTTTCCATGTGACTAATAATATCTTGTTTCATGTCCTTAAGAAGATTACTAAGTTCTACTTTGGAAACTCTTGTAGTAGTTTTGTAGAAGACAAAGCCCTGAGGTTGCGAGTCTTTTCATTATGGAACTTGAGTAGTTTCTGTAGATTTTACAAATATCATCAAATAGTACTTGGGAAATATCACCACCCCCAATCAGGTCTAGAGCATGTCCATAAACTATTCATTAACTCCTCTTAGGAATACAAGTTTAATTTAGGCACGGGAGAAATTTGAAATGGATTTATTACAAGTCCTTAAATAATTTTAAGAAAATGCAACTGGTAGGTGTAAAACTAGATTCCACAACCATTCTAGCACCCTCTCTGCGTGGGTGCTCAGACAGGGCTCATGAACTATTTCACATAAAACTCAATACCACATCATCTTAGATGTAAAGCTAGATTTCACAACCTTTTCCATCCTCCTTTGAACTCCTAAGAGAATGCAACTCACATGCACAAAATCCAGGTTCCACCACCTTCCTCAATATTCTCTCTCTGCCCATTTCTATGGCAATAAGCATAAAAGCATTTTGTTGTTCTTTGCTAATAAAAGTATAAATCAAGAACAAAATTTTGGGAGAAGCATCAAATGGATTTGTTGAAAGGCCTAATATTAATGGCGATTCCACTAGTTGCCTCAAACTTCTATATTTAAAGTATAACAAAAGTATATCCATTTAACATAAGGCAAAACTTAGTTTAATTAATTCATATTATTTATTATTATTAATCTTTAATAACTAAAGATTAATTTTAATATTTATACATTAAATATAATTAATGTATATCCTTATTGAATTTGCTGATTAGATATCGCTATATATTTTAATGTATATAGAGATACATGGCATGCCAGTATTGCATTTGGAACAATGAAGGAACAACAACTAGGCCAACAACCAATGCACCTTAGCTTTTATACTTCATCATTTTGAAAAGATAGAATTTCAATCCTTTGATTTATTGAATTAGGCCAAGGTAGTAAAAGTAACTAGGTCTCCAAGGATCTACAAAAGAATCTTGAGGAACAAAATCATCCACTTTAGAATGGAAAATCTAAATAGTCATTGATACCAATACTCATGCTATCACATTCATTAGATCTGCAGTGACTGGTTTCCAACAAGAGCCAATACAGATTCAATAAAAGGGGTGTAAATTTGTTATCAAATCTTTCTCTAACTCAGATCAAAATCCCTCAACTGCACTAAACACATCATGACAATATTTGTCAAACAAAAGATACAAGGAGCAATCCAGTTAGGTACTTACTAGACACTTTCTACGCACATTCCAAAAATAATCTTAGAAGAATGCAATTCTAACTACATGCTTCTAAGTGAGTGTGTAATCAGATCCCTTCACATCATGTCACCAAAAAACATCTAAATCCTCCTCCTCGATGATACTCTCTCTCTCTCTCTTACCCGAGAGAGCATTAGTATTTCCTATCACTTTTACGAAAATAAAACACATAATTAATCATCATCAAATTGATATCTAATATAAACTCATAAATGAGTAAACATTATTAGAAATCATTTCAATTTAGATTCAAAAGACAATTTTCATACTCAATTATCTTTTCTAATCATTCTATTAATCGATAATTAACTAGGTAAAGCAAACCGGATATGACAGATGATTTCTTAGTCTCAACATTGTATTTTGATTAAATTTATGTTGTTATAGGAGAATGCATCTTATATTCTCACAAATGTTTATGGCCCAAATTTGGAACTGGATAGGGGTCCATCATTGGGATTAATTGAGGGCCTTGAGGGTGATGGATAGTATGGCTAGTTACATCCTTGGTGGGGAATTTAATGCAATCCTCAATCTGGATGAGAAGAAAAGAGGTAGTAGGGATTTGATGTCTGGTTCTTCATCATTTAGGGACTTATGTGGGGACCTCTCTCTAGTGGATATTATTCTAAAATCTAGATGCTTTACATGGAAAAATAGGTTTATAGGGGAAGAGAACATTCTCTACAGGTTGGATAGGTTCTTAGTGAATTTAGGTTAGATGATGTCTTCAATTTTATTTTGCTACAAGGTCACTCATTTTGGTGGGTTGGATGGTCAAGAACAATAGTAAGAAACTAAAATAAATCCCCTTCAAGATGGAGACCTTGTATATGAACATCCTAATTTTTTTGAGGATCTCAAAGGATGGTGGATGACAGACATTAAGGGCTATCATAGGTTTAGGATTAACAAGAAGTTGACTGAGGTTAAGAAGAAAGGTAAAGAGTGGAACAAGGAGAAGATGGGTAATCTCTTTGCTAATAAGAATCATGTTGAGTTAGAGCTGTAGACCATTGAGACTACCATCTCTCACTCTGGATTCACTTTTGAGTTGAAATCTTCTAGAAACCTCTTGAATGAAGAACTCAATTTAATTTTGAGAATGGAGGAGGTTTTTTGGCATAAAAAATCTAGAGTTAAGTGGATACAAGAGGGGGATTATAATACTAAGGGATACATACTTACAAAATAGAATTTCTAAATGACTTCATTTGATCTCCTAAAAGGTGAAGTGAAATTGGCTTTTTGTCAGCATTTTGATAGATGTGGAGGAGACTCCATCGAGGGTTTGATTTAAGACTAGGGGTTTTTTTCCAAGGGGATTTGATCTAGGGGTTTTATCTAACCCCATTAAATTAAACCCATCAAGGCTTAAATCATTAATTTTTCTAAAAATATATGTGATTTTAGACAAAAATCAAGATTTCCCAGAAGTGGGACACACTATTGTGGCAGTACCCAAATATAGATTTAAGTGGCTACAAGAGGGCGACTGTAATACAATTTTTTTCATCTCTCCACCAATATTAGAAGAAAGAACAATAAAATTGTGAGCATTCAATCTCCTTTAGGAAACATTATGAATAACATGGAAGCAATTAGAGGGAACGAATTGGCCTTTTTAAAGAATTGCTCATCTTGGCTCCTTTGGAGGATTTATTGGCTCAAGATATGATGTTGGGGAATATTCCTATTGTTATGAATGAGGCTCAAAATGAAGATTTGATGAAGCCTTTCTCATTGGAAGAGATCCAACAAGATACTCTTTCATTGGGTTCAAGGAAGGTGCTAAGGCTAGATGGTTTTCAGGATGGATTTTTTCAAAAGTTCTAGGATGTTGTTGGGGCGGATGTATGGAGAGTTACAGAGGAACATGCATAATTAGAAGGGTAGTGATGAAGATCTAGAACTCTACTTTCTTATCTCTCATTCCAAAAAACAAGAACCCTAAATACTTTGATGAATTTACGCCCATCACTCTTTTCAATACAATTTTTAAGATTATTACTAAGGCTATGACTACCAAGCTTAGGAAATGCTTGGAGGGGTTCATATTGGAGGAACATAGTGGATTTTTGAAGGCAAGGTAGATTTTGTATTGTATCATCATTGTTGATGAGACCTTTCATTCCATCAAACATGAGAAGAAAGTAGGTATGATTCTTAAACTCAATATGAATAAGGCTTATGCTAGAATTTCTTAGGAATTATTAGTTAAGGTGATGAAAATTTTTGGCTTTAGTAAAGATTGGTGTAAATTGATATATAGTTGTAATTCGACATTCTCATTCTCCATTTTAATCAATGGCTCTTCTACCAATTTTTTTCAAGCTAAGTGGGGTTTAAGGTAGGGTGACCCCCTTTCACCTCTTTTGTTTCTTATTATGGTTGAGGTTAGAGGTAGGGTGTTGAAGGTTGAAGTAGATAGGGGGAATTTGAAAGGACTACATGTTTATGGTGGGATTAGAAACATCACTCATCTTTAGTTTACATTGATGATAGACTTTTTTTTGAGAGGCTATGACTAAAGAGGCAAGAGTAATAAAGAATATTTTTATGCAATATGAGAAGGCTACTAGTCAAAGAGTGAACCTTAATAAACGTAGGATCTTATTTCTTAAAGACAATTGTATGGAAAGTCTAGAGGTGCAAATTTTTTTTGGATTTTACAGTTGACAAAATTCCTCATAAGCATCTTGGGATGTCGCTTATTGATAGAAGGACCTCTAAAGTGGAATGGAAACCCATGATTGACAGAGTGCAAGGAAAGTTGGCTTCTTGGAAAGGAAAATGGCCCTCCCTTGTAGGAATAATAATGCTTATTAAGACTTCCCTCATTGTTATACTAATTTATGTTATGTCTATCTTTCAGATTCCAAGCAAAGTGGCCAAGGTGCCGGAGGCCTCTCAGAGAAGCTTTCTCTAATGTAGCAGTCAGCCCAATCATAAGTATAGCTTGATTAAATGTGATGATGTGTGCTTACCCAAAATTATGGGGGGCTTGGGCTTCAAACATTGTAGATGAATGAACAATGCCTTAGGCTCCAAATTTGTCTTTCAAATTTGAGTAAAATGATAGACTGTGGAGTAGGATTCTTCAATCTAAATATTTGAACTAGGGTTTGGAAAATCTTTTTTTTGATGTTGAGTTTCTCCCTCTTGGGTTTAGTATATAGAATTTCCCAATAATTTGTTACAAACTAATTTTCCTAGATATCAGATGGAGGCTTGGTAAGGGGGACAAGATTAATTTTTCGTGGGATAGATGGCTTGAGGATTTAGCTTTGGTGAAAACATAGAAGTATCAACCATTAGTCACTCATTTTGAAGGTTGTTTGTGTACTCTGGTGAAAGAATATTGGTATATGTCTAGAAATAAGATTTAATGGAAGGATCTTTCTACCCCCATTGTTGAGCTTAATTCTTCTTGTTCCTCTCTACAGGATAGGCTTTCTCTGTATAAGGAATTGAGGACTCCTTGGTGTGGGATGGCCATGATAGTGGTAGGATCACATAGACCTCTAGTTACCATCAACTCTTGAGGATGAATGAGGCACACCCATCATTCCCTAAAGACAAAGTTTGGCAGTGTAGATGTCTACCTAAGTTTAGTGCTTTTTATGGGTGGTAGTTAATTGTCATGCTCTAAACTAGGATTGGATACAAAAACTTGGTAAGTCTGGACCATCTCATTGTGTGATGTGTAGATCAAAGGTAAAAATTAATGATCACATTTTTATGCATTGTGACTTTTCCATGATGTTGTGGCATTAGTTTTTGGGTATATGGGGGTTGATTTAGGTCACCCCACATGGTCCATGTCTTGAATACTAGCTAGTTGGTTTTTGAAAATTAAGAGTCGGGGATTGAAGCTCATATGCAAATGTTTCCTAGCATTGGTTGTGTGGAATATATGGTTAGAAAAAAATAGGAAGATTTTTTTAGGACAACGAAAGGCTGACTGGAAGGATTTATGATATTATGGAATATGTTATTCTGGAGTTGGGTGATTGTTATAAAGGGGAGGATTAGTTTGTTTCTAATAATGAGAAATGTTGGGAAAATGATTGGCCCTACTTTAGTTGTCTGAATTTCTCTGTGCACGTCAATTATTCCAAGGTCAAGCAATTCTCATGTATATTTCCTGATCCTAGGTGAGTGAAATTTAATTTTGATGGGGCTACCAAAGGTAAACTTGGAAGGATTGAGGAATGATATGTCTTTAGGAATGAGGAGGGTACTCCATTGGGTATAACTACCTATGATTTTGATATGGATTCCAATAATATGGTTGAGGTGAGAGATATGTTGTGGGGGATGATGATTGTCAAAGAGAAATGATAGAAGATGTTATCCTGGTGGAAGGTGATTCTAAATTGGTTATTGGTGTTATGAAGGGAGGGATGATGCAAAATTGAAAACTAGATGAAATTCTCTCAGACTTACTAAAATGGGGGTAACTTGGTTAAATGAGATCCATTTTAACTATATTGGAAGAAAAGGGAATGTTGTTTCTAATTGGGTGGCTAATAGAGGCATTGATTTAAGATCGAAGGATGGGCTTGCCAACGTTTTCTTGTGGGTTCATATTTCCTTTAGGAGGCTTTGATGATTATCTAGGGAATTCTCACAGGATGGTCACTTGACAATGGTTTAGTATGGCAATGAGAGGTGTCAGATTAATGATGATATTTTATTGTGTGTATTGAATATAATTAAGCCCATGTCCTTCTTTCTTCCATGATTTTGTAATGGTAGCAAGATAGCTGTTGAGGTTATAGTTGTTTTGCTATCTTCTTTGGTGGTTTGTTCCTCTGACACATGGATTTTGTTGAGAGTTTGAGGGCCGGGGCTAGTAGGAAGGGTGGAAAGTATAAAGGAGAGGAAAAAATAAAATGAGTCACCTAAATAAGAGGAAAAACTAGGTCTCTGGTGAGGAGATGGTATAAAATTTTATGGCAAATTCGTCAATAAGGAAATCAAGGACCCAGATCTCCAACACTGGGTTATTAGGATATGGGAATTGACAAAGGATACAGATGGGTCTCTAAGTGTGGGTATTCTCACGACCATGGTGAATCTTCTACTCAACCCTAGGCATACAAGAGTGAGATGGGATGTTGTTGATGAAGCCCAATCTTTGTCATGTGCTTCTCTACTTTTGAATGTAGCTAGTTCTTATTTTCTTCATGATGATATAGAAGATTTTGTTCACTAGGTGGAGGTCTATTTTAGGTATATTCTTGAGTAATTACATGCTTCCAAGAAGTGGTAGCAGTGCTTGCAATGGGCGGTGGAGGAATTGTCAAAAGGAATAAAGGTGGCACTTCTACCAGAGGCTATCCTATCATTTTTATATTGTTGTGATAGTGAGGGATAAGAAGAAATCAAAGTTGTGGCTCTACTAGGTAAGAATACGTCATTTGATAGATGTAATTCTATTTCTTGAGGTGGTCTAGGGACTACATAACTTGCCTTGACCCCCTTTTAGACTATGATACTATTTTTGTTGTGATAAACTCTTCGTGTATATCTTTGTAGTAGGGTTTGGTTTTTAGTTTACTATGACAAAATCTTCATGTCTATGCTTGGTTTTAGTTTTTTGGGTTATATTCAAGCCTTTTGGAATAGGTTTTACATTTGATACATTTACAATACTACTATAGTTAATATGAATGGATATTATGGCATTTGGTGTGTTTTGGTTTGACACCTCATCAATTCAATGCTTTTCTAGACCCAGGGCTTTGTGCCTTTAGCATCCAAGGAATTTCCTTCTTTTTTGGATTGGTTCCTAGATCCTAAACCAGGTTTGTAATAAGAAATACATAACTTGTACTTCAAGTTTCTAACTTGATTTTTACTCTAAGTTTTTCATTTGACTTGTACTCTTAGCTTGTACTCCAAATTTTTAACTTGACTTGGCTCTCTAGAAAAACTATTTTTAATTATATTGTATCTAGCATCATTAATACATTTGTACAAAAGAAAAATTGAGAGGAAATAGTATATGTCTAACACCCTTCCTTAATCTTGGCCTAAACATAATTATGCAATTGATCTCAAATTGATTACTCTAAGATTTCATCTCGATCTTTAAAAATATTCTTTTGATAAAGCTTTTGTAATATTGTTTGTAAATTGTTCCTTAGATATGCAAGATTCTAGTTTTATTTCTAAAAATCTTTTTCTAACTATCATTGCAATGAAATGAGAGAAGAGTGAGGGTTGGAATTAGGATTTCTAATTCCCTAAAAAATACTCATATTTTTCAGTACTCTTTTCTCTAAAAAATGTAAGTGTTTTCTTCTTTATTTTCAAACAATTTTATTTAACTTCCTTTAAAATCCATATCAACTCTATTATTGTTGTTCTCAGACTAAGATTTTTGGTTGTGCTAGTTAATGAAATAGAAATTATAATATGATTATTTCCTCCGATATCATATTTACCTTCTATAGGACTACTAGGTCCTTCCATTTTATTTATTCATTTGTAAGATTTATAAAAGCTTAATTATCATCTTTAGAATTTTTACAAATTCTATTCAAATCCTTTATTCCTTTTGGCACTATCATGCTTGAAATGATATTGGTATCTGCACTTAAGCTAGTGCTTGATATCAAGATAAACCTTTCTTATGGACTATGCAATAAGACTAATACAAATGATGAACCAAAGCCATTTCTTTAATTTAAAATGCTACTTCTAGGAAATAAAACCAAACTCACCATTTATCCACTCAAATTTTAACTCCAAGTCTGTTGGCTATTATTGTGCTATATTTTCTTCTAAATCTTCATTAATCATTTTTCCAATTCAACCTTCTTATTATTTAAAATCTTTACCTTAAATCTTCATTAATCATTTTTCCAATCCAACCTTCTTATTATTTAAAATCTTTACCTTAGACTTGTTTAATAATCAATGTTTGTAAACAAACTAAACTCACTATCAAAATAACTATTTTCATCATGGCTTTCTTTGTTACATTTATCATTTTCATATTCACTCTTATCCTCATTCTTATATGAGTTATAAATATAGTCTTCATATTTTCATCATCCATTTTATTTTTATAGTCATAACTATAATGCCCATTTTTTTTGTAATAATAACACTAAATATGAGATTTTTCATACCTTTGATGTCATACTCATGGCTGCTACCACTTTCTTTTTCATTTTTCTCATGATGATTTAAACTACTCCTTTCATTACTTTCTTTCTTGATAATGCTTGTTGCATCTTCTTATTGCATAAAGTATTTCTCCTCTACCTCCATTGCTTCCTCTAGATCTTTCAAAGCTTGGGGACACTCCTTTCTGAAATTCTTCTCTTTTAATCTTATCCTTGAATGATATTAGTGATTTGAAAGATTCTTCCATAGAATAATTGATTATTCTATTCAATACTTTCTCATGAGTTTGTAAAGAAACCATTAATTCATCCATAAATAATTATGAAATATCCTTTGATTCTTCAATAGTACTAACAATAGGGTCAAATAGGTTGTTGATAGAGTCCTCAATATCTTCTCCACTATTCTTTGAGATCATCAATATTTTCTCCATTCATTCTAATCTGATTAACAACACTCATTGTATAGGTAAGGAAATCTTTCATAGATTCATAATCACTCATTTGTAAGTTCTCAAACTCTCTTCTAAATATCTACAACCTCACCGATTTTACCTTTTTTCTACCTTGATATGTATTTTAGAGAATCTCCCATGCTTGTTTGGACTTTGTTGTTGCCACAACCCCTGGAAAAATAAGGTCCACCATTACTATTTATATAAAGTACAATGCTTTAGCATCCTTCTTATTTTCCTTCAAAAAATTCTTTTTGTCTAAGTTAAAGCATTGTATGCTACTTTATAAATAGGTTGTTAGAACCCATTCTCTACAAACCCCTAAAGCTCTTGAGAGTAAAAAATGTTGTCTTCATCATGATTTTCCCATAAAAAATGGTATTTGTGGCCACAAACTACTATTTCTATCCATTGCTCAAACTCTCCAAGAGAATATCCCAACCTTTGCTTGAAATCTATCAAATATTGGCTGCCAAACTTAATTAATTTCAAAGAAATTTTATAGGAAAACTAATGCGTTGTAGACTTAACATAATTCAAGGGTAAACCTATATGAACAATCCACTCTATCATTGCATTCCTACATTAAATTATCAACCAAGGAGCATAAGCTTATGATGGCACTGCACTGTATCTTATTCCTCCTAAACTATCTTATCCAAACCTATTCTTATTCTACTCTGCTAGAATTCATAGAAATATAAGAACATTAAAATTAACTACAGAATCTAGTGGCTACGGCTATGGGTACCTGCAACATAAGTTGTAGATGACTATTATCAACAGGAAATTATAGAATTAACTCAAAACATCCAAAATGATAAAAAAATTAATGCTAACCTCCAAAGGACTTAAAGTTGATAAAGCATGCACTTTTTCATGAACCATACTACTTGTAATTCAAAAAGAAATCTAAGTGACTCATGATGTATCTATATGCAAATGAAAAGTAGATTTAATAATGAATGCATATAGGAACAAGTAAATAAATGAAGTGAGGATGAGTACCTTGAGTGGCCGGCTCAGGGGACTGACTCACTTAACTGAGAATCAAATCTAGTTCACATTTCTACGCATCTCCATAGTTCACATAGTTCATTCACTTCATATCATAAAACAAAATCTCTTTCAGATTGTATTCAATAATGACATTTCTTAATAAAACATGTTTGCATCTTCCAATATAGAAAATAGAGTAACAATAGAGTAACAACTGAGTAACTAGAAATAAAGTAACTAACTTGATATCTAATTCATCCCTTCTAATTTATACAAAAATAGGAGAGTTTTATGCAACTACTAACTAAATTCAACCATCAATCCATCCCTAGATACTAGGATAGAGGTTTGAGATCAATTTATTAATCTAACTGAATAGAGGAAGCAAAGTCCTATCCAAACAAAAATTCTTATGCAATAGATCTCATGAAGAACACACATAAGCTGCGTTTGAAACAAGTCTTCTTCTTCTACATTTATTTCTATCCATGATGGTTCACATTCGTCCTCCAGCTGTCTGCAGGTTTGGCATCCAACTTCACTTCCTTTAATTCTCTTGTCTTCAGCTTCATTGCAAATGCTCATTTCCTTGATGACATATTCTTGCTGCATAGGGGTTAATTCACAGAACATATGTACACAAATAACCTTCATGACTAAACCATAGGATTCCATCTATATTACATGCATACTTATATTTAAATCATTCAATTGATAACATCATCACCATATTCCATATTAATAATATAGGTTCAAAGTCTTGCAAAGTATATAAAAAGACAACATATAATGATGGTGATGTTGGTAAAGTGTCTAGAGGATCATATAGAAAAGTTCTTAAAAGCATATAAAACAACATAAAAAGAGGTCAATAATTCAGCCCATTATTCCCCCCAACTTAGCCTTTTGTTTGCCCTCAAGCAAAATCATTGAATTGAACACCTAGGGGAGAAGATTGTAGTGAAAAGTAATCTGCCTCAAGTCCATTATTTCTCTGACTTCTGAACCCTGCTTAAGATAAAAACCATTGTAACAAGCAAGCCTATCCAATATGAATAAAGGAGAATAGGAGGATGAAATGTGAGTGGCAACCATCCTACTCCTATTTGCTCTAAAATCTGGATATACTTGTGTAGTCTTTCAAACATATTCATAAAATTGTGAAAAGAATGAGGCTCTTTCCTCTATAGTGCTGGAGTCAGACCATTCCATTTATCTTGCACATACCTGAGACAATTTTGAAGCATAGGCCCTGCTAACTGATGTATCCTCCTATGATTTCATAGTCTTAAATCCATAATTATTTTACTTAGGCCTTTGTGTGAGAGGAGTGTTAGCCATTGGGTGAGGATTATATTAGGATTTAGTGCTTCCCTTTAGACCTGTAGTGTCACTATTTTTTCTTATTCCTCATACTTATCCATCAACTCTCCTCTGAGCTTTTCATTCTTGAGGTATGATAACAGTGCCCTAACTTGCAAATCCCCAACATACATTAAAGGGTTCCATTCAGTGTCCTCTTCCATTAAGTAGTTATACAAACAATATTCACACAATTGGTCTTGCTCCTCTAAACCGACTTCTTTAAAATGGCTGTAGAAAATATGCCTTGAATATAAAGTAGGCTGATTATTAATGAATCTATTAAACTAAAAACTAAGAAACTTTTCTTTCAAAAACAATGCATATACCCTTGGTGAAGGTCTACACCCAATGATCTATATAGCCCTGTCACTTACCTCTATCAGCTTATCCTCCAACCTTTTTATCACCAAATTCTTTTCTTCTATTGATGCATTGAGATTTTGTTTTTCCTTCTCCCAGTTGGTGCAGGAGCACCTACCTGACAGCTGGCCTCCATGAGGCAGTTAGTTTGTTTTAGGTCTGGTTAATGTTTCCAAGAAGGTCTTATAAGACCAATGCATGTAATAAGGTCATGTTGACCATACTTTGCTATTTTTAGGTAGTTTGTTAAGACAGCTGTTATGCTGTAGGTCTGGTTGGATCTCCCAGCCGCCTGGAGAGATTTCCCAGCCGCTTTGAGTCGGGTCAGTAGTACTCGCAAGAGATCCTATTTATGCATGAGGATCGGTTGGTTTTAGATCATCGAGCTAGGTTGCACAGAGTGAGACAGAGAGTGAGACTGAGCATTGTAATTGCATCTTTTGAAATCAATAAAGAGATCCTGTTGTGTTAATTCTCTGTTTGGATTCCATTGTGTGATCGATTTGCTGTTTTGGTGGTTTCATGGATTCGCTGATCCATTCCACCGGTTGATTCGTCGAATCGGTGGAATGGCCATGTATAGTAGGTTAGGATTTAGGTTGCAATTTCTATTTGTTTGCATGCAGGTGTGCAGGATCGCGATCAAGAGGTGTTGAGAACCCTAGCATGGGTATGTGCTAGGTCGTGTTGGTTGTTAGAGTCTGGAAGATCACCCTGAAAGTAGATCGGGTCATCCCAGGAGGTTCGGCGGATCAAAATTTGCTAAGGTTGGAAATTCGTCACAACGGCATCATCAGGATATTTCTGCGTATATCCTGCAGTTACTTCGGGCGTCATCCAAGTAAGTGGAGATGAGCATGATGCAGTCAATTGCATAAAGTGAATGTGCATTGGGGTGATCATCATCAGGTGTTGCCGAGGAGGAGCGTATCGGCATAAGGTAGAAGATCGGGTTGATAAAACCATCGCGGGCCGATAATGTTAAGTTTGGCCGACAGCAGGATATTGAAAGAACTGCATGTGACGTCATCGTCATCAGGATATCAGGGCAGCAGGATATTGAAGAGCTGCATGTGACGTCATCGTCATCAGGATAATCGTCATCAGGATATCAGGGTGACGTAAGCATCGAAGGAAGGGTGCATGAGGTTGTCGTCATCAGGATATATGGAAGGAACCGGATGTTCTATATCCTGCTGATGAACATGATGTTGAACATCATGATGATGAAGAAAGAGGTTGGCGATAAGATGAACAGTGAACATCAGGAGGATGTTTGTGCTTGCCGAATGTGATGATGCTGCCGATAGCCGGATATGATGATGCTGCTGACAGGCGAAGGGTCGAAGGTTTGTCTGCAGGAGGATATCGGTCGGCAGAGAAAATATGATGATGCTGACAGTGTTAAGGGAAATATGATGATGATGATGAAGGGTTGCGGACATCCATGCTGTATGTCAGGGTTTTAGTGTGGATGCCTCTGCATCATAGTGGTATCAGAGCTCAGCAAAAGGTCTGGGCTGTTGTGTGTTGATTCTGTCACCGAAAGGACAGAGGTAGAGGAGTGAGAGGTTGACAAAATGCCTCCGAAAGGTAGTGGTACTGCAAGGGAATTGCAGGAGATGAAGGAAAAACATGCCAGAGAGATGAGGAAGATGAAGGAGCTTGCTGAAGCACTTCAAGCCAGGCTTGTAGCCCTGGAAAAGAACAAAAAGAGGGAAGTGGAAGACAGTGAGTCTGAAGAAGATGAAGATACTGTTGAAGAGTATGAAGAGGTAGCTGAAGATCTGGATGTTGAAGACCAGAGATTTGCAAAACTGTTAAAGGCAGTGCAGAGTGATAAACCTAAGGTAAAGGTTGATGTTTCCAAGTATAATGGAAGTTTGAATGAAGATGAGTTACTGGATTGGATTGCTGCACTTGATAATCACTTTGAATGTGAAGATGTTGCTGAGGATCAGAAGGTAAAGATTGCAAAGACCAAGTTAGGAGGTCATGCTTTGGTATGGTGGGATTATGTACAATCTGAGAGAAGGAAACAAGGGAAGTCAAAGATCACTTCATGGGATAAAATGGTAGCAAGGATCAAAGGTAAATTCTTGCCAAGGGATTATGAGATTCAGATGTTTAAGAAGCTGCAATTTTTAAGGCAGAAGGAAATGGATGTGAAGGCATATACTGAGGAATTTTATAAGTTGAGTATGAGATCTGGTCATCATGAGAATGAGGTAGAAAAGGTGGCTAGGTATTTGGCTGGTTTGAGATTGAACATACAGGATGAGTTAGTTTTAGCTAACCCTAAGAGTGTGGAGGATTGTTACCAAATGGCAATCAGGATTGAAGAAAAGATGAATAGAGGAAAAGATAAGTCCATGAGAGGAAGAGGCGGCAATATGAGGGGAAGAGGAGTAGCCCCTACAACAAGGCAAACCAATGAGGGTCAAGAAGACACTGGTAAAGGACAGGGACAGTCTGATTTCAGAGGTGGATGGAAAGGTAATAGAGGAAGATTTGGAGGTGGTAGAGGTTCTACTACATTTTCAGGAAAGTGTTACACCTGTGGTGAGTTTGGTCATCCATTTTTCAAATGTCCAGAAAGCAAAGGTTCATCATCCAGAAATGATAGAACGAATGACAAGAGAGTACAACTTGTGCAAGAAGAGAAAGTAGAGCAAAGTGTACAGAGTTCAAACACTTATCAAGGAGATAGAGTTCCTAAACATTATGGATATCCTGAGGAGGGAGAAGCATTGATGCTAAGGAGAATTAGTTTACAGGCATCAAAGGATATGATGCAAAGAAGAGCTCTTTTCAAGACCACATGCAAGAGCAAAGGTAAAGTATGTAAGGTTGTCATTGATACTGGTTCAACAGACAACATGGTATCTCAGGAAATGGTGGATAAACTGCATTTGGAAAGGATTCCACACCATCACCCTTACAAGGCATCTTGGGTGAGTGATAGCAATCACTTTTTGTCTATGAATAGGCATATGTGGATTTTCAGATTGGAGCATATCATGATAGAGTTTTGTGTGACATTTTGCCCATGGAATGTTGTCACCTACTGTTGGGTAGACCATGGCAATTTGATAGAAGGGTACTGTATGATGGGTATGCTAATACCTACACCATCAAGAAAGATGGGAAGACTATTATGTTGATGCCATTACAGGAAAATGCTGCAGCACAGGGGGTAGCCAAAATCATTTTAGTGGGAAAGAAGGAGTTTGTGCAGATGCCTATAGGAGCAGGCATAAAGGCAGTTGCGGACACTGCAGGGAAAGAAGTTGTTAAGGACAACAGGTTGAAGAAAGTTTCAGTTTTGACTGACAGAGGTCAGCAGCAGGTGCAGAAACAGGTTTGCACACAGCAACCAGTTGAGAGGAATGACAAGGATGTTGTCATAGTTGGGACTATTGTTTGTCCTATAAAGGTTGAAAGAAAGATAGAGTTGAACATTGCAGAAGTTCAAGAGGCAGTTCAGATAGAGGTTCTGGTCAGACAACCTGACAAACACAAGGTATGTGAGAGAAAAGCCTACATTAACAGGCATGAGGATTTACTTGCAAGAAAGCAAGTTACAGTTCAGAAGTCTTGGAGCAGCCAAGAGCCAGCAAAGGACAAAGCTGGAACAGGTCAGAACACTGACATGACAAAGTGTAAAGGTGGAGGACTTCCACATCCAAACTCATGGGACATGAGTTCTTTTCTGTTGGGGAGTATGGTGCAGGAGCACCTACCTGACAGCTGGCCTCCATGAGGCAGTTAGTTTGTTTTAGGTCTGGTTAATGTTTCCAAGAAGGTCTTATAAGACCAATGCATGTAATAAGGTCATGTTGACCATACTTTGCTATTTTTAGGTAGTTTGTTAAGACAGCTATTATGCTGTAGGTCCGGTTGGATCTCCCAGCTGCCTGAAGAGATTTCCCAGCCGCTTGGAGTCAGGTCAGTAGTACTCGCAAGAGATCCTATTTATGCATGAGGATCGGTTGGTTTTAGATCATCGAGCTAGGTTGCACAGAGTGAGACAGAGAGTGAGACTGAGCATTGTAATTACATCTTTTGAAATCAATAAAGAGATCCTGTTGTGTTAATTCTCTGTTTGGATTCCATTGTGTGATCGATTTGCTGTTTTGGTGGTTTCATGGATTCGCTGATCCATTCCACCGGTTGATTCGTCGAATCGGTGGAATGGCCATGTACAGTAGGTTAGGATTTAGGTTGCAATTTCTGTTTGTTTGCATGCAAGTGTGCAGGATCGCGATCAAGAGGTGTTGAGAACCCTAGCATGGGTATGTGCTAGGTCGTGTTGGTTGTTAGAGTCTGGAAGATCACCCTGAAAGTAGATCGGGTCATCCCAGGAGGTTCGGCAGATCAAAATTCGCTAAGGTTGGAAATTCGTCACAACGGCATCATCAGGATATTTCTGCGTATATCCTGCAGTTACTTCGGGTGTCATCCGAGTAAGTGGAGATGAGCATGATGCAGTCGATTGCATAAAGTGAATGTGCATTGGGGTGATCATCATCAGGTGTTGCCGAGGAGGAGCGTATCGGCATAAGGTAGAAGATCGGGTTGATAAAACCATCGCGGGCCGATAATGTTAAGTTTGGCCGACAACAGGATATTGAAAGAACTGCATGTGACGTCATCGTCATTAGGATAATCGTCATCAGGATATCGGGGCAGCAGGATATTGAAGAGCTGCATGTGACGTCATCGTCATCAGGATAATCGTCATCAGGATATCGGGGTGACGTAAGCATCGAAGGAAGGGTGCATGAGGTTGTCGTCATCAGGATATATGGAAGGAACCGGATGTTCTATATCCTGCTGATGAACATGATGTTGAACATCATGATGATGAAGAAAGAGGTTGGCGGTAAGATGAACAGTGAACATCAGGAGGATGTTTGCGCTTACCGAATGTGATGATGCTGCCGATAGCTGGATATGATGATGCTGCTGACAGGCGAAGGGTCGAAGGTTTGTCTGCAGGAGGATATCGGTCGGCAGAGAAAATATGATGATGCTGACAGTGTTAAGGGAAATATGATGATGATGATGAAGGGTTGCGGACATCCATGCTGTATGTCAGGGTTTTAGTGTGGATGCATCACCAGTTTTCCTTTTCTTGATTGAATTTATGAGTGAGTTTCATTAACTCAAAACCTAAAGACAAAGTAGTGTGGTATACTGGAGTTCTTGTTACATGAGGTTGTGGATTGATTACCTCATTTTCTTCAGCATTTGTTTTATTTACAATCATCTGTGCTAACAAATCTAAATTAGTTCCATGGCCATAGGTCTGAATCCTCTCCTCCAACTCTTGTATTCTTTTCTCCTTTTCTTTGTCCTTCTCTTCATATCCTTTCACCTGCTCTTCCAAGTGTTTTATTCTATCAAGAGCTTCTCGTAGTTCTTTTCTTATGTCTCTATCCTCCAACAATTCTTTTTCTTTCTCAAAATTCATACCTTCATCACTATCATTCCCAGCTATATCAAAAACTTCCTTAGCAGAACTGCTAGGAATTGACTTTCCCATTTTCTTTGCAATAAATGGATCCTCTGAATCAGAATCAGAAGTCAAAGAAACATACCTTCTCTTTTTGGTAGATACATTAATATTTTCACAAGCATCAGCAGAGACATCCTCAAGAACATCAGCAGGAACATTATCAGGGGCAATTCCTCCTTTATCTAAATCTAAATTCACTGGTGTTGGATCATGATGCTGTTGTCCTTCACCTTTTTCCTACCCCTATTCTTTAACAGTTCTTTCCTTCACACTTTGCCTCTTTATCCTTCCTGAGCTCCTAGGAGTAGAGGTCTCCTATTTGGTTTCATATTTCCTTTTATTATTACTCCTCTTCCTCTTCTTTTCCCTTGTATCTTCTCCCTTCTCAGTGCTCTTAGGCTTCTCAACACTTTTCTTATTTCTCTTTTTCTTAATAGGTGTTGAATCAGTGCCTCTCATAGTTTTAGGTTTAGAAGATGAGGGTTCCTTTGCTATTACAGGCCTATCCTCTGGAGTGTTATCCTCTTGTAGCCCCTCTTGTACAAGCTCAATTTTAGGTCCAGAGTCATACGGGGGTTCATTCTCTGCTTCAAGTTCCTCTAACAGTGTTGTGATATCTACACATTGTTTCAAAGCTTCCCAATCAACCTGAGGGTGTTGAATTCTTAGGCTCCTCTTTATCAATAAGGCTATTAAATAATGATGGGAGAATGTGGTGTCCACTTGTTTCTTTTGGTATTCAGACGCCATCCTTTTCAACATATTATACAGGAAATTGGGGACGTTGACCAGCTTATCATGGTGAAGATGATTAAGCAACTTAAAATGTATAGTATACAACAAATTATGCTAGCCATCACATGTAATGTATTTAATGATGTATGAAGCACATTTTCCCCAGAGAAATGGAAGGGATAATCTTTTTGTACCTTGTGTCGTCGAGTCCAAATGCTTTCCTCTCTCACAAAATTCTTCCCTCACTGTGGCTGCATCAGCATGAGTTGGATACTCAAACCCTGTGTGAGGCAATCCTGTGACTTGGGCAATGACCATCTCTGAAGCATCTACTATCAATCCCCTAACCATTGCCTCATCATACTGCAGTGTGGCTACAAATTCCTTTTCCATTTCATTATCATACTTTGTCAACTTCAAAAAGTAGTCCAACCATCCTACTTTGGTAAAGAGTGGTAGCACTAACAGATCCTCTAATATTTATTTATGTGCAGATGGCTCTTGCCATACTGCATCACCCCCATTATGTCTGTATTATGCAATTTCTTGAAGTCTCAATTTATCAATTTTTGCTAAACTCAAATTATACCACCTTGAAGAGAACCAACCTACACTTTACTACCCCTTTTCTATTCTTCCCACTACAACTTCCTCAAGGTAACAGATTCATATTTTGATGAAATAGGGAAGGTTTACTGTTTTAGAAAATGGCATAGGATGTTCTCAAAAAACAAAGATAGCAAAAAAAATGGCAAAAACTGAAAAATTAAACTCCTCCCCCCAACTAAACTATGAAGTGACCTCACTTCACGTGGAAATTGAAATGCAAGGAAGAGGAAGTATTAATTGGAATGGTGATAAACATTTTCACATGCATGAAATAAATAAGAAGTAATAATGACTATAAAAAAAAAGCTAAGTATAATCATTGAAAATTACCATATGTACACACGTTATGGAATAAATGATCAGCTCACCTTAGAATTTGAGAACATGTACTCAGCATTTGATTTGATACAAGTAGGATGACATGCATGCAGAGGAATGGTAAGGTGGCAGGGACTGCGGAGTTGATTTGATGTGACAATGCACGATGCGGAAATAAACAACTCACTAGCTTGAGTTGACACCTTTGTAGCAACACTAGAGTTATTGCATAATGAATGAAGCAATGTGTAGATGATGTGAAATGAGTGGAAAAAATGGTCTACTGCATGCCAAAGTAGTGAAGATATATGTAGAGTGGAGTTGCTACAGGTACCTTCAGCACATGTCCCAACTGAATAGTTACCTATGCAATATGTCAGGTCCCAATTGAAAGTGAAAAAGAGGTCCCTCTGGAGGTTACTGTGGTCATCTTGGATAGTGTGTTGTGTGTGCATGTGAATTATAAAGCATGAAAAATTAAGTCTCAACGACAGGGTTTGAGTATTGCAAATCAACCTCTGCATCACTAGACATGATTTGTGGATCATCTTTTGATGGTGTATCAGCTAGTGTCATAGAACCTTCATCAGGAGTGCCAGGAGTACCATACTGAGTGGCTAGAGAAATGAGAAAATCATCCTTCTAAAGTGGTTTCTTATACAATTTCAACCTGTGTCCATTTACTAGAAAAGAAAACTGGACCTCATCAATGGTCTGTAATTGAAGCTTGCCCTTGAAGTATTTGTATCTTGAATCATAAAGAAGTGCCCAATCACCAGCAGTGAATTCTTTAGTCTTGATATACTTGTCATGCTATTTGACTCTTTGTTTATGTATAACCTCTATGTGGTGGATGGCTTCTAATCTGATTTCATCAAGAGCATTCAAATGTTGTAGTCTGTCCTTTTGAGCTCCTGTTAAATCCATCCCTAAGTCTACTACTATCCTCAGGGTTTTATATTCAAATTCTATAGGTAGGACTGCTGTCTTACCATAGACCAATTCATAAGGTGTAATCCTTGTAGTTGTCTTCTAGGTAGTTCTATATGCCCAAACAGCTTCTGGTAACCTAGAAACCCAATCCCTTCTATGAAGCTGTACTGTCTTTGTCAATATGTTCTTAATTTCTCTGTTTGTGACTTCAACCTGACCATTAGCCTGAGGATGGTAGGGAGTGGACTTTTTGTGTCTAATATGATATTCCTCCACCAGTCTAGTGATTAAATTTTATGTGAATTGTGGGCCCTGATTAGTCGCTATCTCCCTTGGTACACCATATCTAGTGAAGATGTCCTTATACAAAATTTTTTCCACATTGCCATCTCTATCAAACTTCAAGGCTTTAACTTCCACCCATTTGGTTAAGTAATCATTACATACCAAGATATATTCCTTGTTGTTTGAAGTAGGAGAAATAGGACCAACAAAATCCAATCCCCACTTATCAAAAGGAGCTAATGAGATTTGTGGATGCAAAGGCATTTCATCACTTTTGGTAGGTCTCCCCATCCTTTGACACCGATCACAGCTTCTAGTATACTTGACAACATCTTTATAAAGTGTTGGCCAATAATATCCTATTGTCAATATTTTGAAGGCTACCCTTTTGGTTGTAAAGTGGTCACCACATGGTTCATCATGATAGGCCTTCAGTATATCAAACACCTCACCCTCTCTGATACATCTTTTCATAATGTTATCTGGGCTAGTGTAAAACAAGAATCCAGAAATCCAAGAATAAGGAAAACATTTGTGAACTAGCTGTCTCTTCTCCCTTGGAGAAAAGTAACCTGAAATCTTCCCTGAAACCAAATAATTAGCTATGTCTGCATACCATGGAATGTGTATAGTTAGAGAAAATAGATGCTCATCAGGAAAAGAGTCATCAACCACTCCTTCTGATGATTGTGTGGGCAGTCTAGATAGAAAGTCAGCAACTACATTAGCTTTCCCTAGTTTTTCAACAATTGTTATGTCAAATTCTTGCAGTAACAACAACCATCTGACAAGTCTTCCACCCACTATTGGATTATTCATCAAATATCTAATTGCTGCATGATCTATGTGTATGAACACTTTATAACCAGTAATGTAGTGTCTAAATTTGTTAATCGCATAAACAACTACTAACATTTCTTTTTCTGTCACAGTGTAGTTCAACTGAGTTCCTTGTAAGGTTTTTACTTACATAGTAAATTGCATACTCCTTAGTTCCTTCTTGCTGGCCTAGGACTGCTCCAATGGTAAAGTTTGATGCATCTGTGTGGATGTGAAAAGGCAGTGTCCAATTTGGACCTCTGAGAATTGGAGCCTGTGTCAAGGATGCTTTTAGCTTTTCAAAGTAAGTCTGACAATTTGGTGTCCATTCAAATTCACTCTCCTTTGTCAATAGAGTAAACAGAGGTGCAACAATTTTGCTAAAATCTTGAATGAACCTCCTGTAATAACCAACATGTTCCAAGAAGCTCCTTACATCCTTCTGTTTCTGTGGAATAGGTAGGGTAGAGATAATCTCAATCTTCTTTGGGTCAACTTGTATGCTTGCACTTGAGATAAAATGTCCCAAAACTATTCCTTGTGTCATCATCATTGCTCAAAGATAGGTTGTGCTTTGTACATCTCTTCAAAAATTTCTCCAAATTTTGTAAAGCTTCATCATATGTTTCACCATATGTGGTGAAATCATCCATATAAATCTTCATACTGTCATGGGCAAAATTAGAGAAAGTACTAAGGATTGCTCTTTGAAAAGTGGCTGGAGCATTGCACAGACCAAAAGGTAAGACATAATATGCATAGGTCCCCCAAGGGCATGTAAATGTTGTCTTATCTTGATCCTCTAATGCAATATTGATTTGGTTATAGCCACTAAAACCATCAAGAAATGAGAAATATATCTTACTTGTTAAAGAGTCAAGAACTTGATCAATGAAGGGCAATGGAAAGTGATCTTTCTTGGGGGCAACATTTAGTTCTCTGTAATCAACACAAACTCTCCATTTGCCACCTTTCTTAGGAACTATGACCAATGGAGAAACCCATTAACTATCTGAAATGGGGTATATGAACCCTGCATCTAAAAGCTTTTGAAGTTTTACTTTCACTATCTCTCTAAGAGTAGGATTCATGTGTCTCTGTTACTGTCTTATAGGCCTGTGGCAATCATCAATGTAGATTTTATGCATACACAAAGGGGGATTTATGCCCTTCATGTCGCTGTAATCCCATGCAAATGCTGCTGATTGGGTTTGTAATACTTCATGCAAGGATTGCCGCTGCTCATCAATCAATGCATTATTAACAATCAACACTTTTCCTGGCTTGATTTCTAATGATTTATACATTTCTTGCATAGAGGACAAATCAAGGCTAGGTATTACTAGTAAGCATTGCTGTGGTAACAAAGTATCAAATATTTGAGATACTTCCTCTGAGGAACTGGTAGGTATTATGCTTCCTAAGGGATCTTGCAAGCAATATAAACAATATTGCTGCTGCAGATGTCTTCTACAGTCATTTTGTACAATGTGAGCAATCAACTCATCTTCATCTTGAATATCTAGTAAGGGGTTGCGCTCAATAGTCACCAAGGTTTGCAAGGAATAGCTATCCTCATCTTCTAGGGTAGGCCAAATGGTCTGCTCAAGCTCATGGTACTGTTGGGATGGTTGGTATAGAACCAATTTCTTGGTCATAGTCCCATTGGATATGATCATGTTACTAGACCCGCAACCTATAAATGCATCTACTGTGGCAAGCCATGGTTTTCCTAGTATAAGAGGATAACTAGCAAGATTAACCTTTGGCTGTAGGACTATGAAATCAGCAAGGTATTTCCAAGAATCTAATGCAATGACTAAATCCTCAATGACTCCTTCAGGTTTGACTGTAGACCTATCAGCTAATTGCAAGACTGTCTGAGTAGGCCTAAGGTTGCTCAACTGGAGTGTTTGCATTGTCTCCTTAGTCATTACATTAATTGCAACATCTAAATCTATCGGAGTATTCTTAATCAGAGTCCCATTGATTTTAACATCCACCACTAGACTACCTGGATCTGTATATTTAGGAATAGTTATGTTCCCCAACATTATGTCAGCTAGGTTACCCAAAACATGAACTGTCTTTGGGTCTATTCTTTTTCTTCCTGGTTTCTTTATGCAGAGATCACATATAGTCTTAGTGTAGATGGGAATATCTTTGATGGCTTGGATTAATGGAATCTTTATGCTTATATCTTGCAACTGGCCTATGAGGTCATTTTCAGACTATACTGGTTGTTTCTGGATAGCCAAGCATTCAAGGAAAGGAGGCTTAGGATGTGAAATGGTATGAGGTTCTTGAGTTGATTCAAGTTTCAAAGGTGGTTTATCTGAGGCTTCCTCTATGGGTTCTTCATCTTCAAGTTCTATAATTTGGGGAGATGAAGGACCTACAAGTTGCTTCCCTGATCTAAGATGAACATTACTCACTTCTACCCCATAGGTGGGGTATTGCATCACCTCGTTAGTAAAAGCCTGTTGAACATGCTTGTTGTTAGGGTTAGGTGCAGGTTGGGCAGGGATTTGGGTAGGTCTAGGAGGTGGATTTTGAGGTGTTGATGGCATAATTATGGCTGGCTACTATGGTTGACATGGAATCATAGGTTGCTGGTAATTTGCATTTTGCTACCATTGTTGGTTCTTGTTCCATTGAGGTTGCCATTGAGGTTGTTGTGTAGGCCATTAGGGATTATAGTTGGAACCTTGAAAACCTTGTTGGGGCCATGGGTTTGGCTGATGTTGGTTCCAACCAGGTTGTGGAGTAGGCCATTGTGGGTTCTTCCAGAGATTTTGATTACTAGGCCATGGCTGAGTGTTCCAAGCAGAGAAATTTTGTTTTGCAAAAAGAAAGGGTGAATTGAAATTTAGTGGATCAGAGGGCATACCTTGTCTTTGCTACCAAGGTCTCCTTTGAACTATGAAGAACAATTGTCCATCCTCTCCTTCAAATGGTAGAAATTATGGCCTTTCTACCTTCGCTTGCTGGATGCTTGCCACCCTTTTGCATTTACAACTGGCCTTCCTTTGCCTACAACTAGGACAATACTTAGTAAGCATTACATCAACTTCTTCTTGTTTCTTCTTAATGTGAAGAGTGTGTAGCTGTGTAGCCATATGGATGATTATGTCCTCCTTCATATTGGACAACAAATTACTAATTTCCACTCTTGAAACTCCATTGGTTGCCTTGTTTGTAATTGATGTCCTTTCTCCCCTTGGTCATCTAGTGAAAGTCCTTGAATAATTTTGGCAGACTTTATGAATGGACTCAAAAGGTAGCTAAGAAATATCACCTTTCCCAATGAGATTCAAAGCATCCATGCAATCATCCTTAACCCCTCTCAAGAAAACCAGTTTGAATGATTCTTCAGATAATCTATTTTGGGGGTTCTTCTTTAGAGCAAACTTGAATGTTTCAACATAATATTCAAGTGGTTCCTCCTCCTTTTGTGACATCCTAAAGATGTCGTCTCTCCTCCTATCATGTCCTCAGCAGTAATCTTGGTATTTGTCCAAGAATTTCTCCTTCATAGCATCCCAGTCTGGAATGACATATTTTCCTAGCCCCATAAACAATCTCAAAGCTGCATCCTTGAGGGTAGTAGGAAAGAGTTTCAGCCTGTGAGCGTCTGAGGTATAGTCATAGCTCCTACACAAGATATCAAGATCAAACATGAATGTATATGGGTCCTCTGTCACTAGGCCATAGAAGACTGGTAATGCTGATCATGGAATATTTTTCAGCACTGTAGCTCTCTCTTGATCAGTGATAGGAAACTCAAACATTGCTTGCTCTGGTGGATCCTCTGCCACAACATCTTCCATGGTTCTAAAGGTCCCTTCTGTACTTGTGGAAGAAGCTAATGAAGATGTAGAAGGTGTTGATGAAGATGTAAGAGGAAATTCTTCTTCAACACTTTCTACTGTATAATTGATAAAGTTAGCTGTTTCTTCACTATCCTAAAATTTGAAGGGAGGAATTTGCCTCGGTTATCTCTCTGCCTCCACATACAGTGAATTTGGCTTTATATTCCAGCGGTCCTGCACAATGTTAGTATAATTTTTGGTGTTTCCTGAAAAGTGAATTTATTAATCCTAATGCTGGAATCAAAATTTAAACTATGAAAGCATGTAAAAATAAGCCTATGAAGGTAGTACCATCCCCGGCAACTACACCAAAAATGTAGAGGGAAACTAATGTGTTGTAGATTTAACATAATTCAGGGGTAAACCTATCCGAATAGTCCACTCTATCATTGCATTCCTATATTAAATTATCAACCAAGGAGCACAAGATTATGATGGCACTGCACTGCATGTGCCTTTCGGGCTCATATTCCTCCTAAACTATCTTATCCAAACCTAATTAGACTATTCTACTTTGTTAGAATTCACAGAAATGCAAGAATAGTAAAAATAGCTACAGAATCTAGTGGCTACGAGTACCTGCAGCATAAGTTGTAGATGACTGTTATCAACAAGAAATTATAGAATTAACCCAAAACATCAAAAATGATAAAAGAACTAATGCTAACCTTTGGAGGACTTAAAGTTGATAAAGCATGCACTTGTTCATGAACCATACTACTTGTAATTCAACAACCAAAGAAATCTAAGTGACTCGTGATGCATCTATATGCAAATGAAAAGTAGATTTAACAATGAATGCATAAAGAACAAGTAAATAAATGAAGTGAGGATTAGTACCTTGAGTGGCCAACTTAGGGGACTAACTCACTTAACTGAGAATCAAATCTAGTTTAGATTTCTACACATCTCCATAACACATAGTTCATTCACTTCATATCATAAAACAAAATCTCTTTCAGATTGTATTCAATAATGACATTCCTTAATAAAACATGTTTGCATCTTCCAGTATAGAAAACATAGTAACAATAGAGTAACAACCGAGTAACTGGAAATAAAGTAACTAACTTGATATCTAACTCATCCCTTCTAGTTTATACAAAAATGAGAGAGTTTTATGCAACTACTAACTAACTTTAACCATCAATCCATCCCTAGATACTAGGATATAGGTTTGAGATCAATTTATTAATCTAATTGAACAGAGGAAGTAGAGTCCTATCCAAACAATAATTCTTATGCAATGGATCTCATGAAGAACACACATAAGCTACGTTTGAAACAAGTCTTCTTCTTCTACATTTATTTCTATCCATGATGGTTCACATTCATCCTCCTGCTGCCCTCACGTTTGGTGTCCAACTTCACTTCCTTTAATTCTCCTGTCTTCAGCTTCACTGCAAATGCTCATTTCCTTGATTACACGTTCTTGCTGCATAGGGGTTAATTCATAGAACATATGTACACAAATAACCTTCATGACTAAACCATAGGATTCCATCTATATTGCATGCATACTTATATTTAAATCATTCAATTCATAACATCATCACCATATTCCATATTAATAATATAGGTTCAAAGTATTGCAAAGTATATAAAAAGACAACATATAATGATGGTGATGTTTGTAAAGTGTCTGGAGGATCATATAGAAAAGTTCTTAAAAGCATATAAAACAACATAAAAAGAGGTCAATAATTTAGCTCATCAGAAATCACCCAAATAACCAAGTTTTTCTCAACAACCAACAATAAATCTCCTTTATGGGGAGGCTAAAGGTAATCCTAGAGCTGCAGGTAGTGGGGGGTGATAAGAGATAATCATGGTAGGTTCATAGTGGCAGTGGCACTCCCTCTGGGTACATAGACAAACCACTATGCCGAAGCTACGACTGCCTATCATTCTATTGCTCTGGCTCATGCTAAGGGTCATAGAAAAGTTTGGATCGAAGGTGACTCTATGAACATCATCAATTGTCTTAATGGCACCTCTAAACCAAGTTGGTCCATTGAGACTTTGATCGAAGATGCTATTATGTTGTTGAAAATATTTGAGGCTACCCATATTTCTCACATCTATTGTGAGGGGAACAAGGTGGCGGATGTATTTTCCAACCTAGGAGCTATAAATGAAGCTAAGCTCATATGGGACGAATTTATTTCAACCCTAAGCAATGTTAAAGACCTGCTTAAAAATGATAGCATCCATGGTACGAAAAATCAAGAACCTCTAAAAAGATCATCATGATTTCTAAAGGTTTGCAAGACACACCCATCCAGAAAATTTGTCTCACACAGATTATGGATTCGAATATCACTAAATTATCTCTGTTCATCCTCATTGTTATCTTCACTTCAATTTGTAGAGAGAAAGTTTTCTTCCAGTGTCAAAATTTTAGAATGGGGAGTGACAGAAATAGGGTTGAACCTTCTTCATGCGAGGGGATTAAGCAGAAGTAGAAGGTGTGGAGCATCCTAGAGGTTGGAGGGCTCACGCCATTTATCAAAAATCTCCATGGAGCTGACCCGAGTGTGACAACCATGTTTGTTAAAGGTTACAAGAATAGGAGGGTCATGGCGTATGGGTGGGAAATGGCTATTTTTAAAGACTTAATTGCCATGGTGATGGGAAATTCTTTTGGGAGAGGAAGCAGAGTGATGAAGCCCTTAATAACTTCTTCAAAGGAAATGAAAAGGATAAGCTGGTCAAGTTTCAAACTGGTGGGTATAATCATTTGTCCATTAAGCCAATCTGGGTGGAGGTGGCTGAAATTATAATGAGATATGTAACCTTGGACGGAAGGTATGTGGCCATTTACTCCTATCACTTCAATTTTCTCAATCATTTTAGACATGGTATGTCGGTTTCTTTTCCCTTCTACCTATTTTCTTCTTTGGAGTTTGGTCTGAAAGAACATGGTAGAAACCCTAAACTTCTGGTTCTGTATGAGAGCCTCATATTACTCATAATGGAGCACATGAAAAACAACACCCCCAAAAAATCAATAAAACATAAACCCAGTGCTAAGAAGGGGAGGGTGGTGTCTAGCGAAGAGGAGTCTGATTCTGAGGATGAGGACTGGGAAATGGAAGAGGAAGAAGAAGAGACTGAGGAGGAATTCTCTAGAAAGAAAAAGAAAACTCAGAAGAGGGAAGTTTCCATTTCATGGTTCGTAGGGTTTGAAATAGGTGATGACATTGACACCTCTGTGAAGGAGATTTTTGACAAGAAAATGATGCCTCAGAAGAGGAAAACCCCCGCATTGTTGAAGAAAGGTAAAAATTCCATGGAGGAGGTTGAGGGTTTTGTACAGGATGTTGGTGCCTCTTCTCAAAAATAGGGGAGTAAGACGAAGCATGGAAAGAAGGTCAAGCCGGTCGAGAAGGATTAGGAAGAGGAAAATGTCTAGTTTGCTAGAATTGCTGCCCATAAACAGGGGATCAAGTAGAAGCAGGGGATTAGGGAGAATCCGTCTAACAAGGAGAATGATAGGGTGGAAGACACTCCGGGAAAGTCCAAACTTATCCTTGAACCAGGTGTGGGTGTCAAGTTTCCTGAAATCAACAACCCTTCGATTAACCTCCCTGAGGATTTTGATGATCTGTTGGCCCAACAAGAAACAAAGATCAGGTTGAGGAGGTTTTCAAACTTGTGAAGAATATGGTGAACTCTCAGCACAATATGACAAATTGGTTCTTCCTAGAAATTAATAGAATTAACATCAGATTCTAGTTGCTTCAGGAAAGCTTGGGGAGGGGGATCAATACTACATCTGAACAGGACTCCATGATCTTCAGAAATTAGGATGCCATTCCAAAAATGGAGAAAATGGATTGGGAGATAAATAGGATGAGAGAAGAGTTCAATACCAAGGTACATTACCTCAAGGAGAAGATCATTGAGGTGAACAATAACTTAGACAAAATTTGCAATATCAGTAAACTCAACATTCAGAACAGTCTCAACGAGATGAGAGTGCTGACAGAGAAGCTTAAGGAACTAAGATAGGAATAGTTCAAGGATTTCAATGCCGAGGACATTATGAATGCTGTGGTTCTAGATAATCAGGATAAAGGAGATGACACTAAAAACACTGGTAAACAAGTGGATGGTGAAGACACAGGTGGACCTTTGACCCGCACCAGGGGGAGAAACAAAAAGTAGTTCAAAGCTGAGAGGAAAGAGCTTATAGACTTTGCCAAAATGCATGAGGCATTTTATGAACAAGAATTAGAAGTGGCAGAGACTCTTAAGAAGATGAACTAATTTCTAGTTTGGTTTTATCTAGAATCTGTTGTAGCTACTCTTTATATGCTTATGTTTATGGTAGCTTATAGTTGGCTGTTGGTTGGCTTACTTCTTTTTGTGAAGGGTTTCAGGGTCCCCTCTCAAAACCTGTTTGACCACTTTAATCAAAAACAATAAATCTCCTTAACCAATTAGGCTTTGATACCAATTTGATGGAGAAAAGTCTCTATGTGCCTTGTTTTCACTCTAAAATCCTATTGGATTTACTTAAAAATGCCTAATATAAAAGAGAATACCATTGTTCTGAATGCATACTTAGAATAATAACAATGCATTCGTAGACTATTGTCCACACACATAAAATATACTCACAAAAATTATATTTCATATATTAGCAAGGACAATTTTTGTAGACTATTATTGTTACAAAGTTGTTGCTTTGTATTTCTCATTTTCATCCTCAATGTTGTGTCTCTTCTCTTTGTTCTCTCTCTCTCTCTCTCTCCTATTATATATTACAAAAGACATATATAATATGGGTATATGCACAAAGATGAGGGACCAAAAAGTTGCCACATGACTTTTTGGTCCCATACAAGTCATAACGCGAGCGCGTTAAAACACGCTCGCATTATGGATCAGTGTTACCGAGCCTATATCATGACTCGTGTACGTGAGCACATTTTGCAAAAGTAAAAATCTCTCTCTCTCCCTCTCTCTCCCTCTCCCTCTCTCTCGCTCTCCCTTGCTCTCCCTCTCCCTCCCTCCCTCTCTCTCTCTCAAATGACATGGGTGATTCAAACTGCAATGAGAGAGAGAGAGAGAGAGAGAGAGAGAGAGAGAGAGAGAGAGAGAGAGAGAGAGAGAGATTTGCAAAATGCACTCATGTTATAACACACTCACATTTTGTGCATTCACATAACACGCTTGCGTTATAACGCGTCGCGTTATGTGAATGCACAAAATGTGAGCACATTATAACATGCTTGCGTTATGCGTTGCCTTGGTTATTTCCAAGCCTAAGGCTTGGATTTGTCTTGGGTTTCCAACCCAAAGTCTTGGACTTTGTTTAGGACGTCCAAAGACGTGTTTTTCCAAACTGTATCAAAAACCACATAATCTGGAGCGTGCTCCCCATCAGGTTTGCACTTATTTCAATGAAAACTCAAAAAAAATACCACCATAATCTTAATCTCTCTGTTAGCTATCTAACCATATAATTGTTTTCACATTTTGAGTACGTTAAGGGTTTCATCTTGAATTTATTTTGTTAGTGTGTCCATTTTTTGTCAAAAACCAATGTCTAGTATTTTTTACTTTGTTTTTTTAACCGTTCATGGAAATTTGAAATAAGTTACATTTTTAGAAACTAGACTCCATTCTACACATATTCAAAAAAAAAATTGATTTTTGATTAGTTTTCAAACATTTTAGGGGCGAGCACACTCAAATTTCTATTTTTCAGGGTGTGTCCACTTTAAAAATTACTAAAAAATCAATTATTCATGAAAAAATTATCAAAAAAATTAGGGATAAACTACATGGTGTTAGCTAATTTCTCACCAGAGCGATTATTGAAATACTAAAAAAAGTTAACATTTTAGGGGGAGCACACCAGACGCTATATTATGTTTTTTTGAGAAAAATAGGACCAATTTGTGTGCTCCCCCTTTTTGAACCCCTTAATCTCAACCATTTTTGGAAAAAAATAGTAGTTTAGAAAATAGATTTAGAGCACTACGACTCTTGTTTTTGTTCCATCTTCAAATTTTGAGTGTAGCTATCTTCAATTTCTCATCCAACATCAATGTTTCCTGATTTCAGAAAAAAAGTGGCATCTTAAGACCCCATTTTGGTCCCTCATCTTTGTGCACTTACCCATATATGCAATATACATGACTTGTACTTCAAGTTTTTAACTCTACTTGTACTACAAGTTTTTGATTTTTACTTGTACTCTCTAATTTTTTATTTTAATTATACTCTATCTACAATCATTAATACATTTGTACAAAATAAAACATGAAGGGCATGATTAGATTTCTAACATCTTTCTACTTGCTATAAGGTCTAATGTTTTATCAAGATAATATCTAACCTTAAGATATTGAAAAATCAATAGAATCCTAAACGAATGTATTGAACACACACACACACACAATTTACCATACCCTTATGGATCATCTAGAAGAAATAAATTACTTTTCAATGCATAGTTATAGGCATATTAGGGGCCTACTCCCTTTTCTGTTATACATGGGACTTTAAAAGAACATTTCTTATAATAAGTTTTAAATAGAAGAACATAACTAGAATAATGGTTCAAATCAACTCTAAAGAGCTATGTATATTAACATTATTAAATTTTGATAAAGTAAACTAAGTTCAAATATTTTAAAAATATGTAACACCTAGTCACAAATTTTAGTCAAAATAAATCTCATGATGAATTATAAACAGTAGATTTCTTTGAAGAACCAAGGCCGCACATCAACTCCAAAAGTGAGTATCAAATCTTGATATAAAGTAAGTTAAGCTTAAATATTATCTATATTTTTAAACCGTGTAATCATACATGTTGTCAAGTAGTTTAATCAAAACAATTTCTTACAATGAATTGAAAATAGAAAAACTTTCTCTAGAATCAAAAGCACAAATAAATTCCAAACAACTAGGGATTGAGAGTATAATAATTCTTCTAATGAATTGTTGTAACTAGAAAATCTTATTCTAGAATCAAAGGCACAAATCAACTCTAAAAAAATATGAACTGAGGGTATCAAAGCTCAATAAAGATAGGCTTAAATATATAGAATTTTACATTGTATAATACCTAGTCATGGATTTTAATTGAAAGGATTTCTTATAATGAACTATAAATAGAAAATCTCATTGCATGATCAATTGTACAAATAAATTCCAAATAGCTAGGGGTACAAAGGAAAAATAGTCAATGGCAAGATAACAACCAAACAAGAGCTAAAGGTCAAGTAATCAATCTTTAAGCACTATCATAAAATTGGATCATATTCTCACACTAAGAAATACTACTCCAATAAAAAGACAATGTCTAGATGATAACAAAAGGCTAGCTAGGTGATAACAATGATTAAGAGCTAAATATGAAATTAACTATAATCCTATTTTAACATTTTTAATTATGAGTGGTAAAAAAGGAAAAGGCCTAGTGGATGTAAGCACAATGTTTGAATCCAAGTATTTCTTGATAATTTAAACCAAAGCCATCTGTAACACCTAGTACCCACAATTTCATTAAACCTAGAAAGCAAAAACTACTATTAAATTTAATAAAAGAAATGCAAAGATGATGGATTGAAGAACACACTTATAACATAGTTCAAAATAAAAATAAAATTATAATGGAAGGCTGTTGAAAGTCTAAATTACTTAATACACATCCAACAAAGCTCACCACAAGTTAGCCTGATTCTTGTATTGTATTAAATGTATAGAAATCCTATCTAAACAAGGTCAATGCTATTGTAGGAACATGGTGATTTCAGTTGGCACCTACATTTAGGTCAAAACTTCAAACCTATTTATATTTATCAATTCTAATATCTAATTCTTTGAAGACTACATAATCTATTCTTGCCTTCTTTATTATACAAGAAGTCAAACACCTCTAGTTATTTTTCTTGGCCATGTAATAAAAATCTTCCCACTTCAATGAGAGATTCCATGCAAATTTATGTTTTATGGCAATTCTATCCATGTTTACATTCATATAAAGCTCTATTGTAGGAAAAACATTCTTTCATTTCCTCTTAAAAATCTTTCTTATTGCTTAGATTTTGTCAACCAACCTAAAAAATCATGACATTAGGTTTAGTACATATGTTAGATTCAATAAATAAATGCAATATAAATTTCAATTTAGGAACAAAACAACATTATGATGACAATTAAATGTAAATAAGAAAGATAAGGATTTTAACATTGTAATATCTAACTTCAATTAGATGATAAATAGAAGGAAAGAGCTATAGTATATAGCTTTATAATTTTAAAATTTGATGAGGATGAGGATAAGATAAAATCTCAAAAAAATAAGGGGATGACCTTTGAGTTTAAAAATCCAAAGAAGATAAGAAAAAATAGAACCACATAAAAGAAGGGAATGACAAGTACTCAAAATCCTATCCTACCAAAGTAAACTTAATATAATAGGTCTAATAATTAATAATAACAATGGTGTTAGAAAGTGAAAATTTGGTTAAAAATGTTGATTTCAATGTCCCACTTTGGCCAAAAAGTGGGACACAGTATTGTGGGATCACCCATGACCAGCTAATTCTTAGCATTCTCTCCAAGTTTAGTACTAAATATTCAATGTTTTTTTCTACCTTGTATGCTACTAAAGGTGCACTTGGGCCTCAGTTCACCATGCCATCTTTGGATGAGTTTTCCATCTCTCACACATGAGCAGGATAAGCTAATCTAGATGGGCACTCTCAAATACTCTAAGTCACATGACTTGGCAAACAACCAAGGCACAAAAGAACAAAAAGGACAAAGTAGTAATAAGGACAAAAAACAAAAAAATAGCAAGGTGAAGAAGGATAAAAAACCATCTGCCCCAAAAGTAGCTAATGAGACTTCATCTTCAAATGGTGAGAAGCCTAAGAAAGAGAAGGTCAAATGTGCCTACTACAAATGCCTGGTCATGATGAACATAAATGTTTGAAGAAATAAATTGATCTCTTGACACACATTCTTGAGAAGAATAATATCAGTGTGAACTTGATTCAATAAAACATAGTTCACATGAGAGGTCTAACAAGGTGAAATATAATAGCAAGGGGAAAGGGAAGGGCAAATCTCTCATAGCTGTTAGGGTTAGGGAAGATCAAAGCAATAAACACTAACAATTATATGCAGATTAAATAACCCAAATATAACAATGAGGAATAACACAAAAGAGATCAACACAAAAATTTAACATGGTTCACCCAATATGGGCTACATCCACAGAAACTCAGCAATCCAATGATTTTATTATCCAGTGTAAAACAAATTACAATCTTGTGAATACATCATTGTACCATACATCCCATCTGCTTATAACAAGCTTTTTAGAAGCTTCTAGAATTAGGGTTTTGCAATGTCATTTTTCTTTTGTACAGTACTTGCATGATCAGTCGCCACATACCAACAGTAGCAGTTGCTTCACAACCATCCATTTGGGTTCTTGATTTGGGTACTTCGTACCACATGGATTCATCTAAGGATGAACTTGTATCTTTGGAGCCTTGAACTATGCCTAATATTTTGATGGGCGATGACACTCATGTTGAGGTGTGTGGGAGAGGATCTGTTGATGTGGGGATGGCACATTCCATGATGTTCTTTGTGTGCCCTCATTATCAACTAATCTCCTATGAGTTTATCAAATCACTCACACTAGTTCAAGAAAGCATGTTGAGTTTGCTCCTAATTCAGTGGTGATTACTGAAAAGCATAAATTCGGTTCTACAGTTGTAGTTGGGAGAGCAGATAATCAGTCACGAATTTATCTATTTTCTCACTTTGTTCCTGATCCTCCTTCATCTATTTTTCATACTCATTCTGATGATGTGAGTAAGTTATGGCATGAGTGGTTTGGTCATCTTAACTTTTGCTACTTGTAGTAGCTCAACTAGTAGAGCATGGTCACAAGGTTGCCTTCACTTCAATTTTTCAATGGTGTTTGCTAGGGATACATTATTGGTAAGAATCCTAAAGAAAAATTTAACAAAGAAAAGGCATGGAGAGATTAATAGATACTGGAGTTAGTTCATAATGATTTGGTTGGTCCATTTCCTCATCTATCCTTCAGGAAGGCTAGATATGTCCTAACATTCATTGATGACTTTTCTAGATATACATGGGTATACTTTCTCAACCAAAAGTCTAAGGTATTTGATCACTTTTAGGACTTCAAAATTTTTGTAGATAAGCAATTAGGGAAAGCCATAAGGGTTTTGCACACTGAGAATGGTGATGAGTATGCCAACCATTGTTTTGATTAGTTTTGCACTTTAGATGGGAATGATTTACAGCATTCAATTCCATATGGTCCTCAGTAGAATGATGTCATAGAATGAAAGAATGGGTCCTTGAAGGAAATAACGATCTATATGATTCACTCTGGATCTCTTGCATGATAGTATTGGGCAAAGGGCATTAAATGTGCTTATTATATCTAGAACCATGTTCCTCACCAATCCTTGAAGGGGGATACTCCTTTTGAAGCTTGGAGCAATAAAAACCATCAGTTAAGCACTTTAAATTTTTGATTCTACTACATGGGCCCACATTATTGTAGAGAAACATAAGGCCATGGATCTAAAAAGCATGCCTTGTATATTTGTAGGATATTCTAATGGTGTGAAGGGTTATCAGTTGCTCCACCCTACTACACATGAGTTGTTCATCGAGAGGACTATTCATTTTGAGGAGGGCTCTTCGATATCCACTCTTGTCACTTCTACATCTCCTTCTGCATTGACATTGGAGTCACTTGGGCTACATGACAAATCTTTTAATGATTCAGATTCATTTGAGTATATTTATGATCATGAGGAGTTGTCTTCCTCTACTATTGATTCTAAGAGCAATTAGGAGGATTCACTTCCTTCCTCTCCTAGTCATCATTCAGAGGTTGATGATTCTCCTCCAGATTCTCTAACTTCAGGTCCACTTTGGGCTCGACAGGCCTTGCAGTGTATAGATGACTGGGTTGGAGACCCATCAAACATTAGGCAGACTCCTTTATAGTTCTAGGGTTCTCCACCTATCTTCATTACTACTACCTCTAATCCATAGTCCTTTCAAGAGGATTATGGTATTCTTGAGTGGGATATAGCTATGTAGGAGGAGTATAGTTCCTTGATGAGGAACCGCACTTGGGATCTTGTCCCTCTTCCTAAGGGAAGAAAACTTATTCGATGCAAGTGAATCTATTAGAATTTTTTTTTGTAGATGGGTTGGTTGATAAGCATAATGCTCACCTAGTTGCTAAAGGATTCTCCCAGGTGCTTAGGATAGACTAGTCTGAGAATTTTGTGCTAGTTACCTAAATGAACTCTATCTGACTTGTCCTTGCTATTGCTACAACCCATTATTGGGAAGTTCATTAGATGGATGTGAAGAGTTATTTTCTTCATGGTGACCTTTAGGAGAAGATATACATGGAGTAGCCACATGAGTTCATACAAGATCCTTCACTTGTTTGTTGTCTTTGGATGATGCAAGAGCATCCCTGGTTTAAGAGCAATCTTGCATCAACCAAAAACATTTGCATCTCAGTTTGTTTTCTTTCATTTTCCAGTTCAGTTCAGTCAGTAGCAATTTCTATATTTTGATCCGCATTCTGCCAAAGTTTCATTTTAGACCTTACAGAGCTGGACTCAACATCTAGACACATTCATGCACATCATATCCAAAATTTAGATCATTTGGATGAGTTACTGGAAAGATATCACTATCAGAAGATTGACTGTTTTCTTAGAGCAGAGCACCCTGACAATCTCAGACAATCAACTAAAGGAGAAGACTTGCAGAGCATCTCATGACTTGTGGAGCTAAATGACACGTCATTTAAGGAACTTTGGATCATGGCCAACCTTCTCTGAGATCTGCATGCTATTCCATTTACTTGCAGAGGATTCCCACCTATTTAGGTCTGACCTATCCATGTACACATGTTACATCTCTTTCATCAGAGTTTGTAATCATCCTTGGCCGATGCGGAGGAATCTTGTGTTCCAAAGATGATATATATTCATGTAATAGATGCATAGAAAAGTAGTGAATCACATAGATATAGTTTGTATTCTTGGCGAAGGCGCTTCAAAGTCATATCTTGCGCATGTTCTATAATTGAGGAATCAGGCTTGTGAGCCCTAATTGTATGCCCACATGTTGCCGCCCAGTTTGTATTTTGAATCAATGGTATATTGAATGACTAAATTTGCATTTGCATCCTATCTTTGAGTTGTTTCTGTTGTGTTTACTCTTACTGCACGGCCTGGACTGTTCACTTTGTGGACCCTCCTAATCGAGACCGCACCAAGTGGTATTAGAGTGAATTTTGAATCTTTTGGGAGTGAATTGAGAAAAGTTGGTGAAGGAATTTCATAAGATCTTGCTATGAATAGATTGCTGAATTCGAGGCATACTACTTGTGTTGTCAACCGATCGTCGATTGTGAGGCAGTTGTCACCTTATAGCCCGATCACCAAATTTGAGGCAGTAACACTTGATCCAAGGAAGAGATGCCATTGAGGAGAATACTTGCTATTAGTACTATGGCTAGAAGAATGGAACTGATGAAAATGATGCGAGTTTGCTTGGATGTTGTTGAAGAAGATCGAAGAAGAGGATTGACACCTCAACCTAATGTTGAAAGTGATGATGATGATGAATTTCAATTTGCTGATCAGAATGATGAAACCCTAGGAGAAGAAGAAGAAGAATCAGATCAAGTCAAGATCTTGCGAGCTATTTCAAAGATTAGAAAAAGACCTAGAGTTGATGTATCAAACTATACTGGAAATTTGAATCCTGAAGAGCTGATTGATTGGATAAATAATCTAGAAGAATACTTTAAATATGAAGGAATTGAAGACCCGAAGAAGGTGAAATTTGCAAAGACAAAGATGAAAGGACATGCTACTATATGGTGGAAATAATTTTAGTTGGATAGAAATAGAAGAGGAAAAGAGAAGGGGTAAGTGCACAAAGATGAGGGACCAAAATGGGGTCTTAAGTTGCCACTTTTTTCCTGAAATTAGGAAACATTGATGTTGGATGAGAAATTGAAGATAGCTACACTCAAAATTTGAAGATGGAATGAAAACAAGAGTTGTAGTGCTCCGAATCTAGTTTCTAAACTACCAATTTTTTCCAAAAAAGGTTGAGATTAAGGGGTTCAAAAAGGGGGAGCACACAAATTGGTCCTATTTTTCTCAATTAAACATAACATAGCATCTGGTGTGCTCCCCCTAAAATATTAACTTTTTTTAGTATTTCAATAATTGCTCTAGTGAGAAATTAGGTAACACCATGTAGTTTATCCCTGATTTTTTTGATAATTTTTTAATGAATAATTGATTTTTTAGTAATTTTTAAAGTGGACACATCTTGAAAAATAGAAATTTGAGCATGCTCCCCCATAAAATGTTTGAAAACTAATCAAAAATCATTTTTTTTGAATTCGTGTAGAATGGAGTCTAGTTTCTAAAAATATAACTTGTTTCAATTTTTGATGAATGGTTAAAAAAATAAGTTAAAAATACTAGACACTAGTTTTTGACAAAAACTAGACACACTTACAAATGAAATTCAAGATGAAACACTAAATGAACTCAAAATGTGAAAAAAATTATATGGTTAGATAGCTAATAGAGAGATTAAGATTATGGTGGTTTTTTTTTGAGTTTTCATTGAAAAAAGTGCCATCCTGATGGGGAGCACACTCCAGATTATCTCTAGATTTTGCTAAAAATTGATAAAAACACGTCAAACAAAGCTCATCATAATGCAAGCGTGTTATAACGCGCTCATGTTATGATGAACATAACTAGAAATTCACATGCCAATTGCATTTGCTTGAAAGTTTCTTAAGCCTTTTCAACAAATCCATTTTTTGCATATCTTGCAATCATTGCATTCCATTATAGAACATCTCTTTGAGGTGTTACGTCTTACAATTGACATGCCTTGTCTATGCTTCCACGCTTTACATACATGTCTACAAGGGCAACTACACTTCCTATCGTCTCTCTCTATTTCTCTCCCCTCTCTACGTCCTACCCTTTCTCTGAGTCTTTGCTTCCCTCCCCTCTCTACGTCCTACCGTTTCTTTGAGTCTCTGCTTCCCTTCCCTCTCTACCTCCCACATTCTCTCTCTCTCTCTCTCTACTTCCCTCTCTGATCTACCTCCTACCTCTTTCTAAGTCTTTGCTTCCCTTACCTCTCTACCTCCTACCTTTTCTCTCACTCTCTTCTCCCTCTCCCTCTCTACCTCTTACCCTCTCTCTCACTTTCTACTTCCCTCCCCTGTCTACCTCCTACCCTCTCTCTCTCTTCTTCCTTGCCTTGTCTACCTCCTATGGTCCTCTCCCACTCTCTACTTCCATCCTGTCGCTACCTCCTATTCTCTCTCTCACTCTCTACTTCCCTCCCCTCTCTACCTCTCCTCCTCATTCTTTCCATCCAAAGGAATTTCATAAATTATCCTGTTTCCGTTTCATTAAATCCTAATTTATATCATCATCCATCTTTACATGTCCTATTTTTCTTACATTTCCATGTTCTTTGTTGACAAGGGAGAGCGAGAGGGAGGAAAAGGGAGAGAGGATAGAGATGGAGGGGAGAGAAACCTGGGAGAGATACCTGGTGATAGGGAGAGAGAGAGAGATAGAGAGTCATAGTTTTCTTGTTTTGGAGAGAGAGAGATGGAGGGTGGGTCGGGTTTATGAGTTTAGGATTGCTTAAGTTTAGGGTTTAGGGGTTTAGGTCTGCTCAGGTTTATGGTTTATGGTTTAAGGGTTAGGATTTAGGGGCATTATTGAGGGTTTAGGGGTTTTGGGAGATAGAGAGAGGTTTAGAGTTGCTAAGGTTTAGGGTCATTAGTTAGGGTTTATGAGCTTAGGGTTTCTTAGACCTTTAGGGGCATTATTTATGGTTTATGAGTTTAGGGTTGCTCAAGTTTAGGGTTTAGGGTTAGGGTTTAGGGGAATTATAAATAAGGTTGAGGGGTTTACAGTTGCTTAGGTTTATGGTTTATGGTTTAGGGGTTAGGCTTTAGGTGTTAGGGATTTAGGGTTGCTTAGGTTTAGGGTAAATAGGGATTAGGGTAAATACAGATAAAGAGTGTGAGGGGATCAATAGATATTGGGAGAGATCTAGGGAAATAGAGGTTTAGATTTGCTTCCAGGGCTTATGGTTTAGAGGTTTGGGGTTTAGTGTTGCTCATTTTTAGGGTTTAGGGGTTAGGGGTTAGGGTTTAGGTGTTAGGGGTTAGGGTTTATGGGCATTATTTAGGGTAACTTAAGGTTTATGTTTTAGGGGTTAGGGGTTAAGGTTTAGAGGTTTAGGTTAGGGTTTAGAGAGAGAGGACCGATAGCCTGAGATATTGAGGAGACTTAGGGGAGACATAGGGAGATACAGGGTGAGGGACATGGCTAGAGACATAGGTAGAGAGATTGAGAGGTAGAGGGAAGATAGAGACAAGGAGATAGGGTTTAGGGTTGATCGGGTTTATGGTTTAGGGGTTAGGAGTTTAGAGAGGGAGAGATATGGAGATAGAGGGTGAGGGACATGCCTAGAGACATAGCTAGAGAGATTGAGAGGTAGAGAGATGATAAAGACAAGGAGATAGGGGTTTAGGGTTGATCGGGTTTAGAGTTTAGGGGTTAGGAGTTTAGAGAGGGAGAGATAGGGAGATAGAGGTGAAAAGCACTAGATTAGGAACGATTTGGGAACGATTAGAATGGTTTTAGGGATGGTCTGAAGTGATTTAGTGCTGATTAGGGAATGATTTAGGAATAGTTTAGGGATGGTATTTGAGATGAAATCTAGGTTGATTGGAAAATGATTAGGGATGAAGTTAAATTGATTTGGATGTGATTTGCTATGGTGTGAAGTGGTTTAGGGCTGAGTAGAAGTGGTTTAGGGATGATTAGAGATGAAATTGAATGGATTAGGGATGATTTGGGATTGATTAGGAATGAATTTGGTTGGAATGAAAGCTTAATGTTTTCATGTTTTCACATTATAGAGATTGGGAGAGATAGGGAGATAGAGGTTTAGGTTTGCTTCTAGGTTTTATGGTTTAGGGGTTAGGGGTTTAGGGTTGCTCATTTTTAGGGTTTAGGGGTTAGGGGCATTATTTAGGGTAACTTAAGGTTTATGTTTTAGGGGTTAGGGGTTAAGGTTTAGAGGTTTAGGTTAGGGTTTAGAGAGAGAGGACCAATAGCCCGAGATATTGAGGAGATTGGGTGGAGACATAGGGAGATAGATGGTGAGGGACATGGCTAGAGACATAGGTAGAGAGATTAAGAGGTAGAGGAATGATAGAGACAAGGAGATAGGGTTTAGGGTTGATCAGGTTTAGGGTTTAGGCATTAGGAGTTTAGAGAGGGAGAGATATGGAGATAGAGGGTGAGGGACATGGCTAGAGACATAGCCAGAGAGATTGAGAGGTAGAGAGATGATAGAGACAAGGAGATAGGGGTTTAGGGTTGATCGGGTTTAGAGTTTAGAGGTTAGGAATTTAGAGAGGGAGAGATAGGGAGATAGAGGTGAAAAGGACTAGATTAGGAATGATTTGGGAATGATTAGAATGGTTTTAGGGATGGTCTGAAGTGGTTTAGTGCTGATTAGGGAATGATTTAGGAATAGTTTAGGGATGGTATTTGAGATGAAATCCAGGTTGATTGGAAAATGATTAGGGATGAAGTTAAATTGATTTAGATGTGATTTGGGATGGTGTGAAGTGGTTTAGGGCTGAGTAGAAGTGGTTTAGGGATGATTAGAGATGAAATTGAATGGATTAGGGATGATTTGGGATTGATTAGGAATTAATTTGGTTGGAATGAAAGATTAATGTTTTCATGTTTTCATGTTATAGAGATTGGGAGAGATAGGGAGATAGAGGTTTAGGTTTGCATCCAAGTTTTATGGTTTAGGGGTATAGGGTTGCTCATTTTTAGGGTTTAGGGGTTAGAGGTTAGGGTTTAGGTGCATTATTTAGGGTAACTTAAGGTTTATGTTTTAGGGGTTAGGGGTTAAGGTTTAGAGGTTTAGGTTAGGGTTTAGAGAGAGAGGACCGATAGCCCAAGATATTGAGGAGACTAGGGGGAGACATAGGGAGATAGATGGTGAGGGACATGGCTAGAGACATAGGCAGAGAGATTGAGAGGTAGAGGGATGATAGAGACAAGGAGATAGGGTTTAGGGTTGATCAGGTTTAGGGTTTAGGGGTTAGGAGTTTAGAGAGGGAGAGATATGGAGATGGAGGGTGAGGGACATGCCCAGAGACATAGCTAGAGAGATTGAGAGGTAGAGAGATGATAGAGACAAGGAGATAGGGGTTTAGGGTTGATCGGGTTTAGAGTTTAGGGGTTAGGAGTTTAGAGAGGGAGAGATAGAGATATAGAGGTGAAAAGACTAGATTAGGAACAATTTGGGAATGATTAGAATGGTTTTAAGGATGGTCTGAAGTGATTTAGTGCTGATTAGGGAATGATTAGAATGATTTAGGAACAGTTTAGGGATGGTATTGGAGGTGAAATCTAGGTTGATTGGAAAATGATTAGGGATGAAGTTAAATTGATTTGGATGTGATTTGGGATGGTTTGAAGTGGTTTAGGGCTGAGTAGAAGTGCTTTAGGGATGATTAGAGATGAAATTGAATGGATTAGGGATGATTTGGGATTGATTATGAATGAATTTGGTTGGAATGAAAGATTAATGTTTTCATGTTTTCATGTTATAGAGATTGGGAGAGATAGGGAGATATAGGTTTAGGTTGGCTTCCAGGTTTTATGGTTTAGGGGTTTAGGGTTGCTCATTTTTAGGGTTTAGGGGCATTATTTATGGTTTAGGGTTTATGGTTTAGGGGTTAGAGGTTAAGGTTTAGAGGTTTAGGTTTATGGTTTAGGTAGAGATACGAATAGGGAGATAAAGAGGAGACCGAGCCTGAGAGAGATATCTCTGTCTCCTCTATCCCTCTCTCTAACTATACCTACCTTTGCTTCTAGGTTTTATGGTTTAGGGACCTTAGGGGTTTAGGGGTTTAGGGTTTCTTCATGTCTCCCTATCCCCATCTCTGTCTCCTCTATCCCCATTGTTGGTATTTTCCCAAACTAGATACTTGTTCCTAGTTATCCCTACAAGGTATCCATCATTGATCAATAGGATTCCTGGGCCAGGGGCCAACAATATAGGAGATAGACTCTATAAATATCTCCTCTTCTTCTTTAGGCTCTACAGAACCAAGGGGATATTCCCTACTCAACACCCATGAAATATGACAATGAACTGACTAGGATGTTGACACAAAGCAGATAAATCCTCTCTTATGCAGACCAAAACTATGAAATAAGTGCAAAGGGGCTAGCTTTGGGCCTATAATCAGTTGTGAGATAGAGGATTTTGGTCCTAAAACTACTTCTAAAACTAATAGGTTGGGAATGTGAAGTGATTTGGATTTTATGTTTGGGGGATTTTCTTAGACCCTTTGAATAGACAGATTCCCAGATCAGTGCCTTATCTGGGCAACAGAGTCAAATCTATGAATGTAAATGTCTCCCTATGACAACATGACTTCATATCCAGAGGATTTACATAAAATATCACTGCCTAATAGCAATATATCCAAGAAAGAGTACTACCTATGATCATACTTTGCAAATCCTATGATGCAATCCGTTTTCCTTTGTATTTGATCAAAAGCCTATTTAACCACTATTTGAGTAGACACAAGAAATCAGACACACAGTATAACAAGTATATACTAAAAAACTTGGAAGCCCTTGACAACCTTGTTTGAAAGGAAAATAAGTAACATACAGGAGACAATCATAAACAACACACACACCAGGTGTTTTTCAATTAACTTCAATCTGCATAGAAAATCATCATACAAGAATTTATCACCTACAAACAAGAAGGACTGATACACTAGACCAAGGACCGAATCTGCAACAAAAATGCCTTTCAAAATGTGAACACCTTATGTTCAGAGTTAAAGCAGAAAACCCAAAAATATCCAACCCCCTCTTAGAATGGCCAATGATTCCTCTTTAAGGAGCAAACAAGCTTCTAGCCACCTACCCTGATAGACTTCATCAATGCAAAGACCATTTCTCTCAATTTTTTATGCAACAATCAGATCTTTCATCAATTCTGGTCGTTGAAGCCATTAGATTCACCATAAAAGCCAGCGGCGCAAGCAACCTGGACCCCGAGCAGATGAGCAGATGTGACATTTTTTCCATCACCGTGCAGCATGGTAGTTGACTGTGGAAATGGCGCACAAAAATGTGCCAACAGACAGTCATTTGAAATGTTTATCCTTAGCCGCAGGATCGGGCTCCATGCAAGCAAGATCGACGGTTGCAAATTTTCAAATTTGTGAGATCTAATTATCCCACATTCACCCTGCAGTGACCTCTTCAAGACTTTATAAACCAGGCCATGAGTACATATGATGTCACGTAATTTTACCTTGTGCAACCAATGAACCATCCGCCAAGACCCCATCATCATGATTCGTGCCATCGGTGAACCTCCTGCTTGCTCACCTGATATGCAATATCACCCCGATGACCAATATCACCTCGATGTCCAATATCATCCCGATGTGAAAAAATCACCCTCATCGGCACCACCTGATGTATTGGAGGAAGATCCTCTTGTACATATTCTTGTCCTCATTGGCGATCGGTGGGACCTCTAGCCTAGCTGCCGATAATAACTGTCATGTCGAAGACCATATGATGCATCCCGTCAGACTTTGGATGACATCATCGTCATGTTGCAACATCAAGGTGATCTTCGTAAGATGACTAATATTTAGAAATATGACCCCCTCCCTTCAGAATATCAGGCTGGACTAAAAATTTGGAATATGACCCCATTGGACTTAGATGACGTCATCGTCACGTTTTCATAGGGTGATATTCAGCGGTAAGGGTGATATTCGTAAGATGACTGATATTTGAAATATGACCCCCCGCAAGAATATTAGGCTGATATTTGAAATATGATCCTCTACAAGATGCATGAAGTTGTTAGATAGGCAGATATCGATCCTCATGTAAAATTGACGTCCGCACTTCGTGGATCAAGTGATTATGAGGTGATAACGCAACATCAGGGTGATCTTGCAACATCAGGGTGATCCTCTCTAAGATGACTAATATTTGAAATATCACTCCCACCAAAATATCAGGTTTGACTAAAAATTTGACTTAGCATAACTTTTTGCTTGAAACTTGAAAGTTCATGTGGGCACCACCACCCATCTCTCCCTTTCCCCGTCTCTATCTCCACCTATACTATGTATCTCCATGTCCCTCTCTATCTCTCCATGTCTCCCGATCCCTCTTTATATATAGGATAGAGAAATGAAGAGAGAGAGAGACTCTCTCATGTAGATAGAGGGTTACCTTTATGTTATCATGCTTCCCATAACGCGAGTGCATTATAACGCGAGTGTGTTATGGGAAGCATAGAAAACAGTAAAAAAGCATGTGGGATCCGTGTTTCAGACCCCACATGCCTATTATTCCTACTTTTCACAAGTATATCAGACAAAAAAATGCTTTTCATGTTGGTGGACTAATTGAGAATCATTTTTATATGAATCCACCACCTTTTTTTGTTTTTTCAACATAGAAGAAGTGATTTTTCATGTTTTTGGAGAAAATTTGATTATTTAAACTGAAAGTTTCATGTTTCATGTGTGATTTTCTTTCAAAGCTAATTACCATTGATATATAGATTGAATTTGATGATGTATGTTTGTTTTTTACATAAATTTTACTAATCCTATTATATAATTATATAGAATTCATAATCAAACTTGAGAAAAACAAGAATTTGAGGATTTTGAAGCCATCTTTTGGAGAATTGGTGAACTGCAATATCGAATTCTAAGGTATGTTCAATTTTAATTCACATATATATATGTTCTTATGTTCTTTATGTCTTTATGTTTTTTATGTTCTTTATGTTCTTCTTGACATATATGTGTCTAGGTATATAAGTTAGTTCAGTCAAAGAGACTCCAAATTCTTTATGTTTCCACCTTGTTTCGGCCCTTCATGCCTTTATTTCACCTATTTTCAGCTATACAAGAGAAAAAAATTATCAAATACTCCATAAAATAATTTTATTGAATAATTGTTAGTCATACTCATATTCGAGTGTATACATAGAGCGAAAATTGATTTTGGAAGACTCTTAATTTTTGCCCTAGGATGACATAAGATGATACAAAGGGAGTTACAAGGAGATAAAACACTAAAAAGGAGGTTTTCATGAGTGTAGGACAGTCATGTAAATCTATATAACAGTCCACTATCATGTAGTCTATATATAACCCCGCTGCCATGTATGATCCCCCTTGCATTTGAAGGTCATTTTACAATGCTATGAAAGTTATAATTTATTACAAAGTGGCCCTTCTTATTGTATCTATGTATAATGAAATTCATACATTTATACACTATTTACAATCAATGTGTAAAGAGTTTTCTTCCTACAACTATGCACATGCTACAACTGAGATAAGAGTTTGTGCACATTACAACAATGAAAACCATCACTGTTAAATGCTACAACATGCTACAAGTCATCTATGTTACATGCTACAACATTTATGTTACTATGGAACACAAATGTGCATGCTTACAACACCTAAAACATGTCATCGTGCTAGCTCTTACATTCTCTATTTTCCTTACATCCTTTCTTGACCTCCAAGTGGCCATACTTCTCATACTCACCCATAGTGAGTGAAATATACTACTTGCTTGCTCTACAAGTGAAAAACTTGAACACAACTCAATCCATAGGAAAAACTTGGAGTGCTAATCAAATGCCCCTACAAATGAAAGAAACTCACACTTATCTCCTTTAAAAATCAAGTAAATACTCTATCCAAGTATCATTACATACTAACATCATTGAATGTTGATGTAGACTCATGTGAGAGCTGTTCTCTCTTTGAATTTGATGTTTTAGTGTGACAACAATAGATCTATATGTCACAAAACTTCAAATTCCACCATTGGTTAATATAGCCATGCTCATCTAGGGTGCAAACTAGAAAACCCTTCATTTCTTCACAAATAAGGGAGTTTTAATGAAAATCTCATATCCATTCTTATTTCTTCCTCCAAGTTCATCCCCCTCTCTTTTATTCAAACTAGATTCAAGTGTATATGTGTGTTCAAATACATACTCCATGACTTATGTATGTTTAAGGAGTCTTGATATGAGGTGTCTTATTCAAAAGTTTGTAAAACCTTGTTATTCATTTTGATTGTGCTATTCATTGTCATTATAAAATTTCTAATGATCATTGTCTTATTCTTCATGCTTGTAGAAATCATCATCATTTTGAGGAAATGAGCAAAGACTCTAACACCAGAAGAGCGTGAAGCTGAGAATGAGAGGAAAAGAGAAAGAATGAGGCAAATTCAGGAAAGTAGGAAATTGTCAACCATACAAGAAAATATTCCACCATTGCCAATTGAAGAGGAACGTGACACATCTAACGAAGCTAAGAAAGAGATGGAATTGGTGGCACAAAGGGAATGAATGCAAAACCTCCATGCAATGAGGAAAGTGAATCTCCAAGTTGGAGGCACTCCATCATCCACAGGTCAAGTTGAAGGAACACCATCATTATCTTCTCGAATTGGACACACTCCATCTTTCACAGGTGAAGTAGAAGGCACATCTACATTTCTTCTCAAGTTGGTCACACGCCATCATTCACACCTCAAGTTGAAGGTACATCACTTTCAACCATTTCACCTCCAATCAAAGGTATGTCATCTATCCCATCTCAAGTAAATATTGAAGAAATTCCCAATGTTCAGTCTACTTTACCAAATAAAACACCTCCTAGAATTTTGCATAGGAGACCTAAGTTTCTAATTGATATTGATGAGAATGTATTGGAGCCCATGCAGGATAAGATTCCCATGCACACTTGCCAAAGATATGCAAATAAGATATGGAAATTATTCTTTGAGAATTTAAATGAAATCGGAAGATGTCAACTCTTTGTTGAACTGATGAGAAATCTAAAATTTAGGCCCACTATGAAGATTCTTGGCCTAAGAACATTGAATGCATCAAGTGAAAAATCAATTGTCAAGAATCTAATGAGTGCATATGAGAGTGTGGGTTCCACCTCATGCACCAAGGATAGTAATGTCACACGACGTGTCATTACATCGACAATTATAAGCCAACAAACAAAAAAAGCTCGCCTCATTAGAAAGACAAGTCAACAAATGAAAATAAACAGAAAAACTCTAATGAGAGCCATTCGAAGACGTCAAAGAGTTCAGGATCCAAACACTAATGAATTGTGGGCATTCTCTGGGAGACTCCCACGGAAAGATAAAGTTATTGTCGAATCTTTGAGATCACTAATTGAAGGCTTTTGGAAGAATTACACAAGGGTATCTCTGAATCAAAGGGATGTGGTAAGAAGGAGAATCGGTAGTCGAAACGATGAGCTACATCCAAAGCATTTTTTGGATACGACTCAAACAAAGCTTTTTGGTAAATTTCTAGAGAAGTATCCTCAAATTAAAATTTCTCAAAGATATTTTGAAATGCTAAAACCTTTCTTTGTCAAAATTAATCACACATGCACTACTTGTTGTTGTAGATTACATATTAAATTTTCTAACCATTTTGATGTTTATCGGTCTATATGTTTAGATTTGTAGACTAATAGTGTTTTGAAGGATTGTGGCATACGTGCCCCACCAACTACTTCAAGAGACTTCATATCAATGATTTTATGTGATAGAGAGGAAGGTCAATTATTCTACAGGAAATTATGCTTGGATGGCACATGTCAGCATCGCGGTGGCTTGCAACGTATGCCAATATGTGAATATATGGAAATAACATATGCAGTTGGAAACGAACTAGTAGAGTTCAACAAGTATAAAATAGTGGCATACAATACAAGAGATGGTAAAGAAGCAAAAAGGTGTGAATATGTTCTTCAGAAGATTCTAGTGTATCAGTTTATGCCTATATTTCATGACAACATAGTTTATGAGTATGTAAGATATGCTCATAGAGCTCGATGGTTGGACTTGCAATTCAAGTTATGCAAGGACACATTTCCAGTTGGTAGCATTATTTTAGTCGTCAACTTTGTAGAGAACTACAGTCTACAGCCACAGTGTGAGGTGCAATCCCAATATTATAACTCGACATAGGTTTCTATATTTGTGCACATCGCATTCATTCATGCAAATGATAGTACAGAGGATGACATAAAGATCATAAGGGAGTATCATTTTTATATAAGCGATGATCTCACACATTTCATGGAGTTCGTGCAAGGTTGTTTTCAGATGTTCTACAATGATTTGGCTAGAAGGGGCATATCATTTAGTTAGCATATCATATGTTCAGATAATTGTGCATCACAATTCAAGAACTCACAGAATTTCTATTGGCTGAGCAAGAGGCATAATATTATAGGTGTTCAACATATGTGGAACTTTTGTGAGGCCGGACATGGAAAGGGGGAGCATGTATCAAAAGAGCCATAACACGAGAACAATTAAAGTATAAAGATAATGTAAAGCTAACAGATGCAAAATCAATCATCGAGTGGTGTAATACTTTGATGGGTCCAGGTAATGAAGGTAAGTCTTCAGTTCATAGATTTTCTTGGTTGATAGATGATACTAACATTGCACCATATGAGGACTATTGTACACTGACATGATCAAGTGAACTACACTCTATCAGAAGCTCAATTGCAGGTTCATGGAGTATACATACGCGAAAGATGGCGTGCTTTTGTTCTGCATGTACAATTCAAGCCTGGAATGAGTGCGAGTCAAGGGAGTGGGTTGACGAATGGCAGTTCAGTTATCTTTGCCCATTTGACACGTATCAACCCCTGATGACACTGGGATTGACAGAGATGGAATCATCAGGTGACTTTGACCACATATCAGATCTAGTTCAACTAGGTAATATATCTACTTGCATAGTTAAATTTGAAATTCCTAATGTTATCATAAACTTTGTAGTATTTTTGTAATGTTGATTAATTTCATCTAATTTGCTGCACATATCATTGTAGGACATGTTTATGTAGTTTTTGTAGATGAAGATAATGAAGAGGGAACATATTATTACTTGTTTTGTTGTGTTGAGGAAAAAAAGAAATTGGAGGCCCCAGTTCCAGATGGAGAAAACATCGAATACCCTACAGGCTCAGTGGTTGTTACTGGAACATGGCTTAGAAGGTACCCACATAAGAGTGTTAATGTTTGGCTGTTTGAGGACTTTGAGACGCATCAGAAGATTCTTCATTACTCCAACCTTGTCGTGGCAACCAATGTTCATTTGATACAATATCGAGGTAGACCTTTGAACAAGACCTTGTGGAAGGTGCGTGACTTTGACTATGAGGCAATACTTGACACAATAAAGAGTAGAGAAGACCCAAATGGTTCGTTGGATTAATTTGTAAGTATTTTCATTGATTTTGTAAAGTCATGTTACATTGAGTTGTAAGTATGCACATTAATTTGTAAGTTTACATAGGTTTTCCTTTTAGGTTGGATTAATACAGGTAATGTATAAAATATAGGTGTCCACTAAAATACATGTGTCTTAGGTCTTAGGTGAGGCCACATGATTTTCCACCTTCACGTGGTTGGCCTTATCAGTATAGAATATTTCTATTTCTTGAAGCTAAGGGAAGGTCTTTTCTTAATAGGAAAACTTAAGACCCTAGGATTAGAGGTGTTCCTTCTTTAGCCTTCTTATGTCTTATAGCCCTGTTTTAGTGGTTTTTTCAACATATCTTCCAAATTTCTTCATCAAACATATCTTGAAACCAAACAGACTTCACCAACGCGTCGAGGTGGGCATGAACCTTCTGTTTGGACCTACAAGTGCATGTGGAGTCCATCCACAATAACCTCTCTTGATTTCGTTCAACTCCAGTCCATTTGACCGTGTCAGAATCAAACACATTCTTGCAAAATGCTTCAATTTCATGCAGTGGAAAGGTGGTAGGAGTGACATTTTGCATTCCATAGCTCATGGGGGTGAACGGACTTTGCCAACACATCGGGGTGGGTGGGTAAATGCCAAGGGAGGTCTCGTTTCATGCGCCAAGCGCTGCACCAAGCGCTGCAGTCATTCAGGTTAGTAGGCTACTGGTAAAGTCCCTTAAGATCCCTAAGATGAGAAAACTGCCAAACTTTGACGTGGCAGTTCTTAGAATTCGTGGTAGCTGGGAACCTTCTGTTTGGAACTACAGGTGCATGTGGAGTTTGCCCACAATAACCTCTCTTAGTTTCATTCAACTCCAATCCATTTGACCATGTTGGAATCAAACACATTCTTTCAAAATGCTTCAGTTTCATGTAGTGGAAAGGTGGTAGGAGTGACATTTTGCATTCCATAGCTCGAGGGGGTGAACGGACTTCACCAATACGTTAGGGTGGGTAGGTAAATTCTAGTGGAGGTCTCGTTTCATGTGCCAAGCACCGCAGTCGTTCGGGTCAGTAGGCTACCGACAAAGTCCCTTAAGATCCCTAAGATGAGAAAACTGCCAAACTTTGACGAGGCAGTTCTCAGAATTTGTGGTAGATAGGAACCTTCCATTGGACCTATAGGTGCATGTGGAGTCCGTTCACAATAACCTCTCTTGGTTTCATTTAACTCTAGTCTATTTAACCGTGTTAGAATCAAACGCATTCTTGCAAAATGCTTCAGTTTCATGCAGTGGACAGGTGGTTGGAGTGACATTTTGCATTCCATAGCTCGTGGGCGTGAACAAACTTCACCAACATGTCAAGGTGGGAAGTTAAATGCCAGGGGAGGTCTTGTTTCGTGCGCCAAGCACCGCAGTCATTCGGATTAGCAAGCTACCGACAAAGTCCCTTAAGATCCCTAAGACGAGAAAACTGCCAAACTTTGACGGGGTAGTTCTTAGAATTTGTGGCAAATGGGAACCTTATGTTTGGACCTACAAGTGCATGTGGAGTCCGTCCACAATAACCTCTCTCAGTTTCATTCAACTCCAGTCCGTTTGACCGTGCAGGAATCAAATGCATTTTTGCAAAATGCTTTAGTTTCATGTAGTGGAAAGGTGGTAGGAGTGACATTTTGCAATCCATAGGTCTTGGGGGTGAACAGACTTCACCAACGCGTCAGGATGGGTGGGTAAATGCTAGGGGAGGTCTCATTTCGTGCGCTAAGTACCGCAGTCGTTCGAGACAGCAGGCTACCAACAAAGTCCCTTAAGATTCCTAAGATGAGAAAACTGCCAAACTTTGATGGGGTAGTTCTTGGAATTTGTGGAAGCTGTGAACCTTCTACTTGGACCTACAAGTGCATGTGGAGTCTGTCCACAATAACCTCTCTCAATTTTGTTCAACTCCAGTCCGTTTGACCGTGCCGAAATCAAACGCATTCTTGCAAAATGCTTCAGTTTCATGCAGTGGAAAGGTTGCTAGGTGCCATATTTTTTGTTCTGCTCATCGTGGGGCCAAACCAACTAGACTGACACATCAGGGTGGGTGGGTAAATGCTAGGGAAGGTCTTGTTTCATGCGCCAAGCATCCCAGTTGTTCGGGGCTATAAGCTACCGACAAAGTAGAAAGTTGCTAACACTGAAATTTTGCATTCCACATGTCTTGGGGCTGAATAGACTTCACCAATGTGTTAGGGTGGGTAGGTAAATACTAGGAGAGGTCTTGTTTGTAGGTCCAAGTGTCTCAGTCGTTCCGGGATACAAGCTATTGGTAAACTCAAAAGGTGCTAGCTGACAGTAGCTTGTAGGCCAGAATGACTGGGAGGCTTGGCGCATGAAATGAGACCTCCCCTAGCGTTTACCCACCCACCCTAATGTGTTGGCACAATCCCTTCGGCCCCACGATGAGCAGAACAAAAAATATGGCACTTGGCAACCTTTCCACTGCATGAAACTGAAGCATTTTATAAGAATGCGTTTGATTCTACAACGGTCAAATGGACTGGAGTTGAACAAAACTAAGAGAGATTATTGTGGATGGACTCCACATGCACCTATAGGTCTAAATGGAATGTTCCTAGCTGCCATGAATTCTGAGAACTGCTCCACCAAAGTTTGGCAGTTTTCTCGTCTTAGGGATCTTAAGGGACTTTGTCGGTAGCCTGCTGTCTCAAACGACTGCAACTCTTGACGCATAAAACAAGACCTCCCCTAGCATTTAATTACCCACCCCGACGCGTTGGCAAAGTCCGTTCACCCCCATGAGCTATGGAATGCAAAATTTTAGTGTTAGCAACTTTCTACTTTGTTGGTAGCTTACAACCCCAAATGACTGGGATGCTTGGCGCATGAAATGAGACCTCCCCTAGCATTTACCCACCCACCCCAATGTGTCAGTGCAATCGGTTTGGCCCCACGATGAGTAGAATAAAAAATATGGCACCTGGCAACCTTTCCACTGCATGAAACTGAAGCATTTTACAAGAATGCGTTTGATTTCGGCACGGTCAAACGGACTGGAGTTGAACAAAACCAAGAGAGGTTATTGTGGATGGACTCCACATGCACTTGTAGGTCAAAACAGAAGGTTCCTAGCTTCCACAAATTTTGAGAACTGCCATGCCAAAGTTTGGTAGTTTTCTCGTCTTAGGGATCTTAAGGGACTTTGTTGGTAGCCTGCTGTCTCGAATGACTGCAGAGCTTGGTGCATGAAATGAGACCTCCCCTAGAATTTACCCACCCACTCAGATGTGTTGGTGCAGTCCGTTTGCCCCCAAGACCTATGAAATGCAAAATTTTAGTGTTAGCAACTTTCTACTTTATCGGTAGCTTACAGCCTCGAATGACTGGGACGCTTGGCGCATGAAACGAGACCTTCCCTCCTATTTACCCACCCACCCCAATGTGTTGGTATAGTCTGTTCAGCCCCATGATGAGAAAAACAAAAAATATGGCACCTAACAACCTTTTCACTGCATGAAATTGAAGTATTTTGCAAAAATGCGTTTGATTCCGGCACGATCAAACGGACTAGAGTTGAACAAAACTGAGAGAGGTTATTGTGGATGGACTCCACATGCACCTGTAGGTCAAAGCGGAAGGTTCATAGCTGCCACAAATTCTAAGAACTACCTCATTAAAGTTTGGTAGTTTTCTCGTCTTAGGGATCTTAAGGGACTTTGTCGGTAGCCTGCTGTCTCGAACGACTGTGGAGCTTGGCGCACGAAATGAGACCTCCCCTAGCATTTACCTACCTGTCCCAATGCGTTGGTGAAGTCTGTTCACCCCCACGAGCTATGGAATGCAAAATGTCACTCCTACCACCTTTCCACTACATGAGACTGAAGCATTTTGCAAGAATGTGTTTGATTCCGACACGGTCAAACAGACTGGAGTTGAACGAAACCAAGAGAGGTTATTGTGGATGGAGTCCACATGCACGTGTAGGTCCAAACAGAAGGTTCCCAACTGCCACAAATTTTGAGAACTACCCCATCAAAGTTTGGTAATTTTCTCATCTTAGGGATCTTAAGGGACTTTGCCAGTAGCCTGCTGACCCGAACGACTGCGGTGCTTGGCACACAAAATGAGACCTCCCCTAGCATTTACCTGCCCACCCTGACATGTTGGCAAAGTCCGTTTGCTCCCACGAGCTATGGAATGCAAAATGTCACTCCTACCACCTTTGCTAATTGTCCTTTGTTACTACACAAATGTCTAGACTTTAGGACAACGGTTATAACTTTTTCCATGGGTCAAAAAAATGAACTAAAGATTGATTTTTTAGAAATTATGAACCTTATGAATGTCTAGGACAACCTGGGCATCATAAAAATGAGATTTATCAAACCTACAATAGCCATGAACCTTCGACATGGTGCTTCATTGTTTCATCATGGTTTCATGAAGTTTTCAGTATGATGAGAGAATGTTCTTTCCTAGATTATGAAGTGTCCATGACAAAATTTCACACCTAGACCACTATATGGCATAAATACACCCAATATGGACTTAGTTAGACCTTATAGCACCAAAACAAAAATGACTTGGACATACAAAACTTACTAAAGACTCTTATTTACAACATTTGACCAATATTGTGAAGGTGCTCCTGTACCAATGAGGATGGAGAAAGACTTTTATGACACATTTGACATGATTTTGACTATACCTCTTGATGATTTTGAGTAAGGCAGGGGAGTTCTAAATTGTTGTTCCAACTATTATAATAGTCTTATTATAGCTGATAGGAAGGATATTCATTGTGAAGTTCATAATATGAACTTGATCTATCAAACCTTGCAATAGAATTTACCACTTTATAATGGGAATTGATAATGAAGTTTGTGGTACAAACCCATTTATGCAATTGCCTTGTGAGACATGTATGCAAATTTATGAAACCCATTGATAATGTTGTAGTTGCAACTGCCCTGTGAGACATGTATGCAAAATGTGGAAGCATGGACAAGGAACATGAACTGTTTGACATAACACCTCAAATAAATGTTGTCTCATGGAGTTCCATGATTGTAGGATATGCATACAATGGATTTTTTGAAAAGGTTTTAGACACTTTCAAGAAAATGCAATTGGCAAGTGTAAATCCAAATTCCACAACCTTTGCCAGCATCCTCCTTGCATGTACCAAAATCAGGTCATTGGAACAGGGTATGGACATCCATCAAAGCATGGAGGATATGGGAATTCTATAAGATGTTATAGTTGCAACTGCATTGAGAGACATGTATGCAAAATGTGGAATCATAGACAAGGCACATGAACTATTCGACATAACACCTCACAGAGCTACCATCTAATGGAATGCCTTGATTGTAGGATATGCACAAAATGGATTTGTTGAAAAGGATTTAGACACTTTAAAGCAAATACAGTTGGTAGGTGTAAAGCCATATTCCACAACCTTTGCCAGCATCCTCCCTACCTGTGCCAAAATGGGATCTTTGGAACATGGTATGGACATCCATCAAAGCATGAATGATATGGGAATTCTATCAGATGTTGTAGTTGCAACTGCCCTCAGAGACATGTATGCAAAGTGTGGAAGCATAGACAAGGCACATGAACTGTTTGGCGTGATGCCCCAAAGAAATGTCACCTCATTGAATGCAATGATTGCAAGATATGAACAAAATGGATTTTTGATAAGGCATTAGAAACTTTCAACCAAATGTGATTGGCGGGTGTAAAGCAAAATTCCACAACCTTAGCCAGTATCCTCCTTACCTATGCCAAATGAACATCCATCAAAAGGATAAACATATGGGAATTTTGTTAGATGTTGTAGTTGCAACTGCCCTTAGAGACATGTATGCAAAATGTGGAAGCATAGATAAGGAATATAGACTATTTGACATAACACCTCAAATAAATGTCATCTCATGAAATGCCATGATTGTAGGATATGCATACAATGAATTTTTTGAAAAGGTTTTAGATACTTTCAAGAAAATGCAATTGGCAGGTGTAAATCCAAATTCCACAACCTTTGCCAACATCCTCCTTGCATGTGCCAAAATCAGGTCATTGGAATAGGGTATGCACATCCATCAAAGCATGAAGGATATAGGAATTCTATCAGATGTTGTAGTTGCAATTGCATTGAGAGACATGTATGTAAAATGTGGAATCATAGACAAGGCACATGAACTATTCAACAGAACACCTCACAGAGATGCCATCTAATGGAATGCCTTGATTGTAGGATATGCACAAAATGGATTTGTTGAAAATGATTTAGACACTTTAAAGAAAATACAGCTGGTAGGTGTAAAGCCATATTCCACAACCTTTGCCAGCATCCTCCCTGCCTGTGACAAAATGGGATCTTTGGAACATGGTATGGACATCCATCAAAGCATGAAGGATATGGGAATTCTATCATATGTTGTAGTTGCAACTACCCTTAGAGACATGTATGCAAAGTGTGGAAGCATAGACAAGGCATGTGAACTGTTTGGCATGATACCCCAAAGAAATGTCACCTCATTGAATGTAATGATTGCAAGATATGAACAAAATGAATTTTTTGATAAGGCATTAGAAACTTTCAAGCAAATGCGATTGCCAGGTGTAAAACAAAATTCCACAACCTTAGCTAGTATCCTCCTTGCCTATGCTATAATTGGATCTAGAGAACATGGTGTGGACAACCATTAAAGCATAAATGATAGAGGAATTTTCTCACATGTATTGTATTTACAAAGTTGCCCTTGTCGACATGTATGGAAAGTATGGAAGCATATACAAGGCACACGAACTATTTGAAATGATGCCTCAAAGAAATGCATAGTCCCACATAATTCAATGATTGCAAGATATGCACAAAATGGATTATTTGAAAACAATTTATAAACTTTCAACGAAATGCAATTGGCATGTGTAAAACCAAATTCCTATAACAATAATTGATTATCATATTAAATATTTAATATAAACTATCATATACATAATGCCATGAACATAACATCTAGTTTATATAGAAAACCATATAGGCATGTCCAAACAAAGCTATATAGCCAAATATACAAAAATATACATCGGATTAACATACAAAAGTATGTATACAAAGCCATCTAGGCATACAAAAAATGTCCCCAAAACTAGTTTCCTATGGACTTTTATGAAATAATCGGCGGCCCTTCTTTGACTGTGAAGATGGAGAGCCAGTCCGTGACTCATCCTCTCTATGCCATCGAGTAGACCTCTTCGAATAAAGTTCATCCAGGTACACCTGTTAATACAAACAAACAATATGCACATTAGAATAGAAAATGTATCAAATATATAACATTGAACATATGTAATTGATCACTTACCGCCAATCGATGATCACTCTCCGTCATCTTTTCTCTAGCTTCTTCATCTGTAGTTGGACGGACTAGAGTTGTGACCTATTGTAAGAAGCATCAAGAAGCAAAATTGACTAAACATAAATATCATTTATGTACATCAAATGACATGAGATAAAACAAGAAATACAAAATTATGACATTTTCATATTATTGGCTCATACCTCGGTCAAAGCATTTGCAGACATTATGGCTGCATCAATGCCTCTCTACGCTGAATCACGAACATCAAGAGGAGTCTCTAGATTCAGCATCTGAAAAATCAAGTTCAAGATTAATCGAAAAAATAAATACATAACATTAGTTTAAAAATACATAATGATTAGAAATGGTTAAATTTACCTCCATATAATTGGTGGGTTGGCGTCCAAGGGACTGAGGATATAGTGCAGTTGTCGGTGACTATTGAAATCATCAAATTGTCACAAAATAATATTACCATTGACATATCTACAATAATTACGATCATGTGATAAATTACATATATGTTGTCTTGACCTCCTCTCATAACCTACCAATGGACAGTTAACAGAGGTAGGATGAAGAATCTGACCCTGGAAATTCATTGCACAGATAATTACATACATTTGACTTATAATATAGATAATCATATAAAAAGAATTACAAATTTCAAATAACAATATATTAAATCATAATGAAACTTGTAACAAATTACCTCAGAGTCAATGCCAAATGTATGCTTTAAGAGATCATCATTGAGAACAAGATCATCCAATACAGATGCCCCCAATCAATGGATGCTACCCCTGCATTGCATCATCTTGCCCCTGCGTTGCATCATCCTGCCCCTTCATCGCAGCATCCTGCGGAGAGTCCTGTCGTGCGTCCTGCATCCCATAATCACATAGGTTCCCATAGGTGTACTGCACAAATATGGGGACACATGATGCCTACTACTCACACCCTCATCATCTTGGGTAAAATCATTGGCATGCTATGATAGAGTTTGGGTGAGAGTAGTTAGTGAATGTAACGTCTCCACCTCAACACTCTCCTTCAAAGCCAAAGAGAGTGACCTACGATTTGGCCTCCCTTGGGGTACAGGCACATGATTTTCATCTTGCTAAGCCCTGGGTCTATCTTGGGTAGAGCCACCACCTCTACCTTGGAAATCATGAATGTTAAAATAATTTAGAATCTTGTTGAGGACGAACTTGCAATAGAGTTTCCTTAGGAAATATTGTGGTACCTCATCATTATTGCATGGGCTCTCATCGAAGACCATGTACCATCTATCCCAAAAGTATTGGGATATTTCTTCATTCCTACACCAATGTATAGGAAACCGTTTGCAACTTTCTTCTAATATTTGACCAGTTTTGGGATTGGTAAATTGTTCGCATAATTTAGATTTTGTAATTTTTTCATTCTTGACTTGTTCATATGATAAGCCATTGGCATAAAATTACTGACACCTCTCCCTATAGTCTTGGAATTCGGTGATTTGTTTTGTCACCAAATCTGTGTTAGTAAGAATCTCCTCCAATGATTTTGCAAGTGTCCTCCTATGATTAGTGGTTCCACTTGGATTGTTTAGGGTTTCAATAATAGTCTGAAGATGTTTCTTGTTTTCTTCTATTGTCGCCAGGTAATGTTCTTGATTATCCCTTACATTAAAAGGAGGTAAAGGTGGGTTTGGAGGGTTTTGGGGGTTGTTTTCAACCTCCTCAGTTGGATTTAGGTTTTCTCTTTCTCTAATAACTGTAAATGCAATATAAAAACAAATCAAACATTGTAAAACTCAAAAATTATTCTCAAACTAACAAAATTAGTCAAACCCTACCTTCTTCCTGTGCTGGAGCCTCCAAATTTGTACGACGATGTCTTTGGCGGTGATGTGGCATTGTGAATTTGTTGTTTTCTCTATCAAACTTGATTCAATAGGCTTTTCCTTAACACGTTGGCATTTCTCCTTTTCTTCTTTGCTGTTGTCAAAGGAATGCTCGCGGCCGAATGGGCAAAACATGTTTTTTTTTGCTTTTATTGAAAGAAAAATGCGAGCGCGTTATAACGCACTTGCGTTATAACACGCTCATGTTTTAAAACATGTGTGCATTATAACGTGAGCGCATTATAACATGCTCACATTTTGCTTTATTTTTGGAGATGGTGGCGACTTTTTGGTCCCCCATCTCCTTGCATTTACCCGAAGATTACAAAGTGGGACAGAATGATGACAAAATTAAAGAATCAGTTTACACCTGTTGACTATGAGTTGGAACTGTTGAATAGATTGTAAAACTTGAGATAAAAGGAGAAATATGTAAAGGAGTACATTGAAGAATTTCATAAGATGATCATAAGGGTATGACATAATGAAGCAAGCAAGGAGAAAGTGGCTAGATACATCAATGGACTGAGATTGAACATTCAAGAAGAACTGAGTTTGGTGAGGATGGCAACATTGGAAGAAGCATATTAGTTTGCCCTGAAAGTTGAAGAAAAGTTGAACAAGAAGTATGATCAAAGACAAAGAGGTAGAGGAGGTAAATTTCAGATAGGTAGAACAGTTTCTGGAGGAGAGTGATCATATATAGAGCAGAACATACAAGAAAATATATTCAAGGAGGACAGAGACAATAATGCATACCGAAGAGATGACAAAACTTTCTACCATAGAGGAAACCCTAGTCCATACCAAAGTGAAGGATACAAAAGAGAAGGAAGAGGACCTGATAGGAGAACATTCATAGGAACCTATTTTAAATGTGGAGGTGAAGGACATAGAGCATTTGAATGTAACCAAGGAAGTAAAAGCAAGAAAACAAAAAATAGTGGAAGAACAACTTATGTGGATGAAGAACCTATTGAACTAGGTGATCTTGTTTAGTTGGTAAACCTAAGAAAGGAGAATCACTTGTCATGAGGAGAGCACTATTTTAAGAAGAGACAAATGAGGAACCACCACAGAGGAAATGTTTGTTTAGAACTAGATGTAAATCTGGAGGTAAATATTGTAAAGCTGTAATTGATAGTGGTAGTTCAGATAATTTGGTTTCAGAGGAGATAGTGACTAAGCTAAAGTTGAAAAGATTGAAACACCCTAAGCCATATCACATATCATGGATTTAGGATGATCATAAGGTACTGGTGAGTGAACAATGTTTGGTAAAATTTTATATTGGATCTTATCATGATGAAGTATTGTGTGATATTATGCCTATGGATGTATGTCATATTTTGTTGGGTAGACCATGACAGTATGATATAAAAGCTATACATGATGGGAGAAAGAATACATATGCTATAACATCAAATGGAAAGAGAATTACTTTGATTCCTTTGGAAGATGATCCTAAGAGTGAGGTATGTGGAAATGCTAGAATCTATTTGGTAGATGGAAGGAAATTTCTGGATGGTTTGAGATATGAGAATATGTGTTATGCTTTGATCCCTAAGAAGCCTAAAAATCTAAAAACTGAAGAATCACAACTAGAGGAGATAACTGAGTTACTGATAGAGTATGAAGACATCATATTAGATACTGTACCTAAAGGATTGCCACTAATTAGGAGTATTATTCATCACATGGATCTTATACCTGGAACTAGTTTACCTAACAAAGTAGCACACAAAATGACACCAGCAGAGAATGAAGAATTGAATAGACAGATACATGAATTGTTGAGGAAAGGTTTGATCAAAGAAAGTTTCAGTCCTGGTGTAGTACTTGTAGTGTTAGCAGCAAAGAAAGATGGAGAATGGAGAATGTGTATAGACTCTAGAGCAATAAACAAGATCATAGTTAAGTATAGATTCCCTTTACCTAGGATGGATGATATTATGGATTGTTTGAGTGGAGCAAAATATTTTACAAAGATAGACTTGAAGAGTGGATGCCATCAGATTAGAATTAGAGAAGGAGATGAATGAAAGACTTATTTTAAGACAAATGAAGGATTATATGAGTGGTTAGTGATGCCTTTTGGATTGACAAATGCACTGAGTACTTTCATGAGATTGATGAATGAAATTTTAAAGAAATTCTTGGGTAAGTTTGTTATTGTATATTTGGATGATATTCTGATTTTTAATAAGACAAAAGAAGAACATTTGTGGCACTTAAGACAAGTATTGCAGAGGCTAAGAGAAGAGAAATTGTTGATAAACATCAAGAAGTGTAAAACATGAAGGAAGAATTGATATACCTAGGATTTGTAATTTCTACATAAGGATTGAAGATGGACCTTGAGAAAGTGAGAGCAATTGTTGAGTGGTCTACACCTGAGAGCATTGGAGAAGTCAGATCATTTCATGGATTATCTAGTTTCTACAGGAAGTTCATTAGATATTTCAGTTTAGTATGTAACCCTATGACAGAGACAATGAGAGGTGATAGAAAAGACTTTAAGTGGACATCAGGAGTATATAGAAGTTTTGAATTGTTGAAGTAGAAAGTGACAGAGCAACCCGTGTTGGAATTACCATATTTCAATAAGGTATTTCAAGTAGATTGTGATGCAAGTGGAAATGCAATAGGAGCAATGTTAAGTCAAGAAGGTAGACCTGTAGCATATTTTAGTGAAAAGTTGAATGATGCAAGGAGAAGTTATTCAGTTTATGATTAGGAGTTCTATGCCATAATTCAATCCTTGAAGAAGTGGAGACATTATTTGTTGCCTAAGGAGTTTGTGTTGTATACAGATCATCAAGCTTTGTAGTATTTGAACAATCAAGGAAAGTTGAATCAGAGACATATGAGATGGGTAGAGTTCATGTAGAGTTATACTTTTGTATTGAAACATAGGAGTGGAAAATCAAACAAAGTTGTAGATGCCCTAAGTAGAAGAATGAACTTGCTGATAGAGATGAGAGTTGAAGTATTGAGATTTGAGGAGCTGAAGAACATGTATGAAGAAGATCTTGATTTTGTAGAACATTAGAAAGGATGTAAGGAACATGTTGTGATAGATAGAAGTAAGTGATTGGATTATTTTATTCAAGAAGATATGTTGTTTAAAGGAAACCAATTATGCATACCTAGGAGTTCAATGAGAGACAATTTGATCAAAGAGAAGCACAATGGTGGATTGGCATGACATTTTGGCATTGATAAGACAGTGGCTTTGGTAAGTAAAAATTACTTTTGGCCTCAGATACATAAGGATGTTAGGAAATTTGTGCAGAGTTGTAGAACATGTCAAGTTGCAAAAGGAAGTAGTTAGAATACTAGATTAAACAAATCTTTAACAATACCAGAGAGACCTTGGGAAGACATAAACATGGATTTCATAATGGGATTGCCAAATACACAGAGAGGACATGATTCAATACTTGTAGTGGTGGACAGATTTTTAAAGATGGCACATTTCATACCTTGTAAGAAGACAATTGATGCAATGCATGTGGCTGGCCTATTTTTCAAGGAGATTGTGAGATTGCATGGATTACCTAAGAACATAATTTCAGATAGAGATACAAGATTTATTGGATACTTTTGGAAGACACTTTGGAAGAGGATGAAGATAGATCTAAAGTTTAGTTTAGCATTTCATCCACAGATTGATGGACAAACAGAAGTAGAAAATAAGAGTTTGGGAAGCTTGTTGAGATGCTTGGTTGGAGAAAAGGCAATAAATTTGGATTTGATTCTATCACAAGCACAGTTTGTATATAATAATTTAGTAAATAGGAGTACTTGAAGAACACCATTTGATAATATGATAGGAACTAACCCTAGTGGAGTAGCAGAGTTGAGAGACAATAGTATGGAAGAGAAGAGTACAGAAGCAGAAGAATTTGTAGGACACATGGAGACAATGCATAATTAGGTTAAGAAGTATTTGGAGGAGATGAACAGTAAGTATAAGGAGCAAGCAGCTGAGAAAAGGAGACACAAAGAATTTGTAGTTGGAGATGAAGCGATGGTGTATTTGATAAAAGAAATATTTCCAGTTGGGACATATAACAAGTTAAAGATGAAGAAGTTTAGACCATGTAGGATACTTAGAAAGCTTGATTTAGGAAATGCATATAAAGTGGAGCTACTGGAGACATTGGGTATATCACCTATTTTCAACATTGAAGACCTATATCAGTATCATGAAGTAGAGTTCAGTGACATCATTGAAGAAGACTTGAAGAAGTAGTTACCATAACAAGCACTGGAGTAGATTGAAGACATCTTGGACAATAGAGTTGGACATAACACTAGAGGAATACAATACAAATAATATCTTATGAAGTGGAAAGGAAGACTGGAAGAAGATTCATCATGGATTTCTTAGGCTGAGGTAGACCATCTTGGTTTTCCTCTAGCCCCAACAAAGTTAGGGACTCACTTTTTCAACAACCCCAAATGTTTGATGTAGGAGCATCCCTAGTTCAAGAGCAATCTTGCATCAACCAAAAATATTTGCATTTTAGTTTGTTTTCTTTCATTTTCCAGTTTAGTTTAGTCAGTTCAGTCAGTAACAGTTTCTATATTTTGGTCTGCATTCTGCTGTAATTTTATTTCAGACCTTACGAAGCTGGACTTAGCATCTAGACACATTCATGCAAATCATATCCAAAATTTAGATCATTTGGATCAGTTATTAGAAAGATATCTCTATCATAAGATCAACTATTTTCTCAAAGAAGAGTGCCCTTACAGTCTCAGACGATTAGCTAAAGAAGAAGACTTGCGGAGTGTCTCATGACTTATAGAGCTAAATGACACATCATTCAAGGAACTTTAGATCATGGACAACCTTCCTTGAGATCCACACGCTATTCCTTTCACTTGCGGAGGATTCCCACCTATTTAGGTTTGACCTATCCATGTACACACATTACATCTCTTTCATCAGAGTTTGTAATCATCCTTGGATGACACGGAGGAATCTTGTGTTCCAGAGATGATATATACATTGAAATACACTAGACAACTAAGAGGGGGGGTGAATTAGTTGTCACAAAAAAATAGCTTCCATGTATATCAAACCATCAACAACTTAATTATTTATAATTAGATTTAACCATGAAAGCATTACACCATTAACTTAATCACAATCACACATTCAACATAGTAGACACCAAATTTTTACGTGGAAAACCCTAAAAGGGAAAAACCACAGTGGGTGTTAGCCCACAAAAATATATAAGTTATAGCAATACCAAAAAATAGAGGTTCACTGCCTATAGGGCTCACTGCCCAAAATATTCTCTGCAAAAATGACTCACTACCTAAGAATGGCTCACTACCGAAGGGTAGCTCACTACCAAGATGGTGAACTGATTGAATAGCATCTATTCCATGCTAGGGTTCAGTTCCATTGAAGCACAATATGACTCCTCTGCTATGCTCCTTTACTCTTTCGCACTTATCTCTTCATATTCACAACTCACACAATTTTTTGCAACTTCATCACACACTTTTATACAATTCATCAACCTTGGAATGTACATCAAGGTTGACATTACATTCATCAACCATTGGATCAATCTCCAAGGTCGGCATTACAAACATACATAAAATAGGTTTGGACCTAATACAAATTTAGCTAAGGAAAAGATGTAAGAATGTATGTGGATCATGCCACGCCTTAGCTGGGACTCGAACACAATCCTCCATGCCATGATACACTTCTACAATCTTCAATGCATCTCCGCAAATAATGAATTCAACTCGGTCAGCCAAGACTGATGAGAGCACTAGGTCTGCCAAGAACATTCTTCATCCATGATCCAATTTTATCTTTGAGGACCAATCCAAAGGTAGGAACATGATTAAGAGACACCCACAAGCACATTGTAATCACCAGGAACAACCACACAATCTCTAACAACTTTGTCAAGAAGATTCTTCAAACCAGAGCACAAGAACAACACTAACAACCACTGTCATGAGTAAAAGATAGCTTGTGGACCACCAAATCACGAACCATTGTAGCTGAAAGAACTTAACATCATCACAGACTTTATTCCAGAACCACAGACCAAAATACTTCAATGCGGAGGAATGAGGAGCAAAATACTCTCCCTATCACAACTGAATACACAGAAAAAATAGGTTTTACTCTGGTGAACACAACTCACTTGAATCTTCATGCCGGAGGCAAAAACTTGGAATATAACATCTTCAGAAAGGCTTCTAAGGGTCAGTGCAAGAAGTTGGGTCCACTTTTTGGCCAAAGAATGGAAGTGTTTTCCCTAATTTTCATAATTTGTCACATTTGACCTAAACATTTGAGGCAATTAAAGATTGAATCTTAAAAAATTTAGTAATATGAAATGTAGTGTTCAAATTCTAGTTTATAAATATGTAATTTATTTTAATACCCAGATGACACAAATTGATTTTTAATAGGCATTTCTAAAAACCATTGTTTAAAAGTCACTCTTTTTTACCATACCATGCACGTGTATGACTAACATAATTTGACCTAAATAAAAGTATTTTTCTAAATCCTTTTGGGGTAAGATGTGTAGTACAGTGAAGTTTGATGAGGATATTTTTTTATAATTTTTTTCCAAATATATATTTTTTAAATTAATTTTTTATTGGCCCTAATTGCTGTTTTTGAAAACCCTCGCGTATGACCAACATAATTTGAGCAAAACTAATCATAAAATGATTTTTTTTTTCATTGTGTAAAGAATGATGTGTAGATTGATGACATAATTTTTTTTTCAAAAACTTTAAAAATTAAAAGTTATTAAAAAATACAAACACCTGTCATTTCAAGTTTTTGGACTAGTTTGCTCATAAATTAAATAATAAATAGAAAAACAAGTTCAATAAAAAAAATTACATATTTGAAAACTAGACACTGTCATCTGTAATGGGTTCTAATTTCGTAAAAAAATTCAGAAAAAAATGTCAGCCATATAGGTAAAGTCAGTCTTTCCTCTTGTTCTATACTTAGATAAATACTTGCAAGTCCAAGGCTCAAGGTCGGCTACCCATGCCTTTTCCAAACCTAAAACCAAACCAAAAGCGTGGGTGTGAAATTCAAAATTTTAGAAATGGGTACCTGTTCTAAAAACTAATAGAAAACAAAACAGGTACCTATTTTAAAATGGGTACCCGTTCTAAAAAATAAAATAAAATGGGTACCCGTTTTAGAATGGGTACTGGTTCTAAAACGGGTACCCATTTCTAAAAAAAAAAAAAAGGGTACCCGATCTATAAAACAAAATGGGTACCCATTTTAAAATGGGTACCCGTTCTAGGCTTAGGTGCCCTTTCCTAAACAGGTACCCATTTTCTTTAAAACAGGTACCCATTCCTATCGGGATTTTTTTTTGCATGAAACTTCCCCTATATGTGGACCCAACTTCTTGCTTTTACCCCTAAATAACTTCCAATCTGCAGGCAAATATATTTATTCTACAGGAAATGTAGAGCATTCTTCTAGACTGTTCTTCTGTATGTAATGCACTGTTTCTACTGTAATTCACTATTTTTATTGGATGAGCTAATTTTCTCAACATCGTCAACATCTATAAGCAAGTAACAAAATAAGGGCATAATTGACATCAATGACAACATAGATATGTTGACATCAATGACAACACTGATTAGGCACATACTTGCAACAATATATTCATGTAATAGATGCATAGGAAAGTAGTGAATCGCATAGATATAGTTTGAGAGTTTGTATTCTTGGAAAAGGCACCTCAAAGTCATATCTTGCGCATGTTCTATAACTGAGGAATCAGGCCTGTGAGCCCTAGTGGTGCCTGCATGAGTATTTAGATTTTGAGCATTTTAATATGCAGGCACCTTCCCAAAAGTCCAAAAATTTATAACACTTTCAGCCTCTGCAGTAGAAAAAATGCAAAAATCAGTTAAGGTGCAAGTGTCTTTGTATATACAAGGGTGTTTGTATATACATGCAGGTCGAATGCACATTGGCGGGCTTGCAAAAATCTCCATCATCCTTCGAAAAAATGAGTTAGATGCATTTCTGAATGCATATCAGGTTCAAAAGGAGGATGTACAAAGGCGGAATATACATTGAAGATTCCTAGAATATTCGCTACTTGCATATTAGGTTGCATGTATATTTGGTTTGTATGTTCAGACATACAATAGTTAGATACAAAGAAAAGATACATTGAGGGAATATTCTGTAGAAGATCCTGTGTTTGTATATGTAGGAATGAATGTATGTCAATATACACCGGGTCTTATGCAATGAAAAATATACAAGGAGGCCTGATATACATCTGCTACAGTGTAAAGGTTCATCGCCAGCACATACAATGAAAATATACATGGGGATTTGTATATTCGATAACATACAAAGCAGCGGGAGATACATGTGGTAGGGCCCGCGGGCATATACAAACAAGTTTGTATATTCGGCATACAGGAGAGGTAGATATAAGGTTGAATGTATGTTTGACATACATTGGCGACATACAAGAGGGAATCTATATCGCATATCCTAAAAGATTCCTTGCTTGTATGTTAGGGGATTTGTATGTTTGCATATACAGGCCGATATACAAAAAGAGGACATACATTCTAGACCCGAGGGATAAATCAAATGAAGTTAATAATATTTCAAGTCCGTTGCATGTATATTGGGCACTTGTATGTGCCGATATACATTGTGAAGGTACAAAGGCTAGATACAAGCCGGATTTCAAAACAACTTTGAGTGCCTCATTAAAATTTGAAATCCACCTTGTATGTATGAGGCGAATGTATATGCAGTTATACATTCGAAGATATGCAAAAGGAGAGACATGCAATCTGGACGCGATGGAGGAATAAGGTGTAGTGAATGAAATTTGGCATCCATGGGTTGTATAAAGCGCTTGTATATGCTGATATATAAGTTGATGTGTGGTAAAAGGGATACAAGCTAGATTTGAACCGATTCTCAAATTGTTCTAATAAAATTTGAGGTCCGACTTGTATATCAGGTGTTTGTATATGCTTTTGGGCATGCATATACAAGGCGAAAAGGGCAAAATAAAGGTATGAAAGGCCAGCGATAAAAAATTAAGGTGCCTACATGGTACGATATCATTGGCTGGCGACTCTTTATGCATGTTTTGCAACCGTTGGTCCTAGCGATGAATTCTTTGATTGATGGCCTTGTTTTGAGCCTGCAACAATGGATTTTTCCTGAGCGGGTGCAGTCATTTTTTGAGTGGGAATTTTCCATGGGTGCGCTGTTACTATTTTCGGGAGGAGCTGCCGATGGTTGAGCCATTATGGCAGGATTGCAGACAAGCATGGGCCGGTGGTTGAACGGTCAAGTACCTGATTTATGACGGGGAGTCTTCCAGTGGCGGCACAGGGCTCGAGCTCAACTATTCCTCGCCCTTCTCTTGCTTCTTCTTGTTTTGTCCCCTGCTGCATTCAATTTTGAGCACCATTTCTCATGATGCATTGTATCTGGCAAAATTTTGACTTGCCATGTAATTAATTTCATGAGTACACAGTCTTGGTATAAAGGCCAAACTGTGTTACTCATTGTGGTTTTTGAAGACTTGGGCAATTTTTTGTGTGAATAATGAAATACAGAGTATTTCCTATTTGTTGTATCTCTGTGGAGTTTATGTGTTGCATCTGAGTTGTATCTTGCACACATGTTCAGTTTCAGTGTCAATTTTATATGAAAAATGCTTCTTGCATGTGTTTTGCTATCTGTCTCCACTTGTTGTATGCATCTCTTCTTCTGAATTTGGTTGCTAAGGGTTTCTCAAATTCTACAATACAGATTTATGTATTGCATACTTGATCTCTAACTTCCACTCAAGGAGTGGATTAAACTATTTTAGGTTAAGGTATGGAGAAGATTGTATGTCAACTGGGATATTTGTAAGTAGAGACAATGAAATACTTATCCTTGGGTGATGTTTGTAAGGCAAGCATCAGTTCTAACCCCTTGAAACTTGAATGATAGTTGCAAGCCATTCTTATGTATACGTCTAGTTGATTCCTTGCCCTGAGATAGGCACCGATCTGTTCTTGTGAAGTAGTTATGATCCAAAACCCCCTGTCTTGCATCCAATCCATCAAACTAATCATTCCATTATCCCAACCTGTTAGTTGTAGGAGTAGGATTAGGAATCCTTGCATACTCTCATCCTTAACTAGACACATATGTCCAAGAATGTTGCTAACCTTGTGATTTGTCACACAAATCTTGGTCCTAAAATGAGAGTATTCTGCCTGTTATCACAAAGCTAAATCTTAATGTCATTGGGTGAGTCAAAGTGTCAAATCTTTAGAAAATAGGGATACCCCCCTTGGTGCAGTAGAACCAGAAGTGAAGGGGAGGAAACTCACGCAACCTCCCGTTTCTGTTGGCTGGATCTACTCTTGCATAGGAACTGGCAAACCCTTTGCCGATCCAGGAAAATAACCAACAAGCCCTAATTGTAAGCTCACATGTTTCCAACCAGTTTGTATTTTGAATCAATGATATATTGAATGACTGAATATGCATTTGCATCTTATCTTTGAGTTGCTTTCATTGTGTTTACTCTTGCTGCATGGCCTAGACTTTTGTGGACCCTCCTAATCATGACTGCACCACCGAAAGTCTCTCTATGGCCTTAAACATGCACCTCAAGCCTGGTATGGCAAAATGGACTCCTTCCTTTTGTAAGTTGGGTACACTCAGTGCCATTCTAATTGGAATGTTTATATTCTATAGTAGGATGATACTCTCACATTTCTTGTTCTCTATGTTGATGACTTGTTGTTGACATGGAGTTTCTTATCCACCATTGCGGTAGTGAAAAATACCTTCATGACTGACTTGGGCTTGTTGTATTACTTTCTTAGGATTGAAATCTTCTAGTCTACTTCTGGAATCACCATCACACAGTCCAAGTTTGCTCTAGATTTGATCTTGAGGTTTATATGGTTGAATGTAAGCTTGCTATGACCCCCTTCCTTTCTGGAGTCAAAATTGAGACTCAGTGTTCTTCACCTTTCATTGATGACACATTATACCGATAACTTGTTGGGAGTCTCATCTATCTGACTCACACAAGACCTAAAATTTCATACGTACTATAGGTATGGTCTCATGATTCATGTAGGAGCCCCATGAGCTTTATTAGAAAGCAACTAACAGGATTCTCCACTACATTTAGGGTACACACAATTTTGGGATTCACTATGCAGCAGACATTGATATTGACTTGGTAGGCTTCATAGATTCATATTGGACAAGTGATTCTTAGGATCTTAAGTCTACTTCAAGATACATATTCTCAATTGGTTCAAGTCCCATTTGTTGGTCGAGTAAGAAGTAATCTACTATTGCTTTATCTTCTACTGAGGTCGAGTATCAGGGGCTGTGAATTCTGCCACTGAGTCTATTTGGCTTCAGAATCTTCTCATTGAGTTTGGTATTTAGATCAGATGGCCATCAATCATATTTTGTGACAACTAGAGTGCTATTCAGATCTTAAGGAACCTGATCCATCATCAACAAACCAAACACATTGAGGTTCATATGCACTACATTTAGAATCTCATTCATGGACATGTCATTGAACTCCACTATTGTTTGACTTACAAGAAGGTTTCTTATATCTTCACCAAACCCTTCATAGAAAGCAATTATCTTCATCTACAAGCATTACTAGGGGTGTAGAAGGCTTCACCTTCAAAGGGGGCTACCTAGTCCTTCTACTCAGAATCTTGGCTCTTTCTACTTTGGGGGTTCTTTTCTCTCTCTATTTGAGGGGGGGAGGGCTTTTCTCTCTTTTCTTGGGGGGGGCTTCTTCTCTTTGGGGAGATTTTCATGTACATGGGTACCTCATCAAGATTCATTTGTCGAGACCCATTTTTTCACCTACCTAAGATGTGTGAGTTGCAAGACAGACAACTGAGAGGGGGGGTGAATTAGTTGTCTCAAAACTTTTCTTTTGTTAACCACTTAAATCCTTCTTGCAATTCAACAACATAATAATAACTCAATCATGGAAGCACAACACAATAATTCAAGAGCAGAAACACATTAACACATATGACACCAAGATTTTAACATGGAAAACCCGGTTAAGGGAAAAACCATGGGGTGACAAAACCCAAGATTGTATTCTTTGTTAAAAGAATAAAAGGAACAAAATGGCACATGCCAATTAGGGCTCACTACCCAAGCACACTGTTCATAAGAGGCCCACTGCCTACAGGAGACACACTGTCTATAGAATAATAAATATTACATACTTGAACTGAAGAATAGCATCTTCACCATGCTTGAGTTAGTTCCATTTAAGCTCAAAACTTTTGCTCTACCTTTCACTCTTCTCCTCTCTACCACACTCTCATCTTCACCAGGATACCTTTGAAATGACTTCACAACTCTTATTAATACAAGACATCGACTTTGGGATAATCATCAAGGTCAGCAAACTTTACAGAGAAAATACACAAATACAACTTGATTTATTACAAAAGACTTTATGCGTATCACCACTCTGTCGGCCACACATATCTGGGACTTCAATCATCTTTGAGGAACATGCCATCCTTTACAAAACATCTTAAAGATCATCTGCAAGGTGAGTGAATCATCCGGTCGGCCAAGTTGAGGAAGAACATTATCATCCAGAAGTAATTCTTCAATTACGAGCTCAATCTTTAATGCGGACCACCAAAACAAACTGGACACGATCTAGATACCCCCACAAGCTTGCCTGATTCACCAAGAACATCCACACTACTTTTGATAACTAAAATAATTCTCTTCTTCATCCGGAATCTTAAGAACACAGTCTGTCATCACTGTCATATTGAAATAGATGCTTGTAGACCTCCAAACCACGAACCAATTGAGTTGTCAATTCACATTGACTTCCTAAACACTCCACCAAATCCGCAGAACAAGATATTGCATTTCTAGATCTCACTGGACCTATTTGTGTCACTTTGTCACCCTAAACATCTGCTGGAACCGGTTTTACTCATATGGCCATAACTTCTTCAAATCTTCATGCGAACCTCTCAAATCTTTACTAGATCACCTTTAGACACATATCTCCAAACCCTTTGATGCACATCCTCTAATCTTCATCTTAGCTGGGATCTTCACTTCATAGAGCTTCACTATCTTCACTGTTCTTCTCTGTTTCTGATAGGACTAATTTTCTCAATATCCTCAGCACACAATTTATCCAATCCTTGACATCAATGCAACAGGAGTATGTTGACATCAATGACAACACCGGTTAGGCCCATACTTGCAACAAGATGCACTTAAGGGGGGTGTTAGTGTAGGTTTTTATTTTCCTAGTGGGTTATTTATTTTCCTATTTCCTAGATTTTTCCTACACTTCTAATTAAGATTGCTTAGGATTAATAATGTGAGTATTAGTGTGAGTGAGTACAATGTGTTGGCATATTCCTTGGGAGTTACACTTTCCTATTTTAGGCTATTGTGGTGGACTCTTCCCATTGGTTGTATTTTCCATCTCTTCCCTCTCTCATATTCTATATATACTCACCTCCTAGCTAGTCTTGTATTGGCATTTTTGTAGCTATTTATTTTTGCATTCCTCTAATGCTATTTTTCTCTTTGATAATTTGCATTTCTCTTTTGGAGACTAACTCTATTTTTTTATTTTGATCTTTGAATCATTTATATTTATAGTTTATTATCTATTCATTGCACTATATTTTTGGGTTATTCATCTTTTCAAATTCTAACAGAAGAATGTCCATGTTGTGGTGATTCCACCTAGAAGGTAATGATCTACTCCAATAGCATGTCCTTGGATAACACTTAAGGCTCTGGGTTGGATGGAAGGAGCAAATTTTAATTTATTTGGGCCCAAACAATAGATTCAATAAGTTCTTGCCAATATCCATAGCCGTGCTAAATAGGAACGTTAAACTATAGGACCAAACAAAATGTGTGCTTAAGGATAAAAGGCCATATGTAGATAATGAAGAACCATAAGATTGGATTACTTGAGAAGCTTATGCCCAAATAAAATCATAGAGGCAGGTGGACCATTAATTGTAATGGAACTTTGTGTAAAGTTTCCTCCTGTAATATGAGTTACCACTCCTTGATCACTTATACTATGGCAAACATCAAACTACATTTTCCAATTGAAATAGGATATTACTACTGAAATTGCATTGTACATATACCAATCCACATATGTTGTGTGAACAAAGAGAGTTGGGTACCATAGTCAATAGCTAGATATGGATAGGGATGCATAGAATAAATATGACGAGGAGAGAAAACAACAAGGTTGAAATGTGAAAGTTAGCTGCTATTGTGGGTTCCATCAACCTAGCTAGTAGTTCATCATGTCACTGTATGTTATGTCTAGCGTATGTCAAAATCATGATATGATGCCTTAACAAACAATTTTATATGGAGAATAGCCGTTGCATCTACTTGATATGATATTTATGATCAAATCTAAACTGTAGATTGTATAAATGAAAACATATGAGTGTGTTGTAAGTGCTCCAAATTAGAAACTTACTAAATCATTACCAACATAAAAAATATCAAGTAGTAAACCCTAGGTTAAGAAAATTGTAGTTACTTGAATGCTACATCAGTTATCATGATAATAGTCCAAATGGTGTCAACATGGTTAATATTAGTAGTTGATAGGCAGAGTAAGAGAGTTGATGTTAGTGGCTCATAGTCAACATAGTTAATGTTAGTGGTTGATAGGTTAGACAATTAGATAGGAAAATAAATGTGAGTGATTTTCTACAGTGCATTTAAAAATGCTATATATGTATTATTTCATGAATATAATCAATTCAATTTTTTGCTTCTCTGATAAGTACATTGTAGCCATGTGTTTGCTTGTTTGTTTTCTCTGATAAATGGTAGGTTGACCCAATTACAGTCGACTACACCCAAGCTTGGAATTTGAGGTGACCAATGCATGTCTCAGCCAAATGAAATAAAGTCACTTATGATTTTTTGGGTTGAGAAAATTTGTGAACTCTCCGTGTTTTATCAATGAGTGGTAAAAAATGTAGAAGGGATCTTTTTTGGTTTTGAAATTGAGTTTGTTTTTTTTCTATCTGTTGCATTTGAATTGACTATTTATGCTACCCCATGAAACCAACTAATTAATAGTTATAATTTTATTGTTTCAAATTTGAAGGTACCTCTGTGTAAAGTACTCCTAACATATTTTACTACACTTTTTAAATCTTTTAAATGACAATTAAAACTTGTTATTATATTTAATTATGTTACAATTATTCACTCTTACATAAAATTTGCCTTATTTGGTAAAAAGTCCTTGTCAAACCCACAATCGTCTGAAAGTATGGTACTGTTAATTGTGCTCACAGACTTCAAATATGCAATACAGGCCATCAATTTCGAGATGGAACTACAACCGTGGCACTCTACTTAAATATTATCCACTTCAATCATCAAACAATCAATATCAATTTTACACCTCATTCACAATAAAAAAATGGTAACATTAAGTCCATATTACACTATCTGTCAGATAACGCAGAGGGTGTTTCTAAAGGGATAAATTTGGAATAGTGTTCATGTATAATCAATTAGCCCATGTATGGGGATATATGAAATAAAGGTGTCTGGTTAAGGAAAAATGCTGGTTGTTGCGTGCATCAAGTTGGGTTATGGTTATGGGGATTATTTTTCATCAGTTAAGAGGTGGGGTTGGGGAGTTTGAGTGAACAAGGATAAACCCCATTTTGAGAAAGAATGCAATCCTATGGGATGATGGGGAGGAATCAGAGCACTTTCAAAAGGATGTAGACCTTTCTGATAGTTGAATGAGGTCCAATTGTTGTTATAGTACTTGTGCGTATAGGAGCTAATATTTGAACACTCTATATACTATATATTGTCAATGATTATTCCACATGTAAATAAAAAAATGACCAAATGTTGAACATAATTGCTTATAATTGAATGAAATTTCTAAAAAGCAACAAATCATGTGATGCCACATCAGCACACCAACTAAACATGACTTAATACACAACTACTAGTCCAATTTTTTTTACATCTTTTTGGGCACCTTGACAAAAAGCATGCTGACGTGGCATCATATTTGATGATGTGGACTAGAAACCTTAGTTATAAGCAGGGGCCTTGCCAAGTAAGCTATTGTAAATTTTTTTAAAAAATTGAAATTGCCACGTTATGATTTTGATAGGTGCAAAGTTAGGGTTTTCAACTACTAGCTCCTCTCCCTTAAACCTTAACTAGTTGGCACGTTGTAAAATAGTCAGTTGGTCAAAATTGAATTGAAAGGTTGATTTGGTTTGACTTTTTCGACAACTAGCATGATCGACACAGTCGAGGGCGCTGCATTCAATAGGTTGAGATAAAGAGTTGACATGAATAGGGGTCAAAAATTTTGAAAATAGGTGACATAACAACATGTCAGCTATTTATGATGGGCAATTGCAGAGGGTCATTAACTAGGCCCCACCCACCTTATTCCAATCACCAATCCCATTCTTCATACACATTACATGTCAAATATATACCATATTATCATAATGCAGCTATAATATGATAGACCCACTCATTATAGGAAGCATTTATCTAAAAAGTATGCATTGCTTCTATTTTTTTGTCTCCGTTGGTAGTCATGTTAGTCATTTCTCATTTATCAAGTCAAAATTTAAATGCTTTCCCATTTTATTCCTTTATATTGAAAAAAAGTATTTGCTCACAAAATTTACAAGTTGTAGAGGAATCTTTCCCCATTATGCATAAGGAAGCAAAATTCCTTATAGGTGCACAATCTACATTTTCATTGTTTTCCATCTTCTACGTCTTCAACTTTTTATCCATACCTTATATCATGGATAAAAGGTGTGATTTTGTGTTCAATTTTTTTTTTGGTGTTTTGTAGGAATGTAATAACCATTTACATGTGCATGTTTGTAGAGGACAGAAGTAAAAAGAGACTACCATATTCATGGACTTTACTCTCATAGCTACCTATGCATGTTTCTAGGTATACAATCTACATTTTCATTGTTTTGAACCATCTTTTGGTTTTTGAGTTATTTATCCATGCCCCATATCATTGCCCTACTCCTAAATTGGTTTAAGATTGTAATAATTTAATTATGGTTTACCAATAATGGTGAACTTGACTAGAACTTCATTTATTTAGAGATTAAATCCAACCTAGTATATTTTAAAAAAAATGTATAGGACCAGGATAATGCCAACTATATAAGGCGTAGTATGTTTGAAAGATTACATAGATATAATAAAAATGAATGGAATGGGGATGGTGAATTGGATTCTACCTTCCTTTATTGAGAGCTCAAATCCAACCTAAAATATTTCTAAAATTATTTAAGAGCAAAAGTTATGTCCAACCTAGAATATTTATTTTTGTTATAGGATGAAGATAATGCCAACTTTGTAAGGAGTGATATGCTTGAAATCTGACTCAAACATAATAAAGGGTCTTAGAAGAGGGTAGCACCATATATTCAATATGGGTCGAAGTTGTAAAATTTTTGAAGGCATGCTCTATAGATGTTGTGGCCAGTATTACTTGGTGGAGGAAGTGTAATTGTTCTTTCTTGTCTTATACTTCGTATAACACTTGTTAGCCACATGAATCTTCTTGGAAAGTATTAGGATATTTGAACAAGTATTATGAATCATGTTATAACACTATCACTAATGTTGATTACTTTAGTCATAACAATAGAAGAGAAATTGTTCATATTGTATACGCTTAAAAATGACACGACTCTACCCAAATAAATATTCTTAATATTTATTTAAATCAAATTCCTCTATTATTTGATTCATAATTCTCCCAATAATTAAATAAAATCAATTTATTTAATTAAAATTCTTAAAATTCTTCTAATTCCTCGAACAAATTAAATAATATCAATTATTTAATTAGTTCTCCCAAATTCATTCTAAATTAAATAATATCAATTATTTAATTGTTTCTTCCAATAATATCTTCTCTAAATTTAAATAAATCAAATATTTATTTAAGTTGTCTATTTCTTCTAAATTGAGTTATCTCTAAATATAATTCAATCCTTGTGCACATGCAATTGAATATTCTAAATATTTAATTGAGCTAAAATATCTTCTCATCCTCATGTAATTTCCATCTTCTAGTTCTATTCTCTTAACTGATTAATCTATTCTTTTAATTGATTAATCTCTTCAGTTAACTCATTCTTCTATTTTATTAATTCCTCTCATGCAAAATAGAGAAAGACACATGTTTTCTTTCTATTCACGCACATCCTCTCAACCATTCTATACCGTTGATCTTCTCATTCTTTCTATACCGTTGATCTTCTCTTTCTCAAGTCTATAAATTAAACCCTATTCCTCCATTTCATTCTTCCAAGCCTTCAATATTGTTACTCTGCAGGAATTACAATGCGCCTTTGGCACCCACGTCATTCCTTTTGCTTGTGATCAACTTGTTACCATATCACTACCATTGTTGTGAAGCTCATCTTCATTACAAAGCACTATCATAGCCATTCTCCATTGACAATCTTGGAATAGCAAGGAAGTGCACTCTCTGAGGGCCTTATTCATACATGCAAGATTGATTAAGATAGGAAATCAATGGAAGCTATGAAGTATTGAGGTTTTCAAAGGTTTTTCGTCTTTGTTTGTGTGATCTTGATTATTTCCCTTTTCGTTGAGTTTTGGGTATTATTGATAATGATATATTGATTATTCATGTTTACTCCAATTTTCTCTTAACATTTTTGGCACCCACCATGGGGCCTAGCCCCAAATTTAACCCAAAACTAAGTTTTTGTGTGTTAGAAGGCCGTACACAGGAGGAATCTATGCATTTGACCCATCCTAACACAGATCTGTTGTCTGTTCCGGTGCATCCAATCTTTCAGCGCATGTAGGCTCTATTTTGATGCATATACCTTTTGAAACGACGCATCTTCTTGTTCAACGCATATATTCTGTATTCCTATGCTTTTGACCTCTATCTCAACGTATTTGTACTCTTGTGCTTCTAAGCTCTGTTTCTGCACATTCAGACTTTGAAGCTGCGCATCTGATCTAGACAGTGACTTTAGGGTTTTTCTTGTTGCTTTTTCGCTAACGCTAACGCCTTTTCGTAGGAACACTCTTGGATCTGTTTTGTAGGCTAGGTAGTGGTTTAGAATCATATAGCTGCACTTGTTAACTCACACTTCAATTTCTAAAAGGAAAGTAAATGGATGCTCATACAAATCTCACATAGTCTTAACTAGGAAGGTGGTAACTGAATCATTGCTATCTTGCATATCATTGAATCATTGCTATATTGCTATCTTTCAAAGTTAGACACATTGCTATCTGGGTAAAAATTGAACCATTGCTATCTTGTTATCACTTCAAAGTTAACAAATCATTGCTATGTGGGTAAAATTAAACCATTGCTATCTTGTTATCACTTCAAAGTTAACAAATTTCTGTGCTTGCCCAAGTAGATAGCTCATTTAGTTTTCTTCTTTTTAACTAGGGGAAAAGAACCACTATCTTCTGTGTTTTGGGAATGATACTAGGCCTATGCTCTCCCCTATCTTGGGTGACCAAAATGCCAGACATATCATTTTCGCATGTGTTTTTCCTTTAGAGGGGCTTGCTCTTGGATACTGTCCATCCAAGTAGGAACGACCCTAAATGGTAATAAGCTAAAGCCATGCCCTACCAATCCACTATAAATAAATTATGTTTAGAGAGAAAGCTTCAAACAATGAGTGAAGTTGTGTTATACTGACAGCCAACCTCTCCCAAAACCCTCCAAGGTATAACCCTTGCAGGCTGGGAGACTCCACAATGGAGAGTAGTGCTGCTGCATGTATAACCACTTGAACGGTTGCCTTTGTTACACCAAAAACCCCTATAAGCCAGTGCAGGGAAGGGCGATTATCACCTCCTGAAGATGCTTGACTAGAGATAGTGAGAATTCAGTTTATATTGTCCTTTGAAACCTAGGATTGTACTTGCTTTCTTTTAGTCCAAAAAGAGTCAAAAAATCACAAAAAATAAAAAACCACGAAAACATTCTTTGTGTTTGTTGTGTCTTCTTGCCATAATTAAAGAAAATCAGATCAAAAGAGACCATTTTGTAACAAAAGAAACCAAAAAAAATAAAAAAATTGCCAAAAATTTGCAAAAACACTAAAAAAACCAGAGTTGCGCTTTTATCATTTTCTGTTGCGCATTTGTTCTGACTTTCTGCTCATTTATACCAACTTGTTGCGCTTATACCACCTGTTACTGTGCATCTAAAAATTACCAGTACTACGTATTTACATTGACTTCCTACGCATTTGACCCCTGCTGCTGCGCATCTATTTTTGCACATGCGTAATAGTGAGTACTTCCACTTATTTTGAGAGAATCTTTTTGCCATTTCTGGGTACCCATTTTAGCCTAATTCCAAATTCAGAGATCAGATCTTACCTTGCAGTCATTTTCCCATCCATTTCACATCAAACCCTCTCTTTCATCGGTCGTCTCATCCACCTTCTAGCAGGTCTCCCTAGAGCAAAGTCAAAGTATCCCATATCAGATTAGCACAAGATCTTTTTCAGATCATATCAGATTCAAGTAACCCTAGTAATCCACAAAACTTCGCTAGTGGTCTTGGTGTACGACTAGTCTCTACACAGTAAGACAGGTATCGAGTACCCTTACTAGTGGCTATCATCTTGTATCAGCCGTCTTACTTGGAATCATTGATCGAAAGAATCCCTTGTCCAAATCTTGTCACAAGTATCCTCTTCTTAGCAATCTCTGCCTACACCTTACCAAAGTCTCTAATTCCATCCCTCCGCTCCCCATGTCACCTTACATGGTTTTAACTAGATCTCAATACAAAAGACAACTTGAAATGGTTGGATCATCCAATCACATTGTCACTCCTCACAATAGTGATGAGGATATCTCTCATGAAGAGTATCAAGGGCACCTCCAAGATCAAAAATTTCAGCACTTACTAGAAAAAATGCTCCACAAGGACCCTCACAAGTACTTTATGCATCTTGCGAGTCTAGGACTCAAACTCCCCTCTGACTTTGATCTCAACAAACTGAAAGAGACCACAGACAAAACTCATGAAAATCACACTGAGGGGGATAAAGGAAAGAAAGTCGCAAACCCAAATATACCTATGGAAGAAATGAGGAAACAAATTGAGGGTCTAACGCAACAAATGATGGATCTCAAGATAGGAACAAGTGCTAAAACTTACTCTTTGGAAGACATAGCACCGTACCCCTTTGATAAAAGTTTGAACATGGTACCCTTCCCCTTTTGGTTCGAAGTTTCTAAGTTTGACAACAAAGGGAAAGGGGACCCAAGAGATCACATTAGGGAATTTACCGCTGCATGTAGGAAGTAGCTCACAATGAGACTTTCTTAATGAGACTATTCCCTAGATCTCTAGGCAGTCAAGCCATGGAATGGTTCTCGCAACTTCCGTCAGGTATCAAAACCTTTGATGAGCTAGTAAACAAATTCATCACGCACTTCTCATATAACATTGAACATGAAGTCTCCATGCTCGATCTATACAATACCAAACAAAAGAGTGGTGAATCATTCACCTCCTTCCTACAAAGGTGGAGACTACTAGCGAGAAAATGCTCATATGATATACCTGAGAAGCAATTCATGGAGATGTTTGCCCATAGCCTCAACTTCGATCTCAGCTATCAAATCCAAATTCAATGTCCTACCTCATTTTTGAAGGTCATTGAGATGGGATTATTCATCGAGAAAGCTATAATCACCAAGGGGCAAATTAAGTTGTACAAGGACACCCCTAACTCCAACTACACCATGGACAAGTTGAAAATTTGGACCAAGAATAAAAATGTCGTCAATGATGGAGTAGTTGATGCCAAGGTGGTGACTCCCAAACAACAACCAATCTTCACTCTCAAAGGAGAGGCAAGTAATGCTATGCCCAACAAAACATTCTCGCGGGAGTCAAGGCCATGGTACAACTCAAATCCTAGGTGAAAGTTCACACCGCTGGATAAGTCCCAAGAGTCTGCGTTAAGGAAGCTATTGGCCAACAACGAGATCACTCTCTCACCAACTAGCGATTATGAACCTCAAATAAAACCTCACTATTGGAAAGACACTGATTTCTGTGAGTATCATAGAGGAAGAGGACATACAACCAACAATTGTATCTATCTCAAACATGTTATTCAAGACATACTTGATCAAAATCAAGGAAGTGCTCAACGACACACCTCTAATGAGATACATGTGGCATATAAGGATCCGCTTCTCAATCACAATAGGTCGTACCATAACAACAACAAAAATGGCAACAACAACAACAATCACAATAGGCAAAATTAGAATAATGGGAGTAATAATGCCAATTATGCAAGTGTGCCAATCGATTATACCATCAACTGCATATCAGAGCACATACCACAAATCAATGTGGTCACGCCCAACCAACAATCAGAGCCTGACTAAACTAATTGCAGTATCATCACCCGCAATGGTAAGGTTACGTTGAATACCATCCCTCCAAGGTTGTCACCCTCTCAGTCCAACTCCCATCAGTATAGTGTCATAGACCAACTTTGAAAAACTCCTACCCACATATCTATCTTAGAGTTGTTGCATCTGTCTCCTTCTCATAATGAAATTCTTGATAAAGCCTTAGTGGAAACAACTATGCCCACAAACTTGGCCCAAGAGAAGTTTCAAGCCATGGTAGGAAATCTAGCCTCCTCCAGTACCATATCATTTATCGAACAGGATGACCTCTCAATATCTTAGCCTCATAACACACCATTGCATATCATCGTTTTCATCCATAAACACTGTATCAAAAGGGTTCTCATTGATGGAGGAGCCAATTTAAATATTTGCATGCTCAAGCTAGTCCTTACATTGGGATTATCTAAAAACACAGTGGATCCAAGGAAAAAGATTACTATTAAAGCCTATGATGAAGAGGAAAGAACTACCAAAGGAACAGTGGTATTACCCATACAGGTGGGACCAGCGATAAAGGACGTTGTTTTCCAAGTCCTAGATAGGGAGCTAGCCTATAACATTCTCCTAAGTAGACCATGGATTCATGCCATGAAAGTTGTACCTTCTACCTACCACCAATGCATAAAATTCCCTCATAACGGCAAGCAAGTCACCATCCAAGGCAATCCTGACCCCTTTCAACATTGCAATTCTGTCCGCTCAAAGCCTGATTATATCATACCCAACAATAGAGCATCTACATTCCCTACCCCACAACATGATCCTACCTTCGAAGCTTTCTCATCCAAGCCCAAAGAGTAGAAAATTACCATTAAAGAAATAGGAGTAGGGGAATACTCCATTGAGTATAGCCTCAATCTTGCCAAAATGCCTCTATCTCCTAGATCCTTTGGGCAACCCAAACATTTTCCAAAGCCATCTGCTCCTCCTATACCTCCCACAACTCCCTTTGTAAAATGGGGGACCCTATCAAATGAAACAGAGGAAAGAGATATCCTACAATGGCTCTACACAGAAGAAGAAGAGAACACACAACAAGAACCACCTAAGATCCCAACATAAATCTATGGGCGAGGTGAGTCCATCTTGCACAGAATGGGTTACAAAGGACAAGGTCCCATTGGCCTAAGAAAAGAAGGAATAGTAGAACCCATTCAACCTTCTTCATCCTCATTGGTAAGAAATACAAAAGGTCTAGGATACAAGGACAAGGGCAAAGCAAAAGCAAATGCTTGTCTTGTGGAAATGATCCATACCCTTCAAGAGGATAGTGACATAGATTCCAATGAATATGAGTGGGATGAGCTAACATAGCACTCCTATGATGACAAGGAAATTGACACCGTTTAAGCTTATAGCCCCTACCATGAGGGACAAACTCTAATGCATAGACCATTAGAGTGTGATTCATAATTCTCGAGAATACGAATTTTGAGGAAGGTTCGAGTTCTATAGCAATAAACAATTTGGAGGAAAGTACCATCCCGGACCCTATCCCTATCAATACCCCTAGCATATCCATTCAAACTATCAAGAAATCAGATCTATCCTCTGACTCCCTCCCCCTTGTGCATCCTGAACTTATCAACTGGGATCTACAAGGAACCCCACAACTAGACATGTTCCAAAATGATGATGCCTACATTGACTACATGGAACTTAGGGACCACCTACCCATAGGAGATCATAAAGCTGACTTCGCCATTGAACTCAATACCGTGACTTATTTTGGAGAGGGTGCCAAGCCTTCCAGTCGTAGAAATATTAAAATAAAAATTAGATCTGATGGTGAAAATTGCTTTGTGGCAGTATCAGATCCCAAAATAGTAAAAAGAAAGGATGCATCCGCTGGTGAAAACCCAATTGTGGCACCTGACGATGGAAGGCTTGACACTCTCCCTGACGACATGCACTAGGAGAAGTCTCAGATTGTTGTGGAACCTATAGAACTTATTAACATTGGAATAGAGGAACAACCTAAGATCATTCACTTTGCTAAGTCTCTAACTCCACCAGAAAAGACTAAGTTTGTACCATTCTTCAAGAAAAAGCAGGTTAACTTTGCTTGGTCATACACAGATATGCCAAGATTGGATCCAGATTTGATTTTGCATCATCTTCCACTAGATCCAGGAGTGAAAGCAGTCAAATAGAAACTTAGAAAGGTGCATCCACACATTGCACTACTAGTGAAAGAAGAACTCAAGAAACTACTAGATGTAGGATTCATCAGAGTAATAGACTATCCAGAGTGGGTCTCCAACATAGTGCCAGTATCCAAAACTGATGGCCGAGTTAGACTATGCAATGATTTTAGAGATCTAAACAAAGTTTGCCATAATGATGACTTTCCATTGCCAAATATAGATATCATAGTCGACTTAACAACAGGGCATACCATGTTATCTCTCATGGATGGCTTCTATGGATACAATCAAATCAAGATAGCACCAGAAGACCAACACAAGATGACTTTCACTTGTCCAAGGGGTACTTTCTACTAGAATGTCATGCCATTTGGGCTAAAGAATGCAGGAGCCACATATCAACGTGCTATGACCACTATATTCCATGATATGATGCATATCACAATGGAGGACTATGTAGATAATATCCTTGCAAAGTCACTCACTAGAGAATCACACCTAGATGTGCTAGAGAAGGTCTTTCAGAGACTAGAACAATTCAAGGTTAGGTTGAACCCAAAGAAGTGTGTGTTTGGAGTCACCTCGGGAAAGCTCTTAGGCTTCATTGTATCAGCAAATGGGATTGAAGTGGATCCTACTAAAGTCAAGGCCATCATGGAAATGCCACCGCCAAAGAATCTCACTCAACTATAGTCGCTACAGGGCAAGCTACAAGTAATCCGTAGGTTCATATCACAACTGGCAGACAAGTGTCAACCTTTCAGTCATCTCCTACATAAGAACATTCCATTTAGGTGGGATGAGAAATGCGAAGAGGCATTTGGCAAACTGAAGGAATATCTTATGAACCCACCTATCTTGATGCCTTCTATCCAAGGAAAGCCGCTGCTACTTTACATATCTGCTACGCCAACAGCTCTTGGGGCACTCCTAGCACAACAAGATTATGAGGGTAAAGAAAGAGCTATCTACTACATCAGTTGTACATTAGTGGGCTATGAACTGCAATACTCTCAAATAGAAAGATCATGTCTTGTTGTGGCTTTTGCTTCCCAAAAACTACGACACTACATGCTAGCACATCTAGTCAAACTTATTGCAAAGATAGATCCACTGAAATACCTATTAAGCAAAGCAGCTCTAATAGGTTGCCTAGCCAAGTGGGTGATGCTCCTAAGTGAATATGACATTGAATATGTAGATAGAAAGGCTATCAAGGGACAAATCATTGTTGATCAGTTAGTAGAAGCACCACTATAGGATAACACACCAATGATATTTGAGTTTCTAGATGAATCCTTATTTAATATCACAACACACTCATGAAAGATCTACTTTGATGGCTCCTATACAAACCATGGATCGGGGGTAGGAATCTTGTTGGTCACTCCTCACGGTGACACCATACCTAAGTCTTATCGTCTGTTATTTCCATGTACAAACAATATAGCAGAGTATGAAGCCTTAGTCATTGGTCTCAAAATGACAACATAATGGAAAATCAAAGAGCTACATGTCTATGGTGACTCTTAACTGGTGATCAATCAAGTCAATGACGACTACCAAACCAAAGATGAGAAGCTTATCCCATACAAGCACATGGCTGATGACTTTAAGGACTACTTTGTGATCATTTCCTTTGAGCAGATACCTCACATTGAAAAAAAAGCAGCAGATGCCATGGCGACCATTGCCTCACTCCTCAAGATCCCAGAGAATGAGTCATGGTATGAGTTCTTGGTGGAATCAATTCAGCAACCAGCTTATGATCATCCTGAAACCCACTCCATATGCCTATTAGTCGGATTTGATTCACCTTGGTATGGTAAAATTTACACTTACCTCAAGGACAACACCCTCCCACTTGACTTATCTTCAAACCAATGACAAACTTTCATCCGCTAAACCTCTCGTTATACCATTATTGATGACACCCTATACCAACGTGGTCTAGATGGTACTTTACTCCTTTGTTTAGAACGAGAAGAATCTCAAACTGCCTTACAAGACGTACATGAAGAGATTTGCGGAACACACTCTAGTGGTCCTTCCTTAGCTAAGAAACTCATGCGTTTGGGATACTATTGGCCGAACATGGAAATAGATTCATATCAGTTTGTGAAGAAGTGCAAGCAGTGCCAGATACACGGGAACCTGATACATGCACTTGCTCAAGAGATGATACCTTTAACGACACCTTGGCCCTTTTGTCAATGGGGACTCGACCTTGTGGGTAAAATCCACCCACCCTCATCCAATGGCCACAAGTTCATAATAACTGCCACTGAATACTTTACCAAGTGGATTGAAGCCATTCCCCTCACCACTGTCACAGGCAAGCAAATTTCCTCATTCATCCTTAATTATCTCATATGCAGATACGGAATTCCCTCATCCATTATCACAGATAATGGAAGACCTTTCAAAAACTAGGATGTGCAAGAGCTTTGTGACAGATTCAAAATCCAACACCGTTTCTCCAAACCCTATTACCCCCAAGGTAACGGCCAAGTAGAAGCACCCAACAAAACAATCTTGAAACTCCTCAAGAAGACAGTTAATGATGCTGGCTGTGATTGGCACATCCAACTCAATCCCGCTCTGTGGGCCTATCGAACCAGTATACACACTCCCATAGGTGCTATCCCTTACGCCTTTGTCTATGGATCAGAAGCCATTTTGACCATTGAGGTCGAGTTACTATCTCTAAGGGTATCATTAAAAGGTCTCATAACCGATGAAGAGTATAGAGTTTCCGGATTACAAGAGCTAGAGATGCTAGAGGAAAAGAGACATAAAGCCTTTAATCATCTCAAGGCATATCAACAAATGATGTCACGAAGCTACAACCACAGAGTCCGTCCAAGAGTCTATAAGGTTGGAGATCTAGTCTTAAAGAAAATCCCTGTAATCAATAGGATCGGGAAAAGAAAGGCAAGTTTAAACCCAACTGGCTTGGGCCTTATGTGATCATTGCTACCTATGGATCAGGGGCATATGTTGGCAACATCAGAAGGTGAGCTATTTAATGACCCAATCAATAGTATGCATCTTTGCCGGTTCTATACCTAAGAGAACCCCAATGTAAGGGGGCAGAAAAATACAAAAAATAAAAAAAATAGAAAAAGTACAAAAAAAATCATCCTTTGGTGAAAACCTAGCAAATAGGTGCCTTGGATAGGTACCATGATGAAAACCTGGCAAACAAGTGTCATGTGTACTTCTAGCATTCGTGCAAATAAAAGCAAGTGGTGAAAACCTAGTAAACAGGGGTTACTTGTGATAAACCATCTTCTCCATCTTTGGGAAACCAATCACCTTGTATCCATTCTTCCTTCAAATCGTGTCCCATCCAATCCATATCTATTCCATAATAAAAACCTAAATGATAACCTATCATGGATTGATACTCTATCTCTTTTGTCACCTTGTCAACCAAGGTCTTATCCAGTATCCTATCCACAGTGTCATCCTAGCATAGCGTCTGTCATCAGTATCATAGGGTCAACCCTGAACTACGTTGCCTCTGTGTCATCATGTAGGCAAGGCCATTGTCAATGCACCTCCAAGGCTCCACCTTTCCATCCATCCCATTTCTTGTCATCTATCCTCTAGTCCATCCATGGTCCAAGTCCCTTGAACTACGTTGCCTTTGCATCGTCATGTAGGCAAGGCCATTTAGCAATGCGCCCCCGAGGCACTAGGTTAGTCCATTAGGGTCTATTTTACCAGGCCGACATGCAAGCACAAGCAAAACTCGCTTCCTAAGCAAAAATCTTGACGCAAGGCATCAACCTAGCTAATGCAAAGCAAACAAGTACCCATGCACTCTAACTAATTCTATCTAAATTATGGAAAGAAAAACACGTCTAAATGCAAGGATGTTTTGTGTTTGTGATCAGGTTAACTTATAGAGTCTTGATTTTTGTTATTATGTCTTCCTATGCTACTCAAGGATGTCAAAAAATAGAGATTCTATGATGGGGCATAATCATTTTCTTTGTCTGTTGTTTGTGGATTAATCTTTAGTAATGTGATGCCTTGTCTAACGACATGATCGGCAAAAGATCATCGAGGACTTCAGAGGTCTAACATGAGAGGGGCAATCTTTGTCTGTTGATATGTAAGAAATACTCAGGTCATCTCGGTTCAATCATACCTCGATGCTTGTATTAACTTGCTAAATCAAAATCTATGTAAGCAATATTCAGGTCATCTCGGTTCAATTATACCTAGATGCTTGTATTAATTTACAACATTAGAAAAAGTACCAAAAAAATCACCCAATGATGAAATAAACACTTCAAAATACTTGCACCATCAAGATGTCAAAAGCAAAGCACCATTTGCATCCATTTTTACATCTATAAAAGCATCCATACCATATCCCATGCAATAAAAGATCCAAAATACAGAGTATCAATACAAATGAAAGTTTGTGAGTCTTTCTGCCAAGTCAGTCTTCAATCAATCTTCTATCTATCATTGTGTCATCTCTGTGTCGATTGAGTACATTTGGACATAACAAAAACATAGTATAGGTTGCATATCATATCACATGAGATAGTCATTAACATGATTAAATCATTTGCATACATAACAAGTGCATTAGATCATCCATATCCATTTGCATCATACATAGCATAGTCTCCACAGAAAAATCAAAAACATAGGTAAAGACATGTAGAGCATCGCATAAATTGCATCATCATATAGATTGCATGACACATTTTGGCATATCAGAACATCACATAACATCATATAAATTCTGTAAATTAGATAAACATCACATAACATCATATAAACATCTAAGTCTGCATTAGATAAACATCCCATGAGTAACATCATACAATAGAAACACATCCATAACATATAGCATGTACAAATGCATATAAAGATCATAAATAGCTGCATCATCATATAAATATCAAGTAAAACATGTCCAAATGTACAATATATCAAAGTCCACCAGGACCATCTCTTAGTCAATGTCATATACAGTGTATACATCTCAAAAAATAATGATACATGTCCCAAGTACAAAGGTGATACATATACATGTCATGCTATCTGAGCCATCAAAAAGTATGTACATAAGTGCCAAAGTCTGTACAAGTGTCAGCTAGCCCTACTTCCATGGGCCACTGCTTGCAGCGCTGCCCTCTCCATCCCCTCCTCTGTTGGCCCCAGACTACTGTGGGCCCATCACAGAGGCTCTTGATCGTGATCCTTCTGCCCTTTGTGCTATACCTGCCACAGACTGGCTCCTGAATCTAGGTGCCCTCTGGTTTGCTGGTACTACACCGTGGTAAAGACCCCTGTAATACTGAGTCTGGGCCTATGCCCTCAATAACTCTAATTGTACCTACGTAATCTGCACCTGTACCTGCTACACCTGTGTAACCAAGAATGCTGTGGCCCTGTCTATGCCCAACGCTACCACAACTGAGTCTCTCTCTACTCAGAGGGCCCACACCCTGGCCTCAGCTGCATCTTGCTCTCTCGAGATCTCTAACACATGGCCTACGTCTATCTCTGTCTGAGCCTCTGCCATCCTGAGTTGTGCCCTTAGCTGTCTAACCTGCCCCCTCAACATAGCAATGGCTCGCTCCTATGCATCTAGCTGCACTGGACCTTGAGGAACCTGTCCCTGTCCTTGGACTTGCTACTGGGGCACTTGCTACTAGACCACCTACTGTGGTGGTGGCAGCTGAACCTGCTGTGCAACCTGTGGCTACACTGCCTACTACTGGTAAGAAGATCCCTCCCCAGATCTCCTCCTCTGTCTCGCTCTGCCTCCCCCTCATCTATCTCCACCATCTCCCCCTCCTCCGCCTTCTCCTCCTCCTCCATCTCCACCATCTCCTCCATCTCCTCACCCTCCTCTCCTCCCCTGTCTCCTCCTCCTGTTGGTCCTGCCCTTGTCATCTGTATCCTCCTCTTCTATACGAGGAACTAGCTCTCCAGGCCCTGAGTATCTAGGAAATGGGTGCTCTGCGAACTACTCCTCGTAATCATATGTCATCCCTGCATCTGCAATCTCTCTCCTCATTGGCCAAGCCACATAAGGAGTCTGCTGGAACTCTGCCAATGCCTCCTCATAGGATGCCACTGGACCCCACCTAAACTGCTCTGCGTGTGTCCGTGCAAACTGAGCCTGCCCCTGTGGCATGTCCTGTCTCCTCCCAAACTATCTCCGCACTTTGCTGACAATCTATATCTTTAAGATAAATCAAGTCCTACCTATGAGCCACTGAGTCTGAAAGCAATATGGCAGCTCATCATCCTCATCATCCCAAGGCTCATAGTCCAGATATGGCTGCCAGATAACCGCATCTACGCCATCCAGCGCGTGCCTCCAATACTCTAGCTTTCCCAGCCTGTACTAGGAAATCACTCCTGGATATCCATAGCTATAGGGCTCTCCTCTTTACCTGGAAAACACGCAAATTGGTGTAGTGATGGCAATGTGCTCCCATAGAAAAAATTGCAACAAAGAAAAACCTGCTGATAAACTAGCACCCTTGTGGTATACCACCTAATGCATATCATGGTATAGGTGTGCCAATACATAGACACCCCAAGCATAGCGGGTGCCCTCTATGATCATCCTCTCCATGGTCCATCCCCATCCAATCGGGAACCCATGTGATCTCCTATCGGGGCATACAATGCCTTCGATCAGTTCTGCCACTATACCAGGGAAATGGTCTTAGTAATCATGAATATCCTGCCAGGAGATAACCTGACAGTCTAACTCAGGGTAATCAAATACCTATCTGCACTCTGCAAGCCCTGCATCCCACTGAGGATCGTACACCACAAGCTCACCCTGTATCGGCAAGGGTAGTATCCTGTAGACATCCTCAAAAGTCACCGTCATCTCGCCAGTCAGGAAGTGAAAAGTCCCATCCTCGCTATGGAATCTCTCCACGGTTGCAGTCAGTAAACTAAGGTTCGCACGAACCTTAGGCATGAAGCAAACGTAATCTAGGCCCATCGCGTCGAGAGCCTCTTGATCTATCTCCGTAAGCATATAGCACTACAACATCGATAGGGGAAACTACTCCCTCGACATGAGTATATCTCGAATGTCCTCCTGCAAGCACACAAGGCAATGCATCAACCTAAAGCTGCAAATATCCAGATCAACATATCTATAGAATCATATCAACTAACTTAACATATCAAATTGATAAAAATAACACACTACATCTCTTGACTAGATTCTTGCAATCTCAGAGATAGCTTATCGATTGATGCATCAAACAGGATGCCAATCAAGTCAATCTTGTTAAGTAAACTGACTATCTATATCATATGCGCTAAAACAGAAGGTAAGCCATTTCTCAGCAAATGCGCCACTTCTGGCAAATGCGAAGCAGCATTTCTTAAATGTGCTGACCCATATCACATGCACTGATCCATACCATATATGCGTAGCTAAATTGTATGCGCCGATTCCTATGTCAATTGCGCTCAATCCTCATGCATGCGCCGACCTATATCATGCATGCGTAGTTTTACAACCTAAATGCGCCGCAGGAAAATGGATGTGTAGTTCCGCATGTCATATGCATCAAACTGCGATCCTGTGCTTTTGTTTTACCAAATTTTGCCTAGCATTTATTGTGCCTATAATTGACCCTAGGTGAAATTTTTTGAGATACATACCAGTGGTCTTGCCTCAGCTGGCCGGTCGAACTGTTGGACTCACTCAAAGCGTTGCTCCTCGTGCAAAATGTCCATCCTAGTGCTGACTGCTCTATGCTCTATGCTCTCCTGAGCTCTTAAGGACAAACCAAACAAAGCCAAGTGTACAAATGACTTGTCTTGTGGACCTAACTCCTATTTATAGCATGCAAACCCTAAACTACTTGTGTGGCGACTATGACTACTTCCCTAGCCCTTTTCTTCCCGTTTCTCCGAAACATATCTTGTTTTCTTCAAACCTAACCTATTCTTTCACCTTCTTCATCGTGAGATTGTCCCTCTCACGTCCTTCTGCCTTCTTCCCGTCTAATCTCCCGAGGGGGCATCCTGTTGTCATAACCTATACCAGGGGCAAACTGGGGCATGTATCATTATCAGAAAATCTATTCTTTGAAGCAACGCTATAAACTACATTGCATCAAAAAGGGGCAAAATGTATACGCCTAAAAATGACATGACTTTGCCCAAATAAATATTCTTAATATTTATTTAAATCAAATTCCTCTATCAATAAATAAATAAACAAATTTATTTATTTGATTCATAATTCTCCCAACAATTAAATAAAATCAATTTATTTAATTAAAATTCTTAAAATTCTTCTAATTCCTCGAACAAATTAAATAATATCAATTATTTAATTAGTTCTCCCAAATTCATTCTAAATTAAATAATATCAATTATTTAATTGTTTCTTCCAATAATATCTTCTCTAAATTTAAATAAATCAAATATTTATTTAAGTTGTCTATTTCTTCTAAATTGAGTTATCTCTAAATATAATTCAATCCTTGTGCACATGCAATTGAATATTCTAAATATTTAATTGAGATAAAATATCTTCTCATCCTCATGCAGTTTCCATCTTCTAGTTCTATTCTCTTAACTGATTAATCTATTCTTTTAATTGATTAATCTCTTCAGTTAACTCATTCTTCTATTTTATTAATTCCTCTCATGCAAAATAGAGAAAGACACATGTCTTCTTTCTATTCGTGCACATCCTCTCAACCGTTCTATACCGTTGATCTTCTCATTCTTTCTATACCATTGATCTTGTGTTTCTCAAGTCTATAAATTAAACCCTATTCCTCCATTTCATTCTTCCAAGCCTTCAATATTGTTACTCTGCAGGAATTACAATGCACCTTTGGCACCCACATCATTCCTTTTGCTTGCGATCAACTTGCTACCATATCACTACCATTGTTGTGAAGCTCATCTTCACTACAAAGCACTATCATAGCCATTCTCCATTGACAATATTGGAATATCAAGGAAGTGCACTCTCTGAGGGCCTTATTAATACATGCAAGATCGATTGAGATAGGTAATCAATGGAAGCTATGAAGTATTGAGGTTTAGAAAGGTTTTTCGTCTTTGTTTGTGTGATTTTGATTATTTCCCCTTTCGTTGAGTTTTGGGTATTATTGATATTGATATATTGATTATTCATGTTTACTCCAATTTTCCCTTAACACATATTATTGATTTTAAATCCAAAATAAATATTTTTCCACAAAACATTATACTTAAATTATTAGGGACCTACATGTTGCGGATATGGTTTATATGAATACATATGAAAAATAATCTTGTTTTCAATTCTCCAACTATTAATTGAAGGCTTAGTCCTAGTCCTTGTATCTAATCTCTAGCTATTTTTTTTACAAGTGTTTTGGGTATGTGAGGCACATTTGTTAAAATGTTGTACTATATATAGTTTGTAAATGTATTAGGTAGGGAATTCCCAATCAAATTGCTTATCTCAAAGTACTTATCTATATGTAATCTTGACTAGATACATAATCTTGATGAGTACCTATGAATGAAATTTTGTCTAACTATTATGTGGGGGCTTGAAATGTAGAAGCTTTGGAGCTTAGTCTTCAATACTATCATGCCCAGGATTTTACACATAACTTCCATTATCCACAGAGATAAAATTGATTAATTAGGAAGGAAAAATCTAAATTCTAAATAATAGCACTTGGTCATTTAACTCGATACTCGGGTTAAGCAATTAAACAATTAAATTTACATAGCTAATCTTAATTGTTTAATATTGACTTAAGAATAGAGAATTTTGAATTCGAAATAAATACTTCAGTATTCATCTAACTTGATAGGATCCTAGAATTCAAATAGTTATAAAATTGTACTGAGATTTAAGGAAGAAGTATAATTGAAGAGCTCAAAAATTAAACCTAGCTACCTTGCAAGAAAAGAATACACCCAAACAAACATACCAAATAATGTCATCCCTTTAGGCCCTTTCACTTTGCCTTGCACCATACCAGAATGACTTTCCTTGTCTCCTGTATCCTATGCCCCTATATAGCCCTTATTTGTACAACTAGATAAAGGAGTCTGTCTTTCAAAATATCATAATCCGGTTAGGTATCCGATGTATGAAATAAAGACAACATAGGACCTAAGGCTAGACCTAGGCCTCGAGGGCTCATCCAAGATGGCCTTGCCTACATAACATGATTAGAGGCTTAGTAGTTCGCTTGATAAACTTTCAACCCCAATTTAGTTGACAAGTCAAATAGAATTTATTTATTGTTGGAACAATAACTAGCTTTAGACGAAATCCAAAACAATAGTTAAGATCTCTTTTCCAAGCCATAAAAAAGATACAACATCAGATGGACTACAATTACAAAATACAAAAGATGATAATATCTACAAAGTATTATTATTAATTACTGAAAAAAAGTCTAAGCACTTTTAGGTTGGGAGTAGGGTTGAGCACCTCAAAAAAAATATATGTACTTAAGTCAACTATATTTATCTAATTAGTTCCATGCCAAAAATTAAAAAATCCAAGAGCAAGATATTTTACATCTAAACTTAATATAAATTAAATCATACTACTGATAGTAAAAAGATAAAATGACTATAATGATTTTGACCAGGCTAGAAGACAAAAGGGATTTGATTACACAATCTTGGAGCTATTTTAGACTTAACACTATACATATTTGTGAACTAAGAAAGATGGAAGATAGTAGCTTCCACTAAAACAAAATCGAGACTTAGTTGAAATCACAAGAGGTTCATACCCTTTTAAATGAACTTCTGAGTTTGCAGTCATGATGAAGACAATAGATATATATTTTTCTATTATCATTCAAGGACACATTCCATGCTATCTAATAGTGCAAAACATGATTGATGGTACAAAAAAACTATGCTCAACTATGAAGGAACTTAAACAAAATATCATTGTAACCCACAATTATTTATAGAAGTGTGCAATGGATAAATGCATAGAGAATGGATTATGCTTAGCTGTCACACCCTGAATTTTGTCTGGATTTTACTTTTTACTTGTATGTAATTAGTAGACAATTTTGCATGGATTAATGATTTGATGTTATGTGGAAAATATCAGGATAAATCACTGAAATCATAAGTTAATGTTTATATTTTTAGAATTTAGACATGTGATTTTATGTTGTCATGATTAATTATTCATAAGGTATATGGATTGACTAATGATACACTAATCCCAGTTTGGTGATTGTAAGTTGTAATCAAGAAATAGGTTTCCGCCCTCTGAGAAAGAGAGGGAGAGCATCATCAGAGAGAAGAGAATAGATGTTTGGATAGAACGGATTGGTTTCCATCTAAGTCTTGTGCTTATAATGATTAGTGAACCCTTGTCAAGTTTGGTAAGTTGTGTTCGACCCAAATAGTTTAAGTTTTGTTTTGACTCGACAATCATCAATTTGTTGTCAACATCCATTAACGTAAGTTTTGTTGTAAAACCAAGTCTAGATAGAACAACCATCGAACAAATATGGTCGATAGTGGTTATCTTCTTTACTTGAGATGAATATAGGTTATTTTAGTAGTTAAACTACCTATTTTTAGTTAAATTTGATAGGAGTATCATTGTTAGTGTATACCTTTAATCTATAGGCATAAACATTTGTAATTAAGCCTACTTAGGCGTATTGGCACATGTTCATTTGAACTTGTCAAAGTAGTTGGAGCTGTTTTGAGAGGTGTCAACTTGCATCGACACATCACGCTATGTTTGTGGGAGGTTACTCACCACAACTCCATGTAGAGGAGTCATATCCTCTTTTCATGGAGAATCAGGTACCTAACAACTCTATTTATACTCTCCTTATTGGCTAATACAAACTAATCGATTCCATTGCAATTCGTGTGCTTGTTAGTCTATTCCATGATCTTGGTTTTCTACATGGTATCAAATCTTCTTGGATTAGTTTCAAGCTGTTATTTGCTTGTTGTGCTACTCGCCCCCATTCATGTCGAGTACAATCTGTGAGGTGTTGTTTTTTAAATTGTTTGTTTAGTTTTTATCTATTAACTGTGTGAGTTTTTGTTTGGGCTTCGAAGAGGACAAAAGACGCTTATTGAGAAGGCTCGACACCTAAAATACCTGTGTCAAATCTATCACAATTTTGCCCATTGTATTTTTTCTGATTTCATATGTTTTCAATACCCTAACATGAAAAGGATGAAAATAGATAATACCCACATATAATAATGACTAGATTTATTACCTAGATAAAACCCTTATTCTCATTAAATCAAATCTAATTACATGCATAGATGTTTCTGATTAATACAACTTCATAATCTGAGTGAAGTTGCAAAAAGCACCAAGCCATACCTATGAAGGGCTCTAATGGAGTGTTGCAGACTTGTCTATGAATAGTTAGGTATGCTGTATTAGACCTTCGATTCTTTCCTCTGAAATATGCAAACCTCTAATGGTTGGATCTGATTTCTAGTATGCAGTGTTGTAACAATGTTGTGAGATGAAATAGCTTTGGGTTAGCATCCAAAGTTGGAAGATTCCAAGGGTTTCATTCTGAGCTTTTGTGAAGTAAATCTCCAATGATAATTCCTCCTCAAAGCCCTTGATGCCTTTAATATCCTCCAAAAAGCCAACGACCCTCACAAAAAATCCAGTGATCCCCTTTAGAGATCATGTTTCTATTTCCAGTTTAGTTGCCTAGTAGAAATGTAGTCTTCACTTAAAGTGGCCCCACTAAAAAACCCAATGAATAATCAAATACTTTTAAACTGAAACTATAACTTTTGGGGCTCAGATTTAATTATTCTCCTATTCCCTTATTAAACATTTAATTTTCTAACCTTCAGGAATGGAAAGGCTAGAAATTTCCCTTTTGATTATTCACTATGCAGAAAGGAACATTACAACACCTGTATTGGAACCAGGGTCTGCACAAAGGCTGACCCACGACCCCATCTCAACGTCGGCCTTGCCCTCATCGATTTCTAGGCACAGGGGTGAAGGCCGACCATTGGCTCCACCACACACTCGGTGAAGACAATTTTGGCGTCTCAGAGGTGCCTTCACATTGGCGACCCACGACGTCTCTCACACAGGTGACCCATCACACACCCTCAAGGTGCTTCGTACCTCTCTCACAGCAGCTCCATGACATGGCAAATCATGACCTGTTCCTCTGTGGCCCAGGTCCTCATGCCTACACACAACAGCGCCCTTTATTTTTTTTTTGCGATGGCTGTCAATGTTTTTAGCATGAATAGAAGCACTGTTCAACTGACCTAAGAAACTAGGGGGTGATGTTAGTGAGGGGAAGGGGGAACCAATTTAAATTTGTAGCCCCTAGTCACATGGGGTTTTAGCCCCTGGTTGTGCACAACCCAAGGGGGCTAACTTAGAATCAAGTGCTTCTTTTTTCAAAAGTGATTTTTTTTTGTCATGGATCCAACTAGCATAAAATCGCATTGAAATTATAAAGTGCCTATTTATGTTCTTTTGGGTGACCTAAAGCACTCCTTCTATAAAGTGCCAAATTTAGGGGGGGATACATAATCAAGGGGGGATAGTCTTGTGTGTTCATTTTTTACATTGTACTAACTTTATAAAGTGTCACTTTAAGAGGGAAATTAATCAAAGAGTAATCACGTGGACACTCAACTTATAAAGTGCTACTTTACATAAAGTTCAATTGGGGGGTCACCTAATCTGGATTGCCTAATGTGTTTACTTTCTTTTGTCTAGACGAATTAACTTGTTCTAATCATGGGATATGAAACTAACTCTTCTGTAAACAACCTAAATAAGGGAAACTATAAGTCCTGGTGTGAAGGCATTCTAAAACACCTCAGGTTCAATAATCTCATACCCCATCTATATGGAGTTGTCCCTAAACCTAATAAACAATCTCAGAAGGCTAAGTGGTTTAATCATCATGATCACATTGTTGGATTAATGAGTTTACATATTCCATATGCTGCTTTGTATGCCATCATGGATCAAAATTTGGGAGATATATGCAGACTCGAATGTTTCTCCATTCCCACATGATCTTACTTTGATCACAACTCACATCCCTAATCATGATACATAAATAGAATGTTCCAGTGACATAAAAGAAGTCATCACTCCTACTATTGCTTCATTAGACTCCAGACTCGCTTCTTCAAAAACTTCTAGTGCTTCTTTGCAACAGAATATCAATCTTCCTAGAATTGCTGATTGGGACAAATTTCTACCTGGCATGACTTTTCTGTTTGTAGAATCCTACATTGCTGACTTGGAAGCACACATTGAGGACATCTGTCTTCTCTTCGATGATAGTTTCGATGAAGCTACATCTCCATTGTCTACTTTAGATATTCATGCTCTACATCATCCTACACATGGTTCTGGATCATCATCATCCTCATCTATTGCGCATGCACCTGATTTGATTATGGCATCCTTCAGCATTGACATGGGGACACTTGAGCACTCTTGGAAGGCATCGACATGGGCACCATCATCCTTGGATCAGCTTCAACATGATTCAAGATCATACATATATCTTCTCGCATCGGAAGATATTCTACATCTTCAGGTGATTTCATTTCTTCCCAAGGGAAGGAACATTGTTCAACATTCTTGGATCTACATCTGCATCCTTTGTCAACAATCTAGCATAAACATAGTAGGACATGTATTATGGGGGTCTCATAGACCTTCTATCATTTTATCTCCTATGGGGGGAATCTTATATTATACTTAGTGAAAGAAGTAGTACTTCTTCATCTGTATAATTTCTCTCTTTTTGGAGGATAGTTTTTTCCCACTGGGTTTTCTATCTTTCTCTAGTTTTGGTAGATTGTATTGCACTTGAGTACCTTATCAGGCTTCATGGTCGAGACTCATTTTTCTTTTTCTTTGTACATGGGTACCTCACCGGGCTTATAGCCGAGACCCATTTTTCATAATACTCACCTAAGCTATGCTTAAGGGGGGGTGTTAAAGTATACTTGTAATCTATAGGCATACACATTTGTAATTAATCTTCCTTAGGTGTATTGGCACATGTTCATTTGAACTTGTCAAAGTAGTTGGAGTTGTTTTGAGAGGTGTTGACTTGCATCAACACCTCGTGCTGTGTTTGTGGGAGGTTACTCACCACAACTCCATGTAGAGGTGTCATATCCTCTTTTCATGGAGATTCAGGTACCTAAGAACTCTATTTATACTCACCTTATTGAATAATACAAACTGGTCGATTCCATTGCAATTCATGTGCTTGTTAGTCTATTCCATGATCTTGATTTTCTACAATCATTATGTCAATCTATTATTTTGACGTTAAGCTATTAAAGAGGCTTGAACTTACTTTGACCCCATTCTTATATTCTATTTTTTTTATAGGAGCAATATATGTATACATTTTATTTAACGATAATATGTTGTTATTATCTATTGTTTTGATCTTTAGGTTAAACCTTTTCTTTTATGTGGAAGAGCATTAAGTGGAATTTAATTTTATACCACCACTTGCTCTCATGGACTTATAACTTATAACCTCCTCAATGGATAAAAGGAGAAGTTATTCAACTCATGGAGTGGTCTTAAATAGCCATTATCTCCATCTTTGTATGCATGTCGATTGTGAGTAAGATGAGGTACTTTTTCTTCCTAGTGCTCCATGATAGTATGGATAGATGGATTCTATTAAAAAGGATAGACCATTAAAGTTATGGGTATGAAAAGAAGTTTGTGGTTAAGCGACAGATAGTGCTGAAGATTAAGGAGGAGCAATGCTTGATAGAGTCAATATACTGTGTTATTTTTAGTGGGGAAACTTACACAGTGATTTTTGTGTTATCAGTGTGATCTTTAAGCTTATTTCACAACAAGGATAACATAAGAGATAAGTGAATTTGTTACCAAAACATTTGTTTCATTCACTCTCTGCGATAAGATATTCTTTGTAAACTTGCATGAATGATTTTATGTAGATTCTTTTAAGAATATGCAAGCAAACAAATTAGGATCTTAGTGGTATGAAAGCACAAATTGATTAGAGGATAGTATTATCTTTGTGATACGTATTGTTGCAACACTCTAAGTGTATGATTTGTATGAGCTCGAAGTCATGATTGAGAGATATTAACATTCTTGCTATTTAAACTGGATAGATCATATATTGGGATGTTATTGAAAACACTATCTTTCCTAGTTTTTAGATGCTCTTGAACTTTTAGAGAGATCTGTTCTCTGTCAAAACACATAAATATATATTGTTGTAAACTTTTGTTATTCTTTTTCACCATGTCATCAAGATTGTAGTGCAACATGTGATAAATCTGTTTGTAGGTAGACACTTGTTATGGTATAAAGGTTAGGAATAACATAGTTATTTCATAAGGATTCGTGTCTGAGAACAATAGTTGTTATCTCTATTAGTATTCAAGTATGTATAGGATGTAATTATTGAAGTAGACCCATGAAAACTTTACAGTTTTTACTTTGTGGAATGAAGAAAACAAATCTCTTTTGAAACTTTAGACTTAGGGACTAAACCAGTGAGTTGAGATGAAAATGGTTTCATATCTCAAATGTTCTATTTATATATAAGCCTTGTTGATTATTTCATAAGATTTTGTGATAAGTTTTCTATTATTGATGAATATCTTAAAGATATTATTACCTCTAGACATGTCTTGGATAGTGGTCTGTTATCATTTATGCAATGAGGATAGAAATATCTCTATATTTAGAGATGTTTGTCATGAGTTTGTAAACTTATTCTATGGGGAGAGTTCATGAATTTGAGAAAGACCAAGAGATTAATGATTTTATTATAGAAAACACCAACATAGCTATATTGAAAGATAGATTTAATAGATAACATAGTTATGGAATTTTGATAATTTTTAAAGATTATATATATGCAAAGGATATAAGAAAGTTTTTCTTGATAGTTTAATGATTGGGTTAGAGAAAGGGTCGAGAAACCATAGATTAAGATATTGTCACTAGAAAGAGTCTAAAGAAGCTTATTGATAAAGTTTAGAGATTTCATGTTAGAGTGGAAATATGATTTATAGTACAAAGAATGCTTAATTCTTGACTTTGTGAAGAGTTAAATCTTTTGATCTTATACATTATATATATATATCCTAGAATCGGGATTAAAATTTCTAAGTCAGATTGACTAGAAATTGAGTTTAATTAAGACAACTGTAGGATGAGATAGTTTCCAAGTTGAGTTAGAGGTGTGTGAACACATGACTACATTTATTACAAAGGTCTTTTTATAATGAAACTTTGGCCAAAGTGATACATTTGTCTTTGCATGCATTAGAAGGCATGATTTGTTAGAGTGATCTGGAAGTTTGTCTAGAGTTGTAACTCAGATAACAACTTGTTGGTTCTTTATGTCTATACTCTTCGTGATGGTCTGTGGTTGGAGGAAAACCACTTGGATGATGCTTAGTTGAGTGATTCTAGATGTAGTGTACTCTATGATTGACTTATGATTGTCAAACTTTTGTAAACTTGTTCATTTTGCTAAGTGCATAATATTTAAAAATTTAAAGTGAAATGATCTCACTATGATTTATCTTTGTATATATGTAGTGAATTTCAAGGTGAAAGATATTGAGAAAAGATATAAATATTTATTGTGATTATGCAAATGATGAAAAAAAAATTGCTTGCGTTTATTTTCTAATAATATGAGAAAGCATATTACATTAGCTGCAACCAAAGAGAAATGCTTTAGACAAAAGCCCATCTAATTTATGAAGATATAAACATAAGAAGGGCTTAAATTTGACAGTCAAGCAATTTTTTTATGATAGTTATCTATTCAATGGTACCTTTAAAATACTATGACATACTTTAGTATAAGTAAAAACTAAATATATATATTATCATAATCTTATATAAATTTTGACAGTTTGTCCAAAATCTCTCCTTTCATATGATACAGTCTTTTCAAAATTTCAATTGTATTTTACAACTAATTTAAAACACTATGACATACTTTAGTATAAGTAAAAACTAAATATATATATTCTCATAATCTTATATAAATTTTGACAGTTTGTCCAAAATCTCTCCTTTCATATGATACAGTCTTTTCAAAATTTCAATTGTATTTTACAACTAATTTAAAACACTATGACATACTTTAGTATAAGTAAAAACTAAATATATATATTATCATAATCTTATATAAATTTTGACAGTTTGTCCAAAATCTCTCCTTTCATATGATACACTATTTTGAAAAATTCAATTTATTTTACAACTAAAGTGCATAAATACAGTGAACACAAGTGCATCATTGATTTAGAACTATAAAATCAACAAAGAATGATTTATAACAAGAGAAGCATTGCATCATGTTTCTGCCATTGTAATGTTGAATAAAATGAATGACATTGTAATTGATTAAGGTAAAGATTGATTGCCTTGCCTTTTATAGACTGTTAAATGCATGGATAGCTGTTATCATATATATGGTTTATATCTTGTGTTTTGTAGACAGAAATTTTCAATTTTTTTGTTGTTGTGATAGTTTTCAAATTCATTGCAAAAAGTGGAACTAATGTTAGTTACAAGTTTCAATTGTGTATACATTTTGGAATATTGAAACCTCATTCTAGTGCCTCTAGGATTGGTTTGGGGAATTATTGGCATGGTTGTTTTAGGCACTTTCTCACTCTATGCCAATTTACTGCTTGCAAATATGTATATTATAGATGGCCAATGCTTTAATTTGGTGAGTACTTAAACACTCACCCTTGTAATATAGATTATATACAGAACTATGTGACTTGTATGTGACTTGTTTGCTCTGGAACTGATTGAAAAATAATAATATTATTACATTATTTCTTGAGTTTGTAATATGAATACAGTTTGCCAACTCTGGTTTTTTATAGACATAATATAATTTCCTTCTTTCTTTTTTGGTTCTAACAAATCAAATCACAGGAAATCATCAATGTTTGTTTCTATAACTACATAATTTGATTATTTCTTTAACTACATAATTTAATTAGAAAATATGGAGGGAAAATAGAGGGATTAATTTATATCTTGAATGTATGATTGTGAAATCTACCCAACTCAGACAAAACCATGAAAAGTAATTTGAAGGTTTGGGTTAATCAACAAAAATTGAATCTTTTGCCCCAATGCATCAATGCTGTAAGATATGCCACAAGAATGTACATTTTAAAGGGAGGCTGCTCAAAAAAATGGACTTGCCTTACCTGCAGAAGCAATATGCAAAGAAATCGTATACTATATACTGCAATGATTGTAACATGTAGGAAATAAATGGCATAGTTGAAACCATTAATTACCAAACAATAGATTAAAAAGCAGTCCATGTTTCACAATCCATAAGTAATATGGCACTCATGGAAATTGTGCCATGTAAAAATTAATTCGTGGAGATTGCGTTCTCCACATCCATACCATGGGTTGACTGAATTCGGCTCAGTGAGAAACATCATGAGATCCTGAACCTGCCAATTGTATAATGGGGGTGGGCAGAGGCCGATGCTGCACCAGCTATTTATATCAGCTAGCAATTGAAATGGGTAAATACGACTCCATGGTAAACCCAATTATAATAGACAAGACTCAGGGTAGGGGAAAACCAAGAGCATAACTAACCAAAAGACAAATTAATGGTGTAACCCACATAAATTCATTAATGTCCACATAGTTTCAAATCTTTTGCAATTTTGGAATTGAATAAGATAGCCTAAAGATTAAGTAAACGCAATACAAATGTTTATTTGCAGCAAACACCTTCACCCCGTTTCATGCCCAAGGTTGCTGGTGAGGAAATAGTTGAACATGTCTACCAAGGCATTTGCAACCACAACATCTGACAAAATTCCAATATCCTTTATGCTTTGATGGATGTGCAGCACCTATATTTTACTTGTAATATAAGAAAGCACGTGAACCATTTGACAAAATTCCTCAAGCAAATGTGCACAAATTGGATTTTTTAGAAAGGCTTTGAAAACTTTCAGGCAAATGCAAATGGCGGGTGTAAAGTCAAGCTCTAAAACCTTTTGCCAGTGTCCTCCCTTCCTATGCCAGAATGGCAACTTGGGAAGAGATTATGGAGTTCCATCAAAGCATCTAGCCGAAGAACTTATGATTGAATCAGGCAGTGATGTCAGTTGATCTGAGTGAAGATCTAGAATTGTGAGGTTTTCAAGGCTCGCCACCGCAAAATTTGCTTCCATTTTAGCACACAGATTCCTCAATCAGATAAAAGTGAGGAAAACCATGAGTGATAGTAAATAAGCCTGTAAAATTCGCCATAAAGATTCCTGCAAAGAACCTTTAATTGATCTTTGTTACCTCGAGGTTGTTATTAGAGAGATGAAGCTTGACAATTGTGGAAGACAATTTCTGGAGAGAGTCTGGCACCGCTGCTGCGATTCTTCTCGGTTTCTTGCACCGGCGATTTCTTCTCGGCTTCTTGCGCTGGCAATTTCTTCTCCTCCGATGGCTTTATGTTGCTCTTCGGTGATCCCCTTAGGGTTTTTCCATCAACTAGGAGACTGTCGTAGATTTGGTGTAATTCTTGTAGGTGAATCATAGTCTTATGCAAGAGGCTTTCCTTTTCTGCGTCCTTTTTAGCCTGAGACTCCATGGCTTCCTGCGCACATACAGAAAAACTCTCACTTTCAAGAAAACCAGCTGTTCTGCCACCATTATTGAAAGCTATTTACAGATAATTAAACTATTGGAATTTAACTATATGATTTTGAGTCGAAAATGTTACTGTAAAAGGAGAAGAGTTATTTCTAATAATTATGAACAATCAAATGTTGTTGAGGGAAAAAAGAAAAACTTTAAAATGCGAAATCTTTGCTCTCATGAAAAGAATCCAAAATTCTTTTGACATTCAAGCAACCAAAAAAACGTAAATTTGTAAAAAGTAAAATTCTCTGATATTAAGCAGGAAATAAAAAAGGCTTAAATTTATAACAGAAACAGGCGCCTTCAACCTGTAAGCAGAAAAAACTAGAGACAAACTTCCTACAATTTATAGTATTTCGTATGCCATTTAGTACCCTGAGATTTATTTAGAATGCAATTTGGTACTGAAAGGCCGTCCATGGAGTACAAGGCAGTTGAGAAAGTCTTGAATTAACATTCTGTTGGATTTTAGGAATCCATGGAGTCGAATTTTGATCCAACAGATTCACAAACCCCGTAGCAGAAACGGCAGAAACTCCATCAGGATTCACAAATCCCACGGAATCTGAGCCCTCCATTTCTGAATTCTTGGCTTCAATGGATTCATTGAAATTTTCAAGCTTCATCTTTTGATCCTGCAAATCCATGGACTTGGAAAGGTGAAAAGCGGTAAAATGTTTGCTCTTTTGATGTCGCGCATGCTTCCTCCGAAGCATCTTGCAGTTCTTGCAGAAATGTCGTGGCTGATTTACCTTATAATTGTTGAAGTAGTAAAATTTCGGCTCCAAACAACTTGATGGCGAAATTGCGCGTTCCATCAACATTTGCAGAGCTTGTACCTGTGCCAGCTGGCCAGCTAGTCAACTTGGTACTTGAAGTAGATAAAAATGAAAAATTTAGAGTTTCAATTATATATGAATTTTAATATATTTAAAAAATAAAAATTCTATTTTTCACTATTACTAATCATTTAATTGACTAATAGCAAAAGAGCTAAATTGCATTTATTAAATCAGTAAATAAAAAAATTAAATTTCAATTTTAAGATTTTGCCAAATAAATTTAATACTGAATTCCTATTAATCAACTAAATTAAATTAATTGCATCACATGGATACATTATTAATCCTGCCAAAGGCAGGAACTAATAATGAAAAACTAATAATGAAAAGCCAAACTATAGCCCCCATTTCTACAATTAGAGGGGAAAAAGGCATACCAAGTGATGTATTTCTTCTCCAATGAGGGAAAGCATAAGGGTGACGATGAATTGAGACTCCATGTTTAACCTCCACTTCCAATATTTAAAATAACGAGTTTCGAAGATAGCAGGCCGACAAGCAAATGGGGTTGAATTTCTCTAACTTGTTCAACCCTTGGAAAGTCTATGTTTTATAAACGAGAACTAATAAGGTGCTCACCTGCCCAAACTAAATGTGAAAGATACCTGGATAAAGATAAAACACCTGATGCGAAAGCAAGGTAATTGAAGCTAAGATGTACAATAGAAGGAATTATGATGGTGATAGAGAGAAATTTTAGGGTAATTTAAGCAGGGCAAGTGAAGCCAGGCGTTAGTTGAGATAGAAGGAGAGAAAGACCCTTAAACCCTTAAATTCACCTTACTAGCTAGAGGACCATTTCTCTATATCGATGTAAATGTACAATAGATACTAAGCACCCGATCCTCTTCGAAAAGATCAGGTTTAATCAGAATTTATTCATCTTCTTCGATGGATGAAGTTGCACCATCGTACCAGAAAACATGCAAAGCATAAACTGTGTACTAAATGTATGAACAATGCCGATCATATGGCATAAACGATTAAGCAGAATCCATGAAGTATTGTGCTCTCTTCCCCCAAAAAAACATTCCTTCCAGATCACCCACCCAAAAAGAAAAAAATCATTTCAGTGATAATCATTCCAATCCTAAAGTGGAAAGAAATAAACGCATCATAATTCCTCCTATAAAATGGTAACTGCAAGAAATAAAATCTTATTTGCCAAAAATCATCTTTCTATACATGTACACAAGTAAGAAAATATCTAAAAATGAAGTATTAGTTTTCTTCTCTTTCTAATATTAAACTCAACATAACTAAATATAAGAAATATTCTATCTTTCTTATTTATTCATTTTCCAAAATTGAATAATTAAAACTAATTATTGTACAAATTTCAATTGTGAACTGGTATATTCAAATGGCTGGGCTTAAACAGCACACACTAAGCTTTGACTTGCTTAGGTGGCTGGTGGGCCCTTCTCTTATTGACACATTAACAAAACAGAGTAAGAGAAAGGGCCCACCAGCCACCTAAGCAAGTCAAAGCTTAGTGTGTGTTGTTTAAGCCCAGCACATTCAAATCAATCTTAATTAAAATAATTATAATTACTAAATCCACTATATTTCTCTTTTTATTTTATTTTATTTTTCTACAAGATATTGGATATTTAAAAATAAGTAAAATAAAGTAAATAGATTCCAAGCACTAAATAATTAATTACCATCAAATGATCAAGGTAGGTATATTTTAGTGAGTCAAGGAGAATATTGTGAATTAAAGATTGAATAGGGAATGCAACATTTTTTTTAGTCCCACCAAGTGAATTTTCTATTTTCTAACTTAAACATTTGTTAAAACATAGAAAATTCACTTATGTAGAGATGTTAAATATTTTACTTGCCACTAAAATAATATTGCTTTGTATATATTAATGTAATTTTTGAGTTGAGATTGGTAGACAAATAGAGGATGTTCAAATATTTTAGTGGCTCTCATTAAAGAATATATTTTGTTTATGCTAAGAAGGTAATATTAGAGCCATGTGGAGGAACTGTAATTATATAGGTTTGAAGTTAAATATTTCTATGGAAATATTATTGTTGCTTTATTCATTTTTAAAGTAGGTCATTGTAGGAAACTAATGTGGGCAGAGGTTTTTATTTTATTTTATAGTTTTGGAACCTAATCAAATTTTTTTGTTCCATGTCAAATACAAAATAATATTTTTGTTATTCATAATTGAACAAAATGGAGGGTGTATAAGAAAATTTAATTTTTCTTCTTATTAGCACATATGCAATGGTGAGGATTGAAACATATGTTACATGTGTGGAAGATCTAGACAATAATTATTTTCTATGTTTTATTTAAGGAGAAGGGATCTCTCATGTACATTTGTATATAGGGATTCCTACAAAGTGGTATTGGTGATCAAACAAAGTATGTTAGAACTAGAAAGGTTATAAGAAATATTTGTGTAAGGCCTAGTGAAGGATTTGCAAGTACCAACGTGTAATTAATTGAGACCTTTGTGGCTTCATCCTCTATATGTTGTGCTCCCACCTCTCTCAACTACATGGTTGCCACAAAGAAGATTCTTTCTAGATTATAATGGAGACAATGAACATTCAATTACAACAAGTGCAATGAGAACATATATGAGTGGATGGTTTTTGTTGTTCTATTTAATGTAAGAATTTCTGTTGAATTTATGCATGAGGAGTAGTAATGGTGCCTAACTCAAGCCAACAAGATGATGAGGGTACTATGTACAACAATTTCCATGAACATTATTTTTTCTCATAAGGCCTTGAGTTGTACATATGCTCTTGTTGTAAATAATATGGACCCAACTTTGGATACAAATGTGGCTTATGCCCTAGTTTTATATACTACATAAGGCATGTGCCACCAAGACTAATGAGAATGAGCATCCCTTTTACAACAACCAACTACTTCAGTTTTTCCCCAAAATACACCTTCAACACCACTACATATGGTTGTGGAGAGGAGCTAAGAGGGTTCATATTTGAATCCCCTTCTTATGATTTGAGGCTTCTTCCATTATGTATGGTGCAACTTCCTAATTTTTTTTAGCTATGATAGGAACCAAGCAACAATGCTTATTTTGTTTTAAGATGACTCACAAACATGTTTTTATTACCTTGGTTGTGGTTTGTGCCTAACTTATTTTGCATATTGCCTTCTTGTCTTTGACCTCACACATCATTGCACTCATTTGAATGCTTATATAAAATAGCAATTCTAGAAGGGTTGTACCACCAATTTATAGTTTATCAACTCTTTGAGTCATCTTAAACTCACTTATGTGACTAGACTTACATTTGTGGTGTGTGTGTGTGTGTGTGTGTGTGTGTGTGTGTGTGTGTGTGTGTGTGTGTGTGTGTGCCATGAAACATTAGAAGACTTAAGTGGCCCTTCTTTGTTGTATTTGTTTGAAAGGTATGTGTGTAACCTTATAAATAGATAAATGAGTGACATGAAATAGTAGGAAAATTTTTGGACAAAAACATTAAAGACTTTATGCCTTACCTAAACATAATCCATTTCTCATCACAAAATAAATGAATTTTTTTTTTGAACTTAGACATCAGAGGCACGATGTGTCAACACATTAATTAATTAGTTGGATCCATTCCATATTTAAGATTCTTCTAGAAAGTGAACACCAGCTATTGGATCATACCACCCAGCCCTCACCCAAAGCCAAATGGACTAAAACAACCCCAACAAGATCCTACACCAAGTGATCACAAATAATTCAACACAAGCACATCACTAATATATTATGAACCCTTTGAATGAGTCCTACAAAACTTGTGAGTGAGCAACATTTTGCTTATAAACTACGCACTTTCATCGATTATCATTACTATGGAAGTGAGGATAATGCTCAATATCTTTACAAGCCAACATGAATAGGCATACATGATTTAATAGATACAATCCAATCATGCAATCCACATTACCACATAAAGGAAGCACATCCACATTATCAATTTAAAATTTATAAGGGAAGAAGAGACAACTCCTTGCCAAGTGATTTTCAAGCTTCAGACCAATTGTGAAATTTCATTATTACTCCTAGATAAATAGTTGAGTTACCATTTTTTGGGACAATTATTTTCCATGCGAAAAGACTCGCACTTTAGGAATCCCAAAAAATGCTCCAGATCAATTTTGAAGAACTTTTTGAACACTTTAAAAATTTAGATTGTAATCCTAGTTTATCTAAAAACTATGTTACTCTTGGCTAGGAGGTTGAGTTACCATTTTTTGGGGACAAATTTAAATTTTCCCCATGTGAAAAGAGTCATCTATATGAATCCCACAAAAGGCTAGAAATCAATTTTAAAGAACTTATTTTAACACTTTTGTATACGCCTAAAAATGACACAATTCATTCTAAATAAATATTCTTAATATTTATTCCCTTCTTATTTCTTCTATCAGTTAAATAAATATTCTAAGTTTATTTGATTGGTTCATTATCCCATAATTAAATAAAATTAATTTATTTAATTAAATTCCCTAAATTCTTCTAATGTCTCACATAATTAAATAATCCTGCATTATTTAATTAATCATAAATTCCTCTATCCTAAGTCCTAATTCCATAAATTAATCATAAATTCCTCTATCCTAAGTCCTAATTCCATAAATCCACCTCACCAATCCATCTCACCTCTTCCACCTCACCATGTTGTACATGTAATTAAATATTTTAAATATTTTATTAGCTAATATTCCCTCACCCACATGTCCTATTTACCCTCTAGTCAAAATTAGTTAACTCATCAATCAAATCTATTAACTAATTAGTCATTTGAGTTCACTAGTCAATATATTTTGTTGACTCCTCAATCAACCCAGTTAACTCCTCAATCAATTCAGTCAACTCCCTAATCAATTCACTTAACTGATTGGTCTATTCTGTTAACTCTTCAATCAATTTTGTTAACTACCCTGTTACATGATGGAACTTGGACACTTGTCCTCTTTCTATTCATTGCACATTCCTCAACCATTCTCAACCATTGATCTTCTTGTTTCTTCTCAACCGTTGATCCTCATTCTTTTGAGTCTATAAATGGAACCTTATTCTTCCATTCTATTCATCCAGGCTATTCGTATTGTTACTCTGCAGAAATTCACCAGCACACCTTTGGCACCCCAATACAATTTGCTTGAGATCACCCAAAGCTTTAAAGCTCCTCTTCATTGCACATCTATCACCATAGCCATTCACTATCAACATTCTTGAAAATAGCAAAGGAGTGCACTCTCTGAGGGCCTATTTCATACAAACAAGGACGATCTTGATAAGCAACAATAGAAGTTTCGATTCAAGAAAGGTTTGCATTGTTTTATTCATTGCTTCATTTCATTCAATCTTCTTAGTTTCACTATTCTATTGAGTTATGGGTATTTGATTGTTTATCATTGCATATTCATTATTGATCCTATTTTACCCTAACAACTTTAAGCATTCATATTGTAATCCTAAGTTATCTAAAAACTATGTTTAAAATAAGCAATAGTTCCAATAATGAGAATATATAATTTAGTTCTAATACATTATTAAGGATTTAGTACTAATAAATTAGTTTTAACATATTTTAGATGAAATATAATTTCAGCTATGATATATGGATTTTAGTCTTAATTATTTTTTATTTTAACACTTTAAGCATTCAGATTGTAATCCTAAGTTATCTAAAAACTATGTTTAAAATAAGCAATAGTTCCAATAATGAGAATATATAATTTAGTTCTAATGCATTATTAAGGATTTAGTACCGATAAATTAGTTTTAACATATTTCAGATGAAATATAATTTCAGATGAAATATAATTTCAGCTATGATCTATGGATTTTAGTCCTAATTATTTTTTAACTCCTTTGTGATAAAAGTTATTGGAATAATTACAAATAATCCATTTTATAAACTACATAAGTTTTGTATCATTTTCCATGTAATTAAGGATTTGATTATGGAAAAAATATCTCTCTAACAAAATTTTATTATCTCTGTGCTGTTGAACCTATAAGTCTAATTGCTAATTTACTTTATTAATAATTAAAAGAAAATTATAGTTAAACAATTTGTGTAGTTACCCTACTAGGCAAGGACTAATAATAACTTTTGTTGTCTATAATATAATATCTGTACATATATATGCGACAATGCTAAATGACAGAGGGCTACTTCTCCTCACAACATACTTGATAAGCATGTCCTATTATTCCATACGCTAGGAATAGTATATATATATATATATATATATATATATATATATATATATATATATATATATATATATATATATATATATATATATATATATATATATAGCAGGTTGGTGGATCTTAGTTTGCTGGCAGCCACACAACGTGGCCTTAGGGAAGGAAATGGCAGAGAGAAGCACTAGGCTTCACATTCAACAGCTTGAATGCCACAAAGTTAGGGTTCCATTCTTCGCCCCTCACCCAAACTCTTGGGACTTTTGATAACTTTTCTTTAAACATGTAATGCATTTTTAGTTATTAGCCAATAGGCTATTTAAATGGGAATCGAAGTTGATCAGAAATTTTTAATCACCGGATTTGTTTGATAATCCGTTCACCATAGTTTCTGGCATTAATGATCTTCGATGCCGCCAAAGCACGCATAACACTGGTGCTTAATCTCTGCTATTTTTGTCTCACTAGAAAATCTTCTAAACTCGTCGGTTTCCTCAGGCTGGAAAAAATTCATGTGCAAAAAGTTTCCTGTCCTTTTTTCCCAAAGGAAAAGGAAAGGGAAAATGGTTCAAAGAAAATCACTCAGAACATATCAAATTAGGTGAGCTGAAGGGGAGCACAAACAGAAATATATTTGCTGCTTAATTTCATTAAGCATAGAAAAACTGAAACCAAAACAGGTAGTGTTTCCCTCTTAATAAATCTTTATACACCTGATTAATGTTTGCTGAGATGTTTTCTTCCTTTAATCTATAGAAGCAAATGGGGTATAAGGTGTTGATTTTTGTGTAGCTCGAAAGGTGGAGTTGCTTTAAAGCAACTCGAGTTGGATTTTCAGCAACAACAGATTTTTATTTAATAATAGAATGTTTTTGAGTTTGTGAGGTTGAGATAAAATCAAGAATGATTTTATGTATGGTTTAAAGCTGAATAAAGCAAGGAAAGTTTCTTTTCTTGCACGTTAAGTAAAGCAACTGGGCTCTATATATGTAAGATTGCTATAGCAAACTTGTATGGTATTGTTGAAGAGAAATTTTGTTGTTAGGCTAAATAGAAGATCCAACAGTTGCAGTTTTCCCCCCACATTGGTGTTTCCTAGGTATATCTGTGGTATTGTCTATTTATGATTGGCTTATTGTTATTTTTGCTTCCGCTGTTATTAGTAGATAGAAGTTCTATTCTCTAAATTTATTGTGCAATTAATCTGTAGCTGGGTTATAAGAAATTAACATGGTATCAGAGCTTTAAACTTTAAATATGAAGCCAATATTTGTGACGCAAATTTCAAAAAAAAAAATTAGTTTTTCCTCTCCAGTTTCTTCTGTGGCTATGGCAACTAGTGTTCGATATGAGGACAAACTTGAGGGTGCATCCAACTTCTTATAGTGGAAGGTTCAGATTACATCCGTTCTCAAGGAGAACAGGTTGTGGATCTATGCTAGTACAAAGGTGACACCACCAACAAACAATCCTATTGCCCTAGATTCTCATGAAGTTAAGGAGGCCAAGGCTCAAAGGACTATCCTTGATGGGGTAAGAGATCATCTAATTCCTCATCTATCGGGGAAAGACACTACCAAGGAGATGTGGGATTCGCTCACAAAACTTTATCAGAGCCACTATCAGAGTCGTAAGATGATGCTGAAAGACAAATTGCATAACAACAAGATGTCTAAAGGTGAGAGCATGACCTCTTACTTATCCAAGCTGACACAGGTTAGGGATGAGCTGGCTTCTGTTGGAGAGATGATTGATGAAGATGAGTTTGTGCGTATAGCCTTGAAAGGTTTTTCAAAGCACTGGGAAGTGTTTGTCAAGTGTGTTGTCGGTAGAGATTAGCTACTTGATTGGGTGAGGCTTTGGGATGATTTCATTTAGGAGGAGATCGGTGAAGGTGCTCATCGAGGAGATCAGACAAAGGAGGGTCAAGACGAAGAAAATATTGCTCTTGCAAGCAAGGGCAAGCAAACGTCCAATAAAGAGCAATCAGAAGGTTCTTCCAAGAGTGGGAAGAAGAAAGATCTGAGCAAGATAAAATGTTTTTGCTACCATCAGAAGGGTCACTATGCCAGTCAATGTCTGAATAAGAAAAATAAGGACAAGCAAAAGAAGCAAGTTGCTGCCATAGCAGAGGTGGATGAGTTTGCATCACAATTTGAGAATGAGTTTTCACTCATTGCCCGTCTCCCAAGTTTAATTGCCAATAGGGTATGGTATATTGGTAGTGGGACTTCTTGCCATATGATGGGAGTCAGAGAATGCTTCACCAAGTTAGAGGAGAAGAAGTTGGATTTCTATATTGAGCTCAGAGACAATGCAAAGTACCATGCAACTGGTATTGGCACCATCAAGTTTCAGAGGGAGTCTGGCAAACCCTTGTTGGTGGAGGATGTGTTGTATGTTCCTGACATGATGAAGAATTTAATCTCAGTCTCTACTTTGGAGGACAAGGGTTACATCGTAACCTTTGAAAGGGGTAAAGTCTATATTTGTCCCAAGGATTCCAAGGTTGCAAAAGTGATTGGAGTTAGGCATGGAAGCTTATTTTAGTTATAGTTTGAGCCAGCACATGCATTGGTAAGCAGCTATAGAGGGCTAGGAGAATTATGGTACAAGAGGATGGCTCATCTACACCATGGAGCACTTAATGTGCTCAAGGAAATAGTGATGGGGTTGCCTGAGATGAAGACAGAAAACCATGAGGTGTGCAAGGGATGTGCTATTGGGAAATATGTCAAGACCAATTTTCCAAGCAGTGACACTAGATCCAAAGGGATTTTGGATCTTGTACACTCAGATGTGTCTGGGCCCATGTCAATAGTATCCTTGAATGGGTATGAGTATTATATTACTTTCATTGATGAATTCTCTAGGAAGACGTGGATATATTTTCTGAAGAACAAAGATGAGGTCTTTAGTAGGTTCAAAGAGTTTAAGGCTCTCGTGGAGAACCAAACAGGGAGGAAGATCAAGAGACTGAGGTCTGATAATGGAGGCGAGTATACCTCGAATGCCTTCAAAGATTTCTATACTTAGGAAGGTATCAAGAAAGAGTTGACGGTTCTGTACAACCCTCAATAGAATGGGGTTGCTGAATGGAAAAATAGGGCTATAATTGTAGCAGCCAAGGCCATGCTTCATGATCAGGATCTGCCTTGGTTCTTATGGGCAGAATCTTGCAATACAACTGTGTATTTATAGAATAGGAGCCCTCACAAAGTGTTGGGAAAATTGACTGCAGAAGAGGCGTTCACTGGTAAGCAACCAGATTTGGGGCACATTCACATATTTGGATGCCTTTTGTATTGTCACATTCTTGTGGAGAAGAGAATCAAGTTGGAATCAACTATAGAGAAGGGTATCCTTGTTGGGTATAGTGAAAATTCTAAGGCCTATCGGGTTTACATTCTTGCCCTTAGGAAAATAGTTGTTCATAGAGATGTGAAGTTTGAGGAAGAGAGAACTCTTCAGAAGTCTAGTGGCTTGATGAATGAAGAGAAGCAATCACCCATGATTGAGATAGAACAAATCCCTCAAACTTCAGTCCCACAAGCTGTAGAGTAGAGTAAGCAGGCCGAGCAGTTTGATCATAAGGAGGAACAAATAATTCCTCAGCCTCAGATTCCTATTACTGAGAAGAAGGGAAACAATGCGGATGAACAAACACTAAGAGAGGCCCAGGAATATGTTGGTGACCCACAAGATTCAGTCAAACAGAGAAAATCTCCCAAACATTATTCTGATTATGTGGCACTTATGAGTGAATTAATTGAAGAGGAGCCTTCTAGCTTTCAGGAGGCATCCATGCTACAAGTATGGAGGGATGTCATGGTGGAAGAGTATTCTTCCATCATGAAGAATAGCATGTGGGAGGTAGTACCATGGCCAGAGGGTAAGTCTGTGGTGGACTCGAGATGGCTATATAAGATTAAGCATGCTACAGATGGTAGTGTGGAAAAGTTCAAAGTCCGATTTGTGGCTAAGGGGTTTTCTCAGAAGGAAGGAGTCGACTATGACAAGACTTTCGCTCCAGTAGCTAGGTACTCATCCATAAAAGCTATCATTTATATAGCAACATAGATGGGTTGGAGGATTCACTAGATGGATGTAAAGATGACCTTCCTCAATGGAGAGATTGAGGAAGAGATTTACATAGAACAACCAGAAGGATTTGAAGCACATGGGAGGGATTCTCATGTATGTAGGTTGAAAAGAGCATTATATGAACTCAAGCAGGATCCCAGGGTGTGGTATTCATGTATTGATAGTTACTTACAGAGCGTGGGCTTCATCAAGAGTGAGGCAGATTCGAACCTATACTATGTTCAGGTGAAGGATGAACTTCTCATATTGGTGTTGTATGTTGATGACCTATTTCTCACAAGGTCAGAGGAGATCATAGCCCACTGCAAGTAGGATATTGCAGGAGAGTTTGAGATGAAGGACTTGGGGTTGATCCACTACTTTATGGGATTGGAGTTGTGGTAGAAAGAGGGAGAGATCTTCCTTGGACAAGGGAAGTACATAATTGATATCCTGAAGCGATTTAGGATGGAGGACTATAAGCCCATGTCCATGCCACTTGTGACCAACCGGAAGAAGATTGATGCTTCCAGATCAGGGGTAGTGGACCTGACTTTATATAGATAGTTGATAGGCTCTCTTATGTATCTGGTCAACGGGTAAGTGCAAGAAGATGAGTTCACTTTTTGGCCACAAAGTGAAAGTGTTTTTCCTATTTTTCAAATTTTGTCGTACTTGGAGTGACAATTTGAAGCACTTACACAAAATATTAAGATGATGTAAAAATAAAAAATGTAGGATTTTGTTTCTAGTTTTCAAATATTTAATTTTTTCTAATACCCAGATGATGCAAGTTGGTTTTTTATTGGATGTACAAAAAGTGGATTTTTAAAAGTCCCCTGTTTTTTGCAAAAACATGCATGTGTATGGCCAACATAATTTGACATAAATTAATGTATTTTTCTAATTCCTTTTGTGGAAAGATTCTTAGGATGTTGAATTTTGGTCAGGATATTTTTTTTTGTAATTTTTTGATAAATATATATTTTTTTATTAATTTTTTAATGGCCCTAATTAGTGTTTTTTAAAACCCCTCGTGTACGACCAACATAATTTGAGCTAAACTAATCAATTCACTATTTTTTTTATCATATAGAGAATAATGTCTAGTTTGGTTAGACATAATTTTTTTTTCAAGAAACTTTCAAAATTAAAAGTTATTAAAAAAATAGTAACCTGTGTTATATCAAGTTTATGAGTTAGTTTGTTTGGAAAATAAATAATAAATAGAAAATTATGTTCAATAGAAAAAAAATTACATATTTGAAAACTAGACTTTGAGATCTATAATGGGTTTTAATTTCGTTAAAATATTCTGAAAAAAAAGTCGTCAGGCATAGTGGTGAAACTAGTTTTTTCTCTTGCTATTTTCATGGTCTCTTAGTTGCAGGTCCAAAGCTAAGGCTTGGGTTTCCAAGCCTAAAACCAATGCAAATTGGCGGGTTTGAAATTTTAAATTTTTAGAAATGGGTACACGTTATAAACGGGTGCCCGTTATAAATGGGTACCTGTTTTAAAAATAACGGGTACCCGTTTCTAAAAAATGAAAAAATTAGCAATAGGCATGTTAAATTTTTTTTTTTTGAAAATGGGTATCCATTTTCAAAAAGTTTTTTTTTTCTTTTTATATGCATATGGCTATTTTTTTAATTTTTTTGAAAACGGGTACCTGTTATAAAATGGGTACCCATTTCAAACAGGTACCCATTTTGCTTTCGGTGCCTGATCCTAAATGGGTACCCATTTTTTTCAAAATGGGTACTCGTTCCAAGCAACATTTATCATCTATGGGAGACTTCTACGAAATGTATACTCGTCTTTGTGCTTTCACCCCAACACTAGGCTAGCCATTTGTTTTGCAGTGAACTCACTTAGTTAGTTTATGGTGGAACCTGAACGTGTGCACTGGATAGCTGCGAAACATGTTTTGAGGTATCTCTGAGGAACAATTGATTATGGGCTGAAGTATGTTCAGCAGGATGGAGTGAAGCTTGAGGGGTTCACCGATGTAGATTGGGCAGGCAGTACAGTTGACCGGAAGAGCACTTCAGGGTGCAGTTTCAGTTTGGGATCAGGAGCAGTCTCTTGGTATAGCAGGAAACAAAAGTCAGTTGCGCTAAGTTCTACGGAGGCTGAGTATATGACAGCCAGTATGGCTACATGTGAGGCTATTTGGTTTCTAAAACTTCTAGCTGGGCTATTTGATTAGGAGCTAGATCCTACAGTCATTTACTATGATAATTAGATTTGTATCAAACTCTCTGAGAATCCAGTGTTTCATGACAAGTCAAAGGACATTGAGATCAAGTACCACTTCATTAGAGATTGTGTGGAGAAGGGGACAATGAGGCTCCAGTACATTCCTATGGACGAGTAGATAGCAGACATCCCGACCAAGGCCTTGATGAAGAATAAGTTTGTATTCTTCAGGGATAAGTTGGGTGTTGTGCAGAACACCTTCCTCATTAAGAGGGAGTGTTGATTTTTGTGTAGCTCAAAAGGTGAGTTGCTTTAAAGCAACTCGAGTTGGATTTTCAGCAACAACAAATTTTTATTTAAGAATAAAATGTTTTTGAGTTTGTGAGGTTGAGATAAAATGAAGAGCGATTTTATGTGTGATTTAAAGCTGAATACAACAAGGAAAGTTTCTTTTCTTGCACATTAAATAAAGTAGCTGGGCTCTATATATGTAAGATTGTTGTAGCAAACTTGTATGGTATTGTTGAAGAGAAAGTTTGTTGTTAGGTTGAATAGAAGATCCAACAGTTGCAATTTTTTCCCCACACTGGGGTTTCCTAGGTATATCTATGTTATTGTCTATTTGTGATTGGCTTATTGTTATTTTTGCTTCTGCTATTATTAGCTGTTAATTAACCCAGAGTATTGATTGTTATAAATCAGATAGAAGTTCTATTATGTGAATTTATTATGCAATTAATCTGTAGCTGGGTTATAAGAAATTAACATAAGGATAGATTGCTCTAAATTGGGTTACGTTTATATGTTGTGTATAGAGAATGTTATGATGAACAACAATAATCTGCCATTATAGTGGATTAAGGGCAGCTAAAACAATTTTGACATTGATGTATGAGACTAATAAGATAGTTTATTTTTATATTAAATTTTAATATATTATTGTAAAAAAAAAAGTTTTAATAGATTATTTAAGTTGGGTTCATTAAATTATGTATTAAATAATGAATAATTAAAATTTGTTTAAAATAATTAAATAATGATAGAATCAAATGATTAATTCAAAAAGGTAAAATAAAGTAGTGTTAAAAGGATAAAAAAAACTTGTTGCACTAAAATTGGTGCAACTGCTAGTATTAAGATATTTGTAGTAGGTATGATTTTTTCACATTTTTAGCCACTAAGAACAACCTACTGGAGCATTTTTTTCCATTTTGTTCGATATTCCATTCACATGAAAATTTCTATCTTCGATGTGCAACACTTTTGCTTTACGACGAACAACTTTCATCGCCCTTGGTCCCACGGTGAAATGTGAAATTATTTTACCTTAGCTTTAAATAAATCATTCTTTCTATAAAGATTTCTGATCTCACACAAGGTAGTTAGGATTCACTAAAGAATAGGAAATGGTAGCTCTTAAAAACAATATTCCAATCCATGTATGGAACATAGTATGTAAGCTTTAAACTTGCAGCAAGGAAGGCATCTTTGATTAATTTTCTATTATACAAAGAAGAGAAAAATGAGCATGGTACAAATTGTTTTCCACTATCAACACTGTACCAACAAACCCATCTCTTTTAGGCCTTCCTAAAAAGAATGGCCAATGCTCTTTGTTTAAAAAGTTGTCAGTGACCATTTAATCTTTATTAGTAAGATGTAAAACATTTTGATCTAATGTGAAATTGGTTTCAGTCAAAATTAAAATTATAATATGTTTGTTAGTCCCTACCTTAGCAGAGGATTATTGTTTTCACTTAACAAAAACATCATTAGTTTGCTTGGGGCTCCGTGCAACATAGGAAAAATTAAAGCCATTGCTAATGTTTGGAATATTTTATTTTATTTCCTTAAACAGATGGATTTTTTTGATTGGGGCATTATTTAACCCCTACTATTTTATTCTCCACTATTTTTGCTTTGAAATATTTTATTTTTTCTTGTTGGTTCGAGGCGTTTTTTGAGTTTGCATGAAATTTCTCATGTAGATTTGTGGCATTGCACAGATGTTCAAAATAGGTTGTGAGTGTGTGTTCACAAGTCATGCCTGGCATTTTGTAGAACAATTCATGTGCCCTGTCTATGCTTCCACATTTAGCATACATGCTTACCAGGGTAGTTGCAATATAGTAATTTTTAGAGAAATGTAAATTTATGCTATTTGTAATATTTTTCATTTCAGCCAAATAGATGTGTCAAATTTTTTGAAGACGGGTTGCAGAGAGGAGTTTGCAAGGCATCGAGCAACAGGGAAGGTGACAAAATAGGGTTATATGAATTTTTTCTGTTATTTGCAGAAACTAACATTAATTCTTTTGTTTTTTTCCTATGCTTTTTATTTGTTCTCTGGTGTTCCGTGAGCAATTTGTGCAAAAACAATGGAAGACGTTGAAGTTGAGCATTTTTTTCCCCAACTCCATGTGGCCTCTTGATCTCAGAAGCAACTGTTATTTCTGAAAGTGGCAAAGGGTGGGTGAGAGATTCTTTTATTTTTATTCTAAAGAAATAAGCTCCCGATATGTGAGGGTTATAGAACTTAAATGGAAATTGAAGTTCTCTATTTTATACCAGGTTACCACGGACGCCTGCAATATGGACAAAGGAGCATGTTGAAGCATGGAAGCCCATCGTCGATGCCGTCCATGATAAGGAAGGCATTTTCTTCTGTCAAATAGGGCATTGCCGAAGATATTCCCATGTTGGTTTGTGTTTATTTATAATCTAGTTTTTTATTTCTACTTATATTTTTGATCCCATACAAGAGGGTAATCATAAGTTATAATTATATTGGGGCTATAGATTATCAGCCTAATGGCCAGTCTCCAATTTCTCTCTCACAAAAAATAATGTGGGGTGAAATTGTTTTAGCAAATGGTAAAGATGTGACAGAGGAACCGGTTCCTCACGCCTTAAAAATAGAGGAAATTCTGCATATTATTGCAGATTTCCGCAATGTTGCAAGAAATGTCATAGACGCAAGTTAGTTTTACTTTTTGGATTTAGTTATTCTTAAATATCAAATAGTTTAAAGGTAAATATCCAATCAATAAACTTTTGTCTATGTAATGTAAATGTTGGGTGTCTCTCATGTAATAGGCTTTGATGGCATTGAAATCCATGGAGGCCAAAGATACCTTGTCGATTAGTTCTTGAAAGGTAGTGTAAATGACATGATTGATCCCTATAGCAGAAATTTGGAGAATCATTGCAGATTTGCTCTTGAAGTCATGGAAGTAGTGGTGGATGAAATTGGAGCTGAACATGTGGGGTTAAGGCTTCCCCCCTTTTTAAACAATTTAGACAAAAGGTTCTGCAAACAATATCTAGAGAGATGTTTGTCAGATAGATATCCATGTGATATTTAGCTGAAGGGATATATTGAGGTTTTTTTTATTTTCTAAAATTTTTTCCCTTTCGACCAATGAATATTAAGGTCAACATATTTCAAATTTGTTTATTTGGACTCCCTACCTAACTGTTTGCTTAACTAACTCGTGAAATTTAGGGCTAGCTTTATTTTTCTCATTTGTCATTTATCTAGATCTCTTGTTGATCATGATTTTGAATCCCTGGAAATGCCTCCCTTCAACAAGACAATCAGGCACCAAGCATCTGGGTAAGGAGTGAAGAAAATGGTAATCCAAGCTTTCCTCTAATTCCCTATCTGTCATTGATTGAATCACTGAATCAATTTTACTGCAACTATTTTTGAAGTTACAAAACAAAAGGGTGCACAGAAAGGTCCACATGCACAGAAGTTTCAGTGGAATAGCACAACTAAAGCTTTTGTTTTTGTTTATTTTTTTGTAAAGGTGAGTCATAATTTACATTTATGAGATTTATTTCTTCTCTGTAAATAGGTATTGTTCAACATTTGTGGAAATTTAGGTTTCTTATACATATTTATAATAAAAATTGCATTTTAGAAGTCTTATTTGTTTGTTTTTATGATTTTATTTTACTGAGAAAACTACAGGGGTTGCCGTAGAGTTCAAATATCATAGGAGATAACTCTTCTATGAGTTTATTCTCTATTAAAGGGTTAGTTGATTATTTTTTGAGCTTTGACTTGTTAAGAACTTTTTATTTTTTTGAACATTTTTTTCGAGTTTTAGATTGAGTTGCAAATACTCATTATGTTAGGTTTATTGTCCATCTAAATGTCTGAAGTTTTCTATAGAGATTGCTTAATTTTATTTTAGAGGAAATATTTGTGTTGTTTAAGACATTTTAATGGGGTTTATGGCTTACGCTTAAAAGGCCCAAGGAAGGAGAAAGTTTTTTTTTCACATTTATTTCCAAAATATTTTTTGGGTTTGGAGGCTTTTTTGGGGTTGGGGGCTTACACTTTCGGAGGAAAGCAAGGTGAAAAAGCTATGCGTAGTTATCCCCAAAGCTCAATTTTCTAAAAAATTAACAACTCTAGTTGAATCTTATATGGGCTTTCCATGATTAATGTTCTTGCATTGATGCCTAAGTTGACTTTTGCATAAATCATGCCATGGGAAATGTAATCTTCTTCTTGATGTATATTTTTAGGAGTTTGCATCCAAAACTTGTGTTGAATGTGTTGGAGGGAAAATTTATGCTACATGCAGGGGTAATTTGGTGGCAAGATTCCTTGAAAAATTTATTGCTAGCTTTGCAAACTTAAGCAGGATTTTGACATGAATGATGTCTTAAAGATGTAAATCTCGTTATGCCATAGCTTTTTAGGTGCTCTGCACTGAAAACTACTACCCAATGTTATTGGGGTAAGTTAAAACTTAAAGAGTATATCTGTATTGTTATCTGACTGTAAAATATCTAAAAATGTCTAATGAGGGTTATACAAACTTTAAGAAGGGCTCTTGTGGAGAAAACCTTCCTCCTAAATGGTAACTAGACCTTTTTCTAAACTAATTTTTTGGGTAAATTTTTTTTGGTTTTTAGCATTATAGAAATGGGTGACATTCCATGAGACCACCTTGAGCATAAAAACTGATCTTCCAACATGAAATCCATGTGGAGCTTACCTTAGTCTGTTCTGCAGGAGTTGCCAAAAAGTTCAAAAAATTGTGATGTTACATGGTCTCAAAGTCTTCTACCCTGCTATAGGTTATAAGGAATTTTAAATATAACATTTTTTGTTTGAAATTTTTTAAAATAGTCATTAGTAGAACTCAAAATCTTCTACCCTACCAAAGGTTTTTGAGGAATTTTAATATAACATTGTCATTTTGAAATTTTTAAAAAATAGTCATCAGCAAAAGTAGACCGCTTATGGTTAAATAGACAAGCATTTGGTAAAAATTTCCCTCAAAATCTGTGGTTGCCACAAACTTCTTTCTGTGAGCCATGGCTGAAATCATACTTCCTAAAAATCATCTGCTCTACATTTTTAGCAGAAGATTATGTTTTTGTAGCTCCTAGAATTTTTATATCTAATGTTACCACCTGCACTCACAATAAAACAAGGGTTTCTGACACAAATGGCTTTCATAATGTGCTAATTGAAAGTAAGCTTTTGGATGACATCACAATTTATCATCCTTATCTGCCATCACTTCAAGGTACTTGTGTGCCTTGCATGCCATTGGGACTGGCTCATGTTGGCTAAAAGGGTCGGCCCTTGCTACTTAAATCTAGTCTGATATTACAAAGTTACCAAATTATTGACCCCTTTGCAAATGGGTTTTATAAGGTGCTAAATGAAAGTTTTTGGATGAGGTCATATTTTATCATCCTTCTAACATCACTTCAAGGTACTTGTGTACATTGCATGTCATTGCAACTAGCTCATGTTGGCTAAATGGGTTTGCTCTTCTAGCTTAAATCTAGCCTGATATTATTAGGTTACCAAACTATTCATCCCTTTGCTAGTTTCTATGTAAATGTGAGTAGCTCATGTTGGTTGATATAGGCTATGTTGCAGTTTTACCTAGCCTAAGATTGTTAGGTAGCCTGTTATTTCAACTTGAACAGAACCTCCTATAGGTGATAGAGTCTTTTTCTATCTTTTTAGATGGACCTCTTTCTACGTTGGTGAATGCACAAGAATAGTAGGAGGTTATGAATTTTGCAGTCTCTAAGGATTTTTACATTACATGGGGTCACTTGTGCTTGTCATATAATGAACCTTTCTTACTCAAATGCGTTTCCCTAAATGGAAGCAGGTATTAGGATGAGGTGACAGAGTTATGTTTGCATCTTTATGTTACAACACTATTAGGCACTTGTGTACCTTGTATGTCATTCTGATCTGTTCATGTTGGCTAAATGGGTTGGTCCTTGCAGCTTCAAACTAGCTAAATGGGTTGGTCTCTTTATCCACCCCCTAGCATGTTTCTATGTAAATGTAATTAGCTCATGTTGGTAATATGGACTCTCTTGCAGTTTTACCTATCTTGATATTATTAGGGAGCTCATTACTTAAACAAGAGCCAAAACTCCCAAGGTGATAGAGACTTTTTTGTCCTTTTACATAGGACCTCTTTCTACATTGGTGAATGTACAAGGCTAGTTCTATTAGATTTGCAACTATGTCAATTTAGTAGAAGATTATAAATTTTACAGCTCCATGAATTTTTACTTCGCAAAGGGCCACAAGTTACACTCACAATAAAGCGGGTCTTTCTGACACAACTGAGTTTTATAAGGCCCAAATGAAATAAGGTCTTGAGACACAAGTACCTCAAAGTGATGTTAAAGTAGGACATAAACAACTTGACCTTGGCATTGTGTTTGGCTCATGTTGGCTAAACAGTCTGGTCCTTGCAGCTTCACATTAGCTTGCTATTATTAATCTACCCACATATTCATCCCATTATCTATTTCTATGTAGATGTGATTTGCTCATGTTGGGTTTTATCTAGCCTGATTTTATAAGGGAGCTTATTATTTCAACATGAGATGAACTTTTCAAAAGCAATATTTAGATATAACATCTTTCTGCATTGGTGTTTGTATAAGAAGATCTCTGCTGGATTTGCAACTGTGTCAACTTTGTTGGGTGATATTTATTTGATAGTTACATTTGTTTACAAATTATTTATTTGATAGTTTAAATTTAAAAACTTATGTTTACATTTATTATTTATAATATTCTCTTGAACCTTGTTCAAGAATTAATGGTTGCATTAGACAATGTTATGAAGGACTATTGTTATTGTCCCCTGCAATCCATATGCATTTATACTTTAAAAGAATATGAACATAAAAGTAGGAAGCCTTACAAGGATTTGTTCTGTTGATTTCAATTGCTTTGTTGATGCCATCTTCACAAAGTAAGACATCTATATTATTTGCCTTGGTGCCTAATTAAGTCTTGTAGTGCTTAATGCTACAACATTTGCATTGGACAACCGATGGATTTTGAAGGCAAGCTTTGCTGGGTCATAGTGGTGATGCATCTATCCTATGTATTTTTGTCAGATTGTGTTGTGACTTTATCATGGAGGGATGTGCTTGTAAATATTTTTAAGAAGGAAAGTGTCCAGTTCTCTGGATGATGAATGTTTTGTTCTATTTTCCTATGAAAGTATTCTTTGATTATGCTATTTCTTTTACTATCCAATAGTTTTTTCAATTAAACATAATTTAACTTTTGAACACATCTGTTTTTCCCATGCTCTTCTCTTGCTCTATGCTGGCAGCATTTGGCAGGGACTCCTGTTGCTACACAACTCTTGTTTATTTATTTATTTAACAAAGCTTAGGATTCAATGAAAATAGTTTATACAAGAAAACTTGTTGATAGTATTTCATTTCCTTTAATATGTTATAATTAATCGATAAACTATTTATGTATTTGTACACATAAATTTTGAATCTTCACCTTAAAATTGGTTACATGCTTGTTTAATATTAGTGATTAGATAATACCTGGCATATATCTCATATAGTTATTCTTAAACATTGAACATGATGAAGATACATCTCATAAATTGCAGTTTTTTTCCACTCTAATTTTTCAACAAAAATTTAAAATAGCAGCAGTCTTCCCATGCCACTAAGCTAGGTATCTGGAATTGCAACCATAACATAAGAAACAAGGTAGTATATGAAGGACTACATCACCAGCAAGTGGATTGTAGGTGTTAGGGTAAATTTGGTTAAACAATGAATATGCAATAAACAACATCAAATACCCATAACTCAATAGAATAGTGAAGCTAAGAAGATTGAATGAAATGAAGCAATGAATAAAACAATGCAAACCTTCCTTGAATCGAAACTTCTATTGTTGCCTATCAAGATCGTCCTTGTTTGTATGAAGTAGGGCCCTCAGAGAGTGCACTCCTTTGCTATGTTCAAGGATGTCGATAGTGAATGGCTGTGGTGATAGATGTGCAATGAAGATGAGCTTCAAAGAAAATGTGTGATCTTAAGCTAATGAATGGTAAAAGGGTGCCAAAGGCGCGTTGGTAAATTCTTGTAGAGTAACAATACAAATAGCCTAGATGATTAGAATGGAAGAATGAGGTTTCATTTATAGACTTGAGAGAATGAGGATTAACGGTTGAGATGAAATGAGAAGATCAATGGTTGAGAATGGTTGAGGAATGTGCAACGAGTAGAAAGTGGTCAAGTGTCCAGGTTCCATCATGGAAGAGGGGATTTGGCAAAATTGATTAGAGAGTTAACTCCATTAATTGATCAGTTAACAAACTTGATTGATCAGTTAGTAGAATGGATTGTGGAGCTGACAGAATTGATTGAAAAATTAACTCAATTGACTAGTTAGTTAACAATTTTGATTAGAGGAGTTAACTTACTTTGATTAGAGGAGAAATAGGGCATGTGGGTGAGGGAATATTAGATAATTAAATATTTGAAATATTTAATTACATGTGCGACATGGTGAGGTGGATTGGGTGAGGTGGATTTATGGGATTAGGACTTAGGATAGAGGAATTTAGATTAATTAAATAATGTAGGATTATTTAATCATGTGAGACATTAGAAGAATTTAGGGAATTTAATTAAATAAATTGATTTTATTTAATTATGGGATAATGAACCAATCAAATAAGCTTAGAATATTTATTTAATTGATAGAAGAAATAAGAAGGGAATAAATATTAAGAATATTTATTTAGAATGAATCGTGTCATTTTTAGGCGTATACATTTTGCCCCTCTTTGAAGCAATGTGTTTTATCACGTTGTTTCAAAGAATAAAAATTTTTCTGACAATGATACATGCCCCAGTTTGCCTCTGGTACAGGTTACAATGATAGGATGCCCCCTCGGGAGATTGGACAGAAAAAAAGGCAGAAGGCGTGAGATGGACAATCTCACGAAGATGAGGATTAGAGGGTAGGTCGGAAGAAAACAAGATGTGGTTCAGAGAAAGGGGAAGAAAACTAGAAGAAAAATGGGTGTGGGAAGCAGTTACAGTCACCACCTAGCCAAATTAGGGTTTTGCAAACTATAAATGGGAGCTGGGTCCACAAGACAATTCATTTGCACACTTGTCTTATCTAGATTTGTCTTGGAGAGTTTAGAGCAACTTTGGAGTAGCATGGTAGCTAGAGGGGTGGATATTCCACGCGAGGAGCACCGATTCGAGCGAGTCCGTTGATTTGATCGGCCAGCAGAGGCAGGACCCTTGGTATGTATCTTAAAAAATTTCCCCTAGGGTCGAGTTAGGGTGTCATAAATGCTAGGGAAAAATTAGGGAAATAGATGCGCCGAAACGTAGAACGGTGCATATGCTGCACAAAATGGCGCATATGTTGTTTTGCAGCGCAGATGCTGAATTGTTCGATGTATGCGTGAAAGCTGCGCATATGTGAATTTTGGTGGCGCATACGTGAATCCACGGTGCATTTACTGAATGTAGCGGTGCATGCATTGAAGCTGCACATGTGTAGAATAGAGTGGCGCATCCATGATTTTGTGGCGCATTTACCGAATGTAGTGGTACCTGCATTGAAGCTGTGCATGTGTGAAGAAATGGTGCATCTACCACCTGTAGTGGCGCATATGTTTTAGAGAGCATAGTACTTAGCAAAATTTACTCGATGAGCATCTTGCTTGACGCGTCAACTAATGAGCTATCTCTGAGATTGCAGGAATCTAGTCAAGAGATGTAGTGTGCTATTTTTGATCAATTCTAAGTGCTAAGTTAGTTGATATAGTTCTATAGATATGTTGAGTATGAGACTTGTAGTTTTGGACTAACACCTTGCTTTGCATGTTTGCAGGAAGAGATACAGGATACGCTACAGTCTAGGGAGCAGTTCCCTATGCCTATGCTGTAGAGATACATGCTTATAGAGATTGACAGAGAGGCGCTGGGTGCCATGGGATTGGATTATGTATGCTTCATGCTTGAGGTTCAGGCAAACCGCAGATTGCTGACTGCTGCAGTGGAGAGATTCCACAGTGAGGATGGGACTTTCCACCTCCCTACTAGCGAGATGACCATCACCCTGGAGGATGTCTACTGGATTCTACACCTGCCCATTGATGGCGAGCTTGTGGAGTATGACCCACAAAAAGGTGCGGGACTCACCGAGTGCAGGTGAGTATTTGATGATCCGGGGTTGGTAGGATAGGTCATCCCATGGCATGATATTTATGACTATTATGACTACTTCCCTGGGATTGTGGCAGGATTGATCGGAGGCATCATGTGCCCTGACAAGAGATCGCATGGATTCCCCATTGGATGGGGTAAGATCATGGAGAGGATGGTGACAGAGGGCACCTGATATGCACATGGGGTGTCTATGTATTGGCCCACTTGTATCATGACATGCACCAGGTAGTATACCACCAGAGCACGAGTCTATCTGTTGGGGTGTCACTATTACAGTTTTGGCTATGGGAGCACATAGTGATCACACAACCGATATGTGTCTTTGTGAGACAGCGGGGAGAGCGATATAGCTATGGCTATGCAGGAGTGAATTCCTAGCATAGGCTGGGGAAGCTGGAGTATTGGAGACATGCCTTGGATGGGGTAGATGTGGTTGTCTGGTGACCATATCTAGACTGCGAGCCATGGGATGACGAGGCAGATGAGCTACCGTACTGCTTTCAGATGAGGTGACTGATAGGACGGACCCGCCATATACTAGAGAGACAGATGACAGGTAGGGTATAGAGACAGTTTGGTAGGAGGCAGGGCATGCCACAGGGGCAGGCTTACTTTGCACGGACACATGCGGAGAGGGTCAGATGGGGGCCGATGGCATCCTATGAGGAGGCCCTAGTAGAGTTTCGGTAGACACCCTATGTCACCTGGGATATGAGGATGTAGATAGCAGATGCAGGGATGATGCAGGAGTACGAGGACTGGATTACTGCACACCCCTTTCTAAGATATTCAGGGCCTGGGATGTTAGTGCCTCGCATAGATGAGGCAGACTCAGATGAGGAGGGCCAGGTTGGTCGGAGGAGGAGGAGGGGTAGAGGCAGAGGGAGAGGAGATGACGATGATGGAGGCTGATCTACATAGAGGCAGAGGGTCAAGGAGGGGCTAGAGGTCATACAACAGGTACCCCCAGAGGTACCGCAGATATAGCGAGGACAGATGCCACCACCCCAATAGGTGGCACAACAGGAGATGCCCCAACCATAGGAGTTGGGACAGGCAGAGGTAGCACAAGGGCTAGTGTAGCTAGACGCACATGAGAGGGCCATAGCTAGCCTAAGAGGACAGGTGAGAGAGCTACGGGCACAGCTCAGGAGGGCAGATGCCCAGCGGGAGACTGATGCAGCGGTGATTGTAGGGTTGACCCGAGAGAGGGACATGGCAGACGCATGGGTATGAGTTATCCGTGTAGAGTGGGATACCGCAGTGGCAGCCTTGGGGACAGATGCAGTGAGCAACTTCTTGGTTGGACAAGTGCACCAAGCACAGGCATAGCTTGCACAGGCACAGACGCAGTTAGCACAGGTGCAGGGGGAGCTTGCCAGAGCGCAGGCGCAGGCACAATATTATCGAGGCTTGTATCATGGAGTGGTACCAGTGAGCCAGAGGGCTTCAAGCTTTAGGAGCCAGTCTACGGCCTCCCAGAGAGTAGGTCCATCAAGGTTAGGGGCCTCTGTGGTGGGTCCACAATAGTTAGGGGCTGGCAGAGGGGGAGATACTGTTGGCAGTGGTGGTCCACCGCAGGGATAGAATTATACCACACTTGCATTTTTGGGACTTGTATCACCATCCATTGGGATGTATTTTTGTATATGACATTGATTTAGAGACAGATACTATGATATTGTACATTTGGACTCATTTTATGATATGTATATGACGATGCAGCTATGTGACTTATGCTATATGTTATGAGTTTATGATTCTTTTTGTTTATATGATGTGATGCATATGCAGACTTAGATGTTTTATCTGATGCTATATGAGATGTTATCGGGATGTAACTTTTGATATGATACTATGTGATGTCTATGTGATCTAATGCATTTTGAAATGATTTATCTGATGTGTTTGTAATGTATGGGAATGCAAAATGATATCTATAGGACTATGCAATTGTATGTGATGCTCTTAGCTATGTTTTTGATTTTTGACACTATATGATGATTGGATATGGATGACCTAATGCACTGTATTATGTATGCAACTGATTTAATCATGTAAATGACTATCTCATGTGATATGATATGCGGCTATATGCTATGTTTTTGTGATGTCCAAATGCACGCTATCGACACAGAAATGACAGGATGATGGATAGAAGATCGATTGACAGAAGAATGACTCGATAGAAAGATTCACAAGCTTCACTTTGTATTGTTACTTTGCCTTGTTTGGATCTTTTATTGCATGGGATACAGGTGTATGGATGTGTAAATGGATGGATTGATTTTGGCATCTCGATGGTGCAAATAGTTTGGAGTGCTTTATTTCATCATTGGGCAATTTTTTTGGTATTTTTCTAAAATGTCATAAGTTAACACAAGCATCTAGGTATAATTGAACCAAGATGACCTGAGCATTGCTCACATGGATTTTTCTTTAGCAAGTTAGTACAAGCATCTAGTCAAAATTGAATCTAGATGACCTGAGTACCTCTTGTGTATCAACAAACAAGGATTGCCCCCATTCATGTTAGACCTTTGGTATCCTCGATGATCTTTTGCCGACCATGTCCTTAGACAAGGCTTCACATTACTAAAGTTTAATCCACAAACAACAAACAAAGAAAATAATCATGTCCCCATCATAGCATCTCTAGCTTTTGGCATCCTTAAGTAGCATAGAAAGGCATGATAGCATAAATCAAGACTCAATGTTTTAAGCCATGTTTCCAATTCATAAAATATTTTTGCATTTAGATGTGCTTGTTTCTTGCCATAATTTGAGCAAAATCCTTTAGAAGACCTTAGGTGTTGTTCTGCTTTGCCTTGGATAGGTTAAGTGCATTGTGTCAAAATTTCTACTTTGGAGAGCGGTTCTGCTTGCGCTTGCTTGCTTGGTGAGAAGGTTTCACAATCCTTATTGGAGAGACGGACCCTAAGGGACTGACCTAGTGCCTCGGGGGCTCGCTAAATGGCCTTGCCTACGTGATGATGCAAAGGCAACATAGTTCGGGGTAAACCCTAATGGACCATGGATGGGCTAGAAGAAAGACGACAAGAAAGATGATAAGAAATGGGACGGATGGAACCGTGGGAGCCTCAGGGGCGCATAGGAATTATGGCCTTGCCTACGTGACGACGCAGAGGCAACGTAGTTCATGGATGTGGACCATAGAAAACTAAGGAGAGACATTATGCTAGGCTTACACGATGGATATGGTATGGGACAAAACCTTGGTTGACAAGGCCAACAAAGAGATAGAGTATCAAGCCATGATAGGTAACTGTCAGGAGTTTATTATGGGACAGATATGGGTCGAATGGGACACAAGGAAGAATAGGCTCAAGGTGATTGGTTTCCCGAAGATGGAGAAGGCGGTTTATCACAAGTAACGCCTGTTTACTAGGTTTTCACCACTTGCTTTTATTTGCACAAAAGCTAGAAAGTATATATGACGCCTGTTTGCTAGGTTTTCATCATGATACCTATCCAAGGCACCTGATTGCCAGGTTTTCACCAAAGGATGATATTTTTTGTACTTTTTTAATTTTTTGATTGTTTTTTTTTTGGTATTTTTTTGGTGTTTTAGATTTTTTTGTATTTTATGCCCCCTTTACATTTGGGGTTCTCCTAGGTATAGAACCGGTGAAGATGCATGTTGTTGATCGGGTCATCGAATAGCTCAGCCTCTGACGTTGCCAACTGATATGCCCCAGATCCATATGCTACTACAATTACATAAGGCCCAAGCCAGTTGGCTTTGAACTTGCATTTCTTTTCTTTGTCTTGTTGGTTACGAGGATTTTCCTTAAGAACGAGATCTCCAACTTTGAAGATTCTTGGGCAAACTCTATGGTTATAGCTTCTTGACATCATTTGTTGATATGCTTTGAGATGATCAATGGCTTTCTGTCACCTCTCTTCCAGCAACTCTAGTTCTTGTAACTTGGAGACTCTATATTCTTCATCTAATATGAGGCCTTTTAACGACACCCTGAGAGATGGTAATTTGACTTCAATGGGGAGGATAGCTTCTGAGCCATAGACAAGGGCGTAGGGTGTAGCACCTGTGGGAGTGTGTATACTGGTTCTGTAGGCCCACAGAGAGGGATTGAGTTGGATATGCTAATCACAGCCAGCATCGTTGATTGTCTTCTTGAGAAGTTTCAAGATGGTCTTGTTGGATGCTTCAGCTAGACCTTTACCTTGGAGGTAGTATGGAGTGGAGAAACAGTGTTGGATCTCGAAACATTCACAGAGTTCTTGGACATCCTAGTTTTTGAATGGTCTTTCATTATTCGTGATAATGGATGAAGGAATTCCGTATCTGCAGATGAGGTAATTCAGGATGAATGATGAGATTTGCTTACCTATGATGGTGGTGAGGGGAACGACTTCAATCCACTTTGTAAAATACTCAGTGGCAGTTATGATGAATTTGTGGCTGTTGGATGAGGGTGGATGGATCTTTCCCACAAGGTCAAGTCCCCATTGACAGAAGGGCCAAGGTGTCGTTAAAGGTCTCAACTCTTGAGCTGGTGCATGTATCAGGTTCCTGTGTATTTGACACTGCTTGCACTTCTTGACAAATTGATATGAATCCATTTCCATGTTTAGCCAGTAATAACCCAAACGCATGAGTTTCTTGGCTAAGGAAGGACCGCTAGAGTGTGTTCCGCAGATCCCCTCGTGTACGTCTTGCAAAGCGGTTATAGATTCTTCTCATTCTAAACAACAGAGTAAAGTACCATCTAGGCCACGTCGGTATAGGGTATTGGCAATGATGGTGTAGCGAGAGGTTTGGCGTATAAAAGTTTGTCGTTGGTTAGAAGATAGGTCAGGTGGGAGGATGTTGTCCTTGAGGTAAGTGTAAATCTTATCGTACCAAGGTGAATCAGATCTAACTAGAAGGCATATGGAATGGGTCTCAGGAAGATCATAAGCTGGTTGTCGGATAGTTTCCACTAAGAACTCATACCGTGACTCATTTTCAGGTATTTCTAGAAGAGAGGCGATGGTTGCCATTGCATCAGCTGCTTTATTCTCAATCCTGGGTATTTGCTTGAAGGAAATGGTCCCAAAGTGTTCTTTGAAATCGTCGACCATCCGTTTGTATGTGATAAGCTTTTCATCTTTGGTTTGGCATTGATCAATGACCTGATTAACTATTAGTTGGGAATCACCGTAGACATGTAGCTCTTGGATTTTCCACTCAGTTGCCATCGTGAGACTAATCACTAAGGCTTCATATTTTGCTATGTTGTTGGTGCATGGAAATAACAAACGGTAAGACTTCAGAATTGTGTCGCCTTGAGGAGTTACAAATAGGATGCCTGCCCCTGATCCATGATTTGTGTAGGACCCATCGAAGTAGAGTTTCCAGGAATATGTTGATATGTTGAATAGGGATTCATCTAGAAACTCAAATTGCATCAGTGTGGTATCTTGTATTGGTGCATCTGCTAGCTGATCAGCAATGACTTGTCCCTTGATAGCTTTTCTGTCTACATACTCAATGTCGTATTTGCTTAAGAGCATTACCCATTTAGCTAGGTGACTTGTGAGAGTTGCTTTGCTTAGTAGGTACTTCAGTGGATCTATTTTTGCAATGAGTTTAACTAGTTGTGCAAGCATATAATGTCAGAGTTTTTGTGAAGAAAAAACTACCGCAAGGCATGATCTTTCTATCTGTGAGTATTGCAATTCATAGTCCACCAATGTTCAGCTGATGTAGTAGACAGATCTTTCTTTATTCTCATAATCTTGTTGTGCCAGAAGAGCCCCAAGAGCTGTAGGTGTAGCAGAAATGTAGAGTATCAGTGGTTTCCCTTGAATAGGAGGCATGAGAATGGGTGGATTCATAAGATATTCTTTCAACTTGTTGAATGCCTCTTCACACCTTTCATCCCATCTGAATGGAATGTTCTTGTGCAGGAGATGACTGAATGGTTGGCACTTATCAGTCAGCTGGGATATGAATCTGCGGATTGCTTGTAGGTTGCCCTGTAGCGATCTTAATTGAGTAAGAGTCATAGGTGGTGGCATGTCCATAATAGCCTTGACCTTGGTGGGGTCCACCTCTATTCCATTTGCCGACATGATGAAGCCTAGTAGCTTGCCTGCAGTGACTCTGAACACACATTTCTTTGGGTTCAACTTGAATTTGAATTGGTCTAATCTCTGAAAGACTTTCTCTAACACATCCAAGTGTGATTCTCTTGTGAGCGACTTTGCTAGGATATCATCAACATAGTCCTCCATTGTTACATGCATCATATCATGGAATATAGTCGTCATAGCACGTTGATATGTTTTTTAGCCTGAATGGCATGACATTCTAGTAGAAAGTGCCCCATGGACAAGTAAAAGCTATCTTGTGTTGGTCTTCTGGTCCTATTCAGATCTGATTATATACTGAGAAACCATCCATGAGAGATAACCTAGTGTGCCCTGCTGTTAAGTCGACTATGATATCAATATTTGGCAACAGAAAATCATCTTTGTGACAAACTTTGTTTAGATCTCTAAAATCATTGCATAGTCTAACTCGGCCATCAAGTTTGGACATTGATACAATGTTGGATATCCATTCTGGGTAGTCTATAGCTTTGATGAACCCTACATCCAGTAATTTCTTGAGTTCTTCTTTGACCAATAGCGCTATGTGTGGATGCATCTTTCTAAGCTTCTGCTTCACGGGTTTTACTCCTAGGTCTAATGGAAGATGGTGTAGAGTCAAGTTTGGGTCTAGACCTAGCATGTCTGCATATGACCAAGCAAAGCTGCCCCTCTTTTTCTTGTACAAACCTGGGCTTTTTTGGTGGAGTAAGGGATTTAGCAAAGTGAATGATCTTAGGCTGTTCCTCTATACCAATATTAACAGGCTCTGTCAGTTCCACAACAATTTGGGACTTCTCCTAGTGCATGTCTGTGGGGAGAGTGTTAAGCCTTCCATCGTCAGGTGCCACAATTGGGTTTTCACCTTCGGATGCATCCTTTCTTTTTACTATTTTGGGATCTGACACTACCGCAAAATAGTTTTCACCATCAGATCCAGTTTTTATCTTGATATTTTTGTGACTGGAAGGCTTGGCACCCTCTCCGAAGTAAGCCACGGTATTAAGTTCAATAAAGAAACCAGCTTTATGATCTCCTTTGGGTAGGTGGTCCCTAAGTTCCATATAGTCAATATAAGCATCATCGTTTTGGAACATATCTAGTTGGGGAGTTCCTCGCAGATCCCAGTCGATAAGCTCAGGATGTACAAGGGGAAGGGAGTTGGAGGATGGACCTGATTCGTTGATAGTTTGAATGGATATGCTAGGAGCATAGGTAGGGGGAGTGTTCGGGATAGTACTTTCCTCCAAGTTGTTTATTGCGATGGAACCCAAACCTTCCTCGAAAGTTGTATTCTCAGAGATAGGCAAATCAGATTCTATTGGTCTATACAGTAGCATTTGTCCCTCATGGTAGGGGCTAAAAGTTTGGATGGTATCGTCATAGGAATGTTCTGTTAGCTCATCCCACTCATATTCATTAGAATCCATGTCGTTGTCCTCCTGGAGTGTTTGGATCATTTCTATAAGACAAGCATTTTCTTTAGCCTTGCCCTTGCCTTTGTATCCTAGGCCACTTGTGTTTCTAGCCGATGAGGATGAAGAAGGTTGAATAGGTTCAATGATTCCTTCTTTTCTAAGGCCAATGGGGCCTTGTCCTTCATATCCCATTCTATGTAGGATAGTATCGCCTCACCCATAGAGTTCTATTGGGAGTCTAGGTAGATCTTGCGTTGTGTTCTCTTCTTTAGTATAAAGCCATTGTAGGATATCTCTCTCCTCTGTTTCATCGGATAAGGTCCCCCATTTTACAAAGGGAGTTGCGGGAGCTATAGGAGGAGCAGATGGCTTTGGAAAATGTTTGGGTCGGCCAAAAGATCTAGGAGATACAGGCATCTTAGCAAGGTTGAGGCTGTGCTCAATGGAGTATTCCCCTACTCCACTTTCTTTTATGGTAATTTTCTGTTCTTTGGGCCTTGATGAGGAGGCTTTAGCAGTATGATCATACTGTAGGATAGGGGATATATACGCTCTATTATTTGGTATGATACATTCAGGTTTTGCAAGGAAAGAGTTGCAATGCTGATAGGGGTTGGGGTCGCCTTGAATGGTGACTTGCTTGCCGTTGTGTGGGAACTTTATGCATTGGTGATAAGTAGAGGGAATAGCCTTCATGGCGTGAATCCATGGTCTCCCTAGAAGAATATTATAAGTGAGCACCCTATCCAGCACTTGACACACAACATCTTTTATTACTGGTCCCAATTGAATGGGTAGGACTACTGTTCCCTTTGTGGTTCTTTCTTCCTTGTCATATGCTTTGATGGAAATTTTCCTCCTTGGATCAACTGCCTGTTCGAAGAACCCCAATGCAAGGACTAGATTTAATGTGCAAATATTTAAACTAGCACACCCATCAATGAGAACCCTCTTGATGCAGTGCTTGTGGATGAAGGCGATGATATGTAGAGGGGTGTTATGGGGTTGAGACACAGAGAGGTCATCTTGCTCGGTAAATGATATGGTGTTGGAGGAGGTCAGATTACCTACCATGGTTTGAAACTTCTCTTGGGCCAAATTAGTGGGGACAGTGGTTTCCACTAAGGCTTTCTCAAGGATCTCCTTATGGGACGGGGATAGACGCAACAACTCCAAGATAGAAATGTGGGCTGGAGTTTTCTGTAATTGGTCTATGACATTATACTGGTGGACGTTGGATGGAGAAGGTGACAACCTTGGAGGGGCGGTATTGAGCATTACTTTACCACTACAGGTAATGATACTACAACCAGTTCTATTAGGTCCTAATTGTTGGTTGGGTGTGATGACATTGATTTGCGGTACATGCTTAGAAATGCAATTTATGGTATAGTCAAATGGCACACTTGCATAGTTGGCATTACCATTCCCACTATTTTGATTTGGCCTGTTGCGATTGTTGTTGTTGTTGTTGTCATTATGGTGATTGTCATTGTTGTTATTGCCATTATGGTGATTGCCGTTGTTGTTATTGTTGTTGTATGACCTGTTGTGATTTAGAAGTGGATCCCTGTAGGCCACATGTGTCTCATTGGAGGTAAGTTGTTGTGTTCCTCCTTGATTTTGATCAAGCACATCTTGGATAACATTTTTGAGGAGGATACAATTGTTGGTTGTATGCCCTCTTCCCCTATGATATTCATAATAGTCCGTGTCTTTCCAATAGGGAGGTTTGACTATAGGCTCATAATCACTTGTTGGTGGTATAGAGATTTCATTGTTAGCCAACAACTTCCTTAACGCGGACTCTTGAGACTCACCCAATGGTGTGAACTTTCACCTTGGATTTGAACTAAACCAAGGTCTTGGCTCCTGAGAGAATGGTTTGTTAGGTGCAACATTGTTTGTTTCTCCTTTTAGAGTGAATATGGGTTGTTGCTTGGGAGCTGCCGCCTTGGCATCCTCTACCCCATCGTTGACAACATTCTTATTCTTGGTCCAAAACTTTGATTTGTCCATTGTGTAATTGGAGGTTGGGGTGTCCTTGTATAACTTGATTGCCCCCTTGGCAATCATAGTTTTTTCGATGAACAATCCCATTTCAATGACTTTTGAGAATGACATAGGGCATTGTATTTGTATTTGATAGCTAAGGTCGGTATTGAGGTTATGGACAAACATCTCCAATAGCTGCTTCTCAGGTATATCATAAGAACACTTACTTGCTAGTTTTCTACATCATTGTAAGAAGGTGGTGAATGACTCACCACTCTTTTGTTTGGTGTTGCATAGATCTAGCATAGATACCTCATGTTCGATGTTGTAAGAAAAGTGCGTGATAAATTTGTTGACTATTTCATCAAAAGTTTTGATTCCCAGTGGAAGCCGTGAGAACCACTCCATAGATTGACTACCTAAAGATCTTGGGAATAGTCTCATTAAGTAGGTCTCATCACGAGCTACTTCCAAGCATGCTGCATTGAATTCCCTGATATGATCTCTAGGGTCCCCTTTCCATTTGTATTTGTCAAACTTAGGGACTTCGAACTGATATGGAAATGGTTTCATGATCAAGCTTTTAGTAAAGGGGTACGGTGCAATATCTTCCAAGGAGTAGTTTTTTGCGTGTGTACCTGTCTTGAGATCTGATATTTATTGTGTTAGGCTCTCAAGTTGTTTTCTCATTTCTTCCATAGGAGCATTTTGGTCCATGGTTCACTTTCCTCTATCATTTGGGTTTGGGTCTATGGCATTCTTTTCCTTTTCGTGATCATTTTCCATGTTTTCCATGATTGAGCTTATATCAAAATCCGTGGGGAGTTTAATTCCAAGACTAGCAAGATGATAGAAATACTTATGAGGGTCTTCATGGAGCACTTTCTCTATTAGGCGTTGGAATTTTTGATTTTGGATGCTTCCTTGATAATCTTCATAAGAGATTTCCTCATCACTATCATGAGGTGTGACGATGCGGTTGGATGAGCCAGCCATTTCAAGTTGCTTCTTATACTGGGATCTGGTAAGGACCATGCAAGGTGATGCGATATGAAGTGGACTAGGATTGGAAATTTTGGCAAGGTGTTGACTGAGACTGTTGTGAATAGGATACCTAGGACAAGACTTGGACAAAGGACTTTCTCACTCAATGACTTCAAGTAAGACGGTAGCCACAAGATGGGTAGTCAATACCTGTCTTACTATGTAGGGACTAGTCATGCAACAAGGCTACTAGCAAAGTTCTATGACCTACTAGGCTTACGTGAATGCACAAAGGATATGAAAAGGGGACCTACGCTGATCTTGATATGGAATATTCTGACTTTGGGACTAGAAAGACTTGATAGAAGGTGGATGGGACGATTGACGAAATAGAGACTTTTTGGACGAAATGGATGAAAACTGACTACAAGGTAGAACTTGATCTCTGATCTTGGAGCTAAGTTGAAATGGGTACTTAGAACTGATAAATTTTTTCCCTCAAAAATTGTGCAAGTGCTCACTGTCGTGTACACGCCGAAATAGATGCGCAGCAGAAATTGACAAATGTGCAGCAAGTCGGGATATATGTGTCGAACTGGTAAAAGGTGTATGCATAGCAACAGACAGCAAAAGCATAGGAAGTCTAAATAAATGTGTAGCAAGTTGGCATAGATGTGCAGGAATAGAGGACGGATGCGTCGCTCTGGCTTTCTTCAGTGTTTTTGTAATTTTTGGAAATTTCTCGATGTTTTTGGTACTTTGGTTGCAAAAAAAGGTCTTCTTGATTTGATTTTCTGAATTAATGGTAGGAAAACACAGCAAACACAAAGAATTTTTATGATTTTTCAACTTTTTTAGTGATTTTTCTGACTCTTTTATGGACTAAAAGAAAAGCACACCCTAAGCTGGATAGGACAATATCTATTGAATCCTCTAGCTGTGCAAATTCAAAGCGTGTAGCTTCAGGATCTAGTAGAGCTGGCTCCTCTCCACGACACTCACTTCTCATGCATACCAGATCCAGGTTTCCTTAGGCTCATACCCCCACTGAACCATAGGATTGTCCTTGCTACCTTTACTAAGAATCACATGAATCGAGGCCGCTTCAAGGGCTCCGCCCTTTGCATCAACAGATAGGGGTTTTTGGTATACTACACAATTGGTTCGTAGTCAAGGCAACCGTTTGAGTGGTTACACATGCGGCGGCACTACTCTCCATTATGGAGTCTCCTAGCCTCAAAGGGTTATGCCTTAGAGGGTTTTGGGGGAGGTTGGCTGTCGGTGTAACACAACAACACTCGTTGTAGGAGGTTTTCACCTCAAGCACATTTATTTTAAGTGGATTGGTAGGGCTTGGCTTTAGCCTATTTCCACTCAGGGTCGTTCCCACTTGGATAGGCGTGCATCCAAGGGCAGGCCCCTCTAAAGGTTAAACAATTGGAATAACAAGTCTGGCATTTTGGTCACCCAGTAAAGGGGAGAACATAAGCCTATTGTCATTCGACAAACACAGAAGACAATGATTAATCCAAACCTAGTTAAAAGTAGAAAAACTACATGGACTATTCTACTTGTGCACTCATGCGGTTGTTAACTTTGAAGTGGTTAAAAAGATAGCAATGATCTAACTAAAGAAGATAGCAATATGCAGATATAGCAATGGTTCAATTACTCTCTTCCTAGTTATGGACTACGTGAAATTTGCATGTATGCATTTTTTACTTTCCTAATTGGAGTTAGATTAAAATTGTATGCAAGTTGTATGAATAATGAGTTACTCCTTCCTAATTAGAACTAGATAAAAATTGTATGCAAGTTGCATGAACAATAGGTTACTCCTTCCTAATTAGAACTAGATGAGAATTGTATGCAAGTTGTATGAACAATGAGTTACTCCTTCCTAATTAGAACTAGATGAGAAGTGTATGCAAGTTGCTTGATAATGCCTAAATCAAGATCGTCCTTGTTTGTATGAAGTAGGGCCCTCAGAGAGTGCACTCCTTTGCTATGTTCAAGTATGTCGATAGTGAATGGCTGTGGTGATAGATGTGCAATGAAGATGAGCTTCAAAGTAAATGTGTGATCTCAAGCTAATGAATGGTAAAAGGGTGACAAAGGCGAGTTGGTAAATTCCTGCAGAGTAACAATACAAATAGCCTGGATGATTAGAATGGAAGAATGAGGTTTCATTTATAGACTTGAGAGAATGAGGAGCAACGGTTGAGACGAAATGAGAAGATCAATGGTTGAGAATGGTTGAGGAATGTGCAACGAGTAGAAAGTGGACAAGTGTCCAGGTTCCATCATGGAAGAGGGGATTTGGCAAAATTTATTGGAGAGTTAACTCCATTAACTGATCAGTTAACAAACTTGATTGATCAGTTAGTAGAATGGATTGTGGAGCTAACAGAATTGATTGAAGAATTAACTCAATTGACTAGTTAGTTAACAATTTTGATTAGAGGAGTTAACTAACTTTGATTAGAGGAGAAATAGGGCATGTGGGTGAGGGAATATTAGATAATTAAATATTTGAAATATTTAATTACATGTGCAACATGGTGAGGTGGATTGGGTGAGGTGGAAAGATGAGGTGGATTTATGGGATTAGGACTTAGGATAAAGGAATTTAGATTAATTAAATAATGTAGGATTATTTAATCATGTGAGACATTAGAAGAATTTAGGGAATTTAATTAAATAAATTGATTTTATTTAATTATGGGATAATGAACCAATCAAATAAGCTTAGAATATTTATTTAATTGATAGAAGAAATAAGAAGGGAATAAATATTAAGAATATTTACTTAGAATGAATCGTGTCATTTTTAGGCATATATAGTAGGTGTTTGAGAAAAGTTTGTATGCAGACATTATATTCTATACACTAATAAATGGATATATAACCCAACCAAGGTTCTAGATCCACAAACAAGGTCAATTCAGATTTTTTTTTCCAGATTTGTACAACTAAATATATGCCAATTATTTTTAAATATGTACAAATGTGTTTTTCTAAATCCTCAAACTTACAATGCATGGATCCTACTAGTATATGGGTTGATTATGGTGAAAGCTCAAACATATTCTTAATCCATGCAACTTTGTAGTTAAGTGACCTAGGTGCTATTGAACAATTTTATTTTTGCAAGGAGGTTACTATTAGCCCATAATAGACATAAATAATAATAGAAGAAAATTGTATTGAAAATGACACAAATGAACACATAGAATATATTATAATGTAGGACTTCAATATATGGACTATATTACATTGAATTTGTATTGACTTATAAAGTCATTCCCATGAATAACTATCACACTAACCCCTAAGTCAACTACTTATGAGAAAGTTCCCAAAACTAACAAGTGCCATAATATTTGTTTTGTGGTTGTAAAAAGCTCTGTGGATTATTGTTTTGGAGAGGAAATTTTTGTTGGAAGTTAAACAATTTTTAATGTTATATTATATTGTTTATTTAAATTGTGAAGGTAATTGTAGCAATTTTATATCTTTGTGATGCCTGATATAGAAGTCTTTAATTTAATTATATTTAAAATTTGTGAAATTTTGTGTGGATTGAAGAATATGTAAATCTATAATGTATTAAAACAATAGTAAATGTTATAATATATAAGACATTTAAGTAATTTTGATGTTGTTTTTTCATATAATATTAATAGAATATATTGATAAGTTTTATAATATAGAGTTAAATAGTTTACATCAATAAAATTTTAATCAATAAAATCATATTGAATATTTAATTTTAGAATAGAAAAAAATAAAATTTAGAATAAATTTTATCATACATATATATATATAGATCCGTAAGAGTGAGCTTATTGATTAAAATTAAAATTAAAAAATTACAAAAAAGGCCAACCATGGCCAGCATGCAGTAATGAAACAAAGGGGTACAACAATATACCCTAGATCATTCTGAGTTACATTTATCCACTAGATTTGGTGTGAGATTGCAAATCCATTTTAATCTTATTCAGTTTTGTCATGAGGATTTTCTTTTTCTTGTTCTGTACTTCTTTCCAATCTTCCCCGTCTTCCTACTTTTGCATTTCTATGGGAACCATGATTTGAGATGAAACCTATGGATTGCTTCCACCACCCATTGCAGATGATTTCCAAGAGTTCGTTAAAGAAGAAACATCAATTGGGTTTGAGGATGAGTCTAAGGCTTGGATTTTGAAGGACTACTTGGTTGTTGTGGTTGCCTTTGAGCCATGCATGTTTCTAGACAAGGTTTCTTAGCCAAGTGTGCTATGCCTTGCCCATTCTCAAAAATTGGGGAGAAAGTGAGATTCTGAGAAGGTACAACCTTTTCCTCCCTCACCTTTGAGGATGATATGATTGAGTAATGATGAGGTAGAACATCCTTCCACTAGGACTGCTGATAAGAATTTTTAATGATTCTGGAGCAGGAGTTGGCCATATGGCATGTATCAAAACACTTCATGCATTAGAAGGATAAACCTTCATAATCTAGAAGTTGCATCCAGCTGTGATCAACAAACTTGAATATGATATATGTGGGGAGATCACTTGTGACATCAATGTCTACAAGGATGCAAGCAAAAGTTGTGTGGGTGAAGTTGGTTGTGTCTGAATCCACTACAAGGAAGCTTCCCAAAAAAATTCCAATCACTTGAAAACAATCCACAAACTATAATTGCAATGGAAGATTTAGAAGACAGATCCAAATAGGTTTTACGAAGAAAGATGCAGTAGCAAGGTTAAAATCTTGAAACCATGGTTTAAGAAGGAGAATCCTTTTCCCCCAACACCATTTCTCTTGTAGAATGACATCCCTATCCTGAATGCAATCAAACACCACAATAAAAAACCCTTGATCACAGGGGTAAACCTCTACATTACATTTGAGCATGGGCAACCATGCCAATGAAATCCATTCATGCAGATCCAGTAATTTTGGCCATATACAGTTGAACTAGCCAATCAATCCATTGGAAGAAAAATACTATTCACCAGCATTAACCTCCTTTTTAAGCTTTTCTGAAAAAACTAGAATAGGTGAAGAGGATGCCTTCTTGATGCATGTTTTTGGGCAGTTCTTGGGGGTTCCATGCTCAATAGAAGCCAAGTTGTCCTTTAGAGGGTGAGCATCCCAAGCTGCAAACTTAAACTTTTTCCCTTGATTCAAACCAACAATCATATCATGGAAGGACAAACTAAGCCCAATTTTTGAGTCCGCCAAACCTTAAGAGCCAGCTGCAGGGTGGAGAGGTATTGAATCTCCTAAGCAGAAGTTTTAGGCACTTTGACATTCCAAAACCCTAGCTGATCCAGGGAAAACCTTCGATGGAATTGAGGTCTTGAAATCCTTCCCTAGAAACAGGACCCCATTCGTGATAGGGAGATAGGGCGTGGTAGGATTAATATCGTCTGCTGATGAAGAGAAGACCCACAACAGTGGCACAATATGGGAGGTAGGTGTGGGAGTTGTAGGAGCTGCTGAGGTTGCATAAGTGTTGGTATGTGGCGACTGATCATCAAATACTATACACTCATAATGTATCCTTGCTTGGGTTTGGGGTCGGTTGTTAATTTTTGTTAACCGACAAAAGAAAAATGACTTTGTAAAACCCTAATTCTAGAACCTTCCAAAAGCTTGTTATAAGTGGCTAGGATGTATGTTGCGGGTGTGAGATTCATGAGAATGTAATCTATTTTGCACTGGATAATAAAATCATTAGATGACTACATTTCTGTGGATGTAGCCCATTTTGGGTGAACCATGTTAAAATTCTGTGTTGATCTCTTTTGTGTTATTTTTCATTGTTATATTTGAGTTATTTAATCTGCATATAATTATTAGTGTTTATTGCTCCAATCTTCCTGAACCCTAACAACTGGTATTAGAGTACATTGTGTTTGATTATTATCTGCAGGAAGGTCTCACAATTGAGTGGGAGTCTCACAGTTAAGTGGGAGCAATGGTGGATGAGGGCAAATTGAAGGTAGATAAATTTAATGGGTAGAACTATCAATTATGGAAGATGTAGATGGAGGATTATCTCTATCAGAAGGATTTATGGAGGTCATTGGAAGGAAAATCTAAGAAATCGGTAGCAATGACTGATGAGGATTGGGAACTTTTGGATAGAAAGGCACTGGGAACCATTCGGTTGTGCCTATCACCATCTGTGGCATTCAATATAACAGAAGCGAAGACAACAAATGAACTGATAAAAGATTTGGCTAAATTGTATGAAAAACCCTCAGCCATTAATAAGGTATTTCTCATGAAGCATTTGTTTAATTTGAAAATGATTGAAGGTGGATTTGTGTTAGACCATTTAAATGAGTTTAATACGATTACCAGTCAATTAACTTCTGTAAAAGTAAAATTTGATGAAGAGATGAGGGCTCTCTTAGTTTTATGTTCTTTTCCAGAAAGCTAGAATAGCTTGGTAATGGTTGTAACTCTATCTTTGGTTCAAATACTTTGAAATTTGATGATGTTGTTCGTGTTATCCTTAATGAGGAAATGCGACAGAAAAGTACAGGTGAGAGTTCAACATCAGGTAATGATTTTACTGTAGAGAATAGGGGAAGAACAATGGAGAGAGGAAAAAGCCCAACAAATTGTGGGAAGTCACAAGGGAAGCCGAAGAAAGGCAGATCTAAATCCAAAGGAAGAATGGATTGCTGGCACTGTGGAAAGCTAGGACACTTGAAGAAGGATTGTTGGTCTTGAAAGGGAAAACAAGGAGATAGATAACATGATGATAGTAAGGAAGCTAATGTTGCAAGTAATAAATTACAGGATGCTTTAATTTTGTGTTTAGATAATGCTAATGATTTATGGGTAATAGATTTAGGGGCTTCATTTTATGTCACACCCCATAGGAAATATTTTGTAAGTTATGTTCAAGGTGATTTTGGACAGGTATATTTGGGTGATGATGAACCCTGTCAGATTATTGGAAAAGGAAAGATAAAAATTAAGTTGCAGAATGGAAATGAATGGTTGATGCATGAGGTAAGGCATGTTCCAAACTTGAGAAGGAATTTAATCTCTGCAGGACAACTGGGTAGTGAAGGTTGCATAGTTACCTTTTCAGACAAAGTCTGGAAGGTCATTAAAGGTGCATTAGTAGTAGCTAAAGGTGAAAAGGTAGGCACATTGTATTTGTGTATTGGTAATACTTATTCTACGTTAGCTGCTATAGAAATAGTTGCTACTAAGACAGTTATAGCACTTGCTACTAAGACAGAAACAAATGTGTGGCACCATATACTTGGGCACATGAGTGAGAAAGGGATGAAGCTCCTTCACTCTAGAAAGTTTCTAATAGGTCTGAAGAATATTGACTTGGAGTTTTGCAAAAATTGTGTTTATGGAAAACAGAAAAGAGTTTGATTTCTCAAAGTTGGGAAAGAGAAGAAGAGAGAAATTAGAGCTTGTGCATTCAGATATATGGGGACCAGCTCAGGTATCTTCTTTTGGTGGCTCTTGCTATTATGTTACTTTTATTGATGATGCATCTAGGAAAACATGGGTGTATTTCCTAAAACAAAAATCAGAAGTATTTGAAACTTTTAAAAGGTGGAAAGCTTTGGTTGAGAATGAGACAGGAAAAAGGTTGAAGTGTCTTAGATATGATAATAGAGGTGAGTATTGTAGTAGAGAATTTGAAAATTACTATTCATATAATGGAATTCGTAGGCAGAAAATGGTTCCTGGAACCCCACAAGAAAATGGTGTGTCTGAGAGGATGAATAGGACCATTATGTAATGTTCAAGGAGCATGAGATTGCATGTTGGGCTACCCTTACACTTTTGGGTAGATGTTGTACATACCGCTGTTTATTTAATAAACAAGGGACCTTCAAATCCTTTGGATGGTGGCATTCCAGAGGAGGCATCGACGGGTAAAAAGGTAAACTATTCATTTCTAAAAACCTTTGGTTGTGAAGCTTTTGTCCATGTTTATATTGAAAATAGAACCAAGCTTGAGGCTAAGTCTAAAAAACGTACCTTCATTGGATATGGAGTAGATGAATTTGGTTATCGGTTATGGGATTATGAAAATCATAAAATCATTAGGAGCAAAGATGTTATATTCAATGAGAAGGTCATGTACAAGGATCAGCTATAGGAGAAGAAGCATGAACAGGTGAAAAATGAATATATGGTGCTGGATGAGATTCCAAAACATAAAATGCTAGTGGTACCTGATGCTCAACAACAAGTTATCCCATAGACTCTTGCAAGTGTTAGACGTTCTACAAGGATATCTAGACCTCCAGAAAGATTTTCTCCATCACTATATTCTATATTATTAACTAATTCTAGTGAACCTAAAGGTTATGAAGAAAAAAAATAGGGTATTATGATGGAAGTGCTGGCCTCTTTTAAAAGAGCGAAGGCAACAATAAATAATAAGTAACAATCATAATAAAATTGCTTAAGCACCACACATAATAAAAGATACAATTTATTTACATGCATATATCAAGTAATATGATGGGTTGATTATTGTTTATGCAGCGATCCCATTCATATAAGACAAAGACCTTATTTATATGTATAACATGATATGCTACTTACTACAAAAAAAGGATGCGATTATAACGATATGAGAAGTCAAATGAATAAGACAAAAGATGATATGTGCATCTTAAGACAAGAAGAAGAGGTGTGTTTCATTATTACATGTGCTATGATTCTATGAGTAAGACAAAGTCAAGAATTAGTGATTGATAAAGGAGGATACATGAAGTGATGTGATCTCATTTGTAAAGCATATATAATTCACTTGTTAAGGATGCAATTTAATTTCCAAAGGGGTTGTGATTCATATGAGATTTGTTAAGAAGATTTTGGGTAGTGATCACCTTTGAAAAGGTATAACTATGTTTAGAGGTTGCACATCTATTCTAGAAAAGACACATCCATTCATGGAACCCTTGAGGAGATACAATAAGGGAAAGAAATAGCATAAAATGAAAAGAACAATTTAGAGATAAAGGTATTTTATTCATTAGAATAGAAAAGAATAACTAATATGATATATAGTAGATTCTCATATAGAAAGACATTGATCAATCATTGAATATAACAATAGACACTTGAATTCCATCTACAGAGTTATATGTATTTATTCAATCATATAGACTAGTATGGACAACAAAGGGATACATTGCAAATCTTGAACTAAACTAGAAGTTTAGTAAGAATCATTATTGAATATACATGTAGAAATAAAATAAGGAACATCGGGTCAGATCATTATTTACTGTCAGTTCTCCTTACTTACTGCATATCACCGTCATATATAAAATACATAAAGTATATACAATAAACTATCAACATAGATAAGGAGGAAATATGCGCTATGGGAGAGAATAGCTAAAGGTACTCTTTAGATTGATAGGTAGGGAGAGAAAAGCTAGTAGGGCACCCTATTATCTTGTGAAAGGGAGAGAATGGCTAAGGGCACCCATGGGAAAAATTCTCCTCCTAATCTCCTTGTTGAGGGTTTATTGACAAATTTAAGTTCACCAGTCAAAGAATAATGGTGAGAGGACTGCTTGGAGGGAGAGTTGTTTATTGAAGGCATCCTACCATGCCTCCCTATACCATCCTCTTCTATGAATGAATTTTGTAAATAAACTGAGTTAGCTGCATGGTAATGAATATATGATCTCTTTATATTGATATTCTTTATGAATTTGAATGCAATGTAATTTTGTCTAACCCTAATTGTTAAAGATGTATATTTGTATATCTATATTTTGTATGTGTTTTCCTATGTTATGACTGCAGAACTCAAGTCCAAGAATTAAACAATTTTGAAGATATTCTAAGTGGTAAATCATAAGCCCTAAACCTAACTTGTGACATCTGAATTTCTAGGGTAAGTTTAGGTAAGGGACATTATAAAAAGGAAGAAAGCGACATAAAAATTAAAGTTAGGATGGAATTAGGAGGTTGATTAGATGATTCTAAAGGGTCTAAATGGTACAAATATCCCTAGGGAACATGAAATTCCCATCTTGTGAAGTGGATTGGTGTGGTTATTGGGGCCAAAGGCTAACAAAAGTGACTTGTCAAGCTTTGGTTGGAAGACAAGCTAGAAGGTGTGCAAGATGATAGAAGTTTAGTCCAGAGGCTAGAAAATCACAAACAAAATGAAAAATGAATCAACAAGACATGTCACCAAGAGGAACACTATTGAGAGGTATATAGATTCATGCTTACATGTATATCTCATCATTAGACCAGCATGTAGGCCTTTGCATCTTTTTTATACTTACAGGACCATCCTAAAATACTATTTTGTTTTAGCTCAAAGAAGTATTTTGAAACAATTTAGTACAGGTTCAATATGCATGATAGTAAATTGTTGATTATAAATTATTTCTATTTGGTACAAAACTATATTTGAAACAATTCTATAGTTAGATGAAAATTTTGAAGATGTGTATAGTATTCTTTATGCTAGTGTTGTAGGAAGTCTCATGTATGTAATGGTTTGTATTAGAACAAATATTGCCCAAGCAATGAAAGTTTTGAGAAAATTCATGTCTAACATAACATGAAATTTCAATTAGGATTCACATCACTAACAAAACTATAATCATTATAAGGTCTTACAACATACACAACTCTTGGGGTCTCTGTTGTTTTCTCTTCTTTATTCACATCCTTTCTATAGCCTCCCTGATCAAACAGAGAAATAAAACCAAGAATTACATTTTCAAATAATATAAAAGAACACAAAAATTATATTATTATGTTTTGGTTAGTTTTACAATGCAAATTATGGACTTATAAGCCATTTCTTTTCAACCTTTCTAGTAACTATGAAATACCCATCGATAACTAGAAAACTACCCAAACCACAAACTATTCAATTAATAAAAAAATAATACATAGTCATAAACTAAAACTTTGAATCTTATAAACCCAATAATCTCCCTCGATCCAAAAGGACCAAAAAATTATCTAGAACGTCCAGCAATCTAACTCATCATGCCACTATATATACTAAGCCTCATGTCTTTCGATATTGATCAACTAGTGTCGATACCTTGTTGACCCCATTTTCAACTTGCCAATTTTTAAACTTTTGTGTCAAAATCTCTAGGTTGAATCACTCCTATTCATAAGTGCTGTAATTATCCTAAAGTGTCAAATAAGTTCTCAAATCTGAAGGAAAATCACCCATCATTCTAGTTTGAGCTCTCGAAAATGTCATGTAGATTGACAATTTTCATGAAAACAATTAAATCTTGAAATCCATGATGGCTGGTGCAAAATTATCTTTATGGAAGTGTTCACAACTCTATTTCACCTAAGCTTGCAAGTTTCTAGATTAAGATGTCTCATGGTTTGGGAGATTTTAAACTTTTGATTTTTCATCGACAATTTGCAGAAACGATTAAAACATGAGCTTTATGGAAGCTAGAGTGAAATGGATTTACAAGGGGTCTCATGAGGTCATCATTGGAAACATGGCAAGATTTCATGCAAAAATATCAAATTTATCAAAAGTTATGAATATATCTTCGTTTGCTAGGTTAGGAGGATTTGTCAAGCAAATTTTGTGAAATCTTTAGAAATGAATTTTGGGCACTTATTAATTTTAATTTCATCAATCCAAGTTAGGAAATTAAATGATGAATCCCAAATATACTCTTTGCTCACATTTTAAATCATTCTCTAGAGTAACAAAGGCACGTGAAAATTTATGTAACTCTGAAAAGGCATAGTTCACAACACTGATGAAATCATTTTGGAACTGATGAATGTTCATAAAAAAAAAAGTGTTGGGTTAATAAATTGTGAAATGATGAAATACATCCAAAAATCTAGTGATGGTTAATCAAAACTGCAAGCTTTGATTTTAGTAAATTGTGAAGTTATGGGTTGTACTTAAAATGTCGATAAAGCTCACGTTGAAGGCAATGATACTTACCAAGAAACACAAGTTTTAGCCTTACTAATTATGAAGTTGTGAATAGCATTTCAAATGCCAGCAAAGGAAATTCACACATTTATTATCAAGGGGATTGTTTGGTTTTGAAAGTTTTGTTTTCCTCCAAAAAAGGTTTGAAAGTCATCTAAAGTGCCGATATAAGACAAAATGAAGTTCATTGACGATGCAACTAGCCTTCACAACTAATATGAATTACATTTACATGTGAAACCTACCACTATTCACCATTGGTAAAAATATTAAGTTTTAAAAGTGGTTTGAGATGCCGACGAGGTTTCAACAAACTTCTACAAATGCTGATAAATGAAGTTTATTTGTAAAGCACTCTTGGAAGTATTTTTATCAGCTAATGATAGACATTTTGAAGGTGGTTAGTTAGACCTAAAAACTTTCCAAACTTCTCTAACCAACTCTTAGCTTCGGATGATTGAATGAGTTTGCTAAGTGTTTGCAACTATCGATAAGGCTTGTGAAAGTTACTTGGAGTGCTGACGAAGAACAAAATATAGGGAAAACGGTTATGAAACCATGCAAAAGTTAGTTGCAAGAAATAAATCAATGTACCAAGTTGAAGGAGGTGTAACAATAGACAATGACCTTGCATTTGTTTAACTAAAATGCATTGTGTCAGGTATTTTGATGAGTTTTGTAACTAGTTTAAATCTTTGATAGATGTTGTGAAATCACCTCCAAGTGTCGATGACTAAACAAGTAGTTACTATAACTACCAATGAAACTAAAATAATAACAACTAATAACAACTAGGCCAACACCTCAAATTCAACTAATTCATGTTTTGATTACAAGGTAGCAACAACTATGGTGATAGCTTCAAATATTTTAGATCGAGAGATTATAGAAACCAGTTAGAATTGGAAGAGGCTCAAAGGGTTAGACTTGCACTAGCAGAACTTATCAAAAAAAGAATAAGAGATCAGAAAAGGCGTGTGAGCTTTTTGTATAGATGCCTCAAACAAATGTAGTCTCATGGTATGCAAAGATTGCAGGATATATACAAAATGGATTTGTTTAAAATGCTTAGAAACTTTCATGCAAATGAGTTAAATAGGTTAAAAAGATGATTTCAAGTAACCTATGCCAACATTCTCACTTGCCTATGTGAAAATGGGAGCTTTCAAATAGGGTATGGACATCCATCACATGTTAAATGGTAGAATATTTTTATCAGATAGTACATTTGAAATGCTTTGATAGACAGTGTTGCAAAATGTGCAAACATAGGAAACACGCATGGGATGGCATCTGCATGGAAATGGGAGATCAAAGCAGGATATCGACATCCATCAAAACATAATAAAACAATTTTTTTTTGTCAGACATTATAGTTTGAAATAATCTGATATACATCGATGCATAGCGTGAAAAGAATAAACAAGGAACTTGAACAATTTGTCACAGCACTCAAAGAGATACATAATCTCATGGAATGTAATGATTGCATGATACACACATAATTGATTTGTTGAAGGGGCTTTTAAGAACTTTCAAAGCAAGTGTAATCACGGCTGTCATGTTGACCAACATCCTCATGATCTATACCAAAATTGAAAGCTTTAAAATAAGTTCATGGCATCTATAAAAGCATTCTAGGGAAGATTTGGTGTTCTTTGTGGGAAAAGATGTGAGATCTGATTGAAAAGGCCCACCTCTTTCCATCTACAAAAGAATGAGCAAATTTATTTTGCTAATAGGACTTTGGTAAAGATGCTTAGATGTTATTATCAAAAGCATCCAATAATGTGGGATGAGAGCCTCTCTTACATTCAACACTCCTATAATAGGTCTATACATAGTTTCACAAATTTATCACCTTTTGGGATATGTTTTTGGTTACTTACTACCTAGCCTCTAGATAATGTTACATGGTAGTCACACAAAAAAGAAGAGAATGGTAGCTTAGAGGTACAAAGGGTTGGAAAATTCATTGAATGCATCCAACAAATTTGGTTGCAAGTACAAGAAGAGGTATGATTGGCCCCATGTTGAACACAAGTTCAAAGTAGGTGATAAGGTGTGGTTGTACTTGGGAAAATAAAGACTTCAAGGGAAAATAAGGAGGTTGAAACTTGAGAGCCCCTTTCCATGGAAGCCTTGCAGGTGCTAAAACTATTAACATATATCAACATAAGAATGAAAGTAACCAAGATGAAATGGATGGTATTCAAATTTCAGCTGTTGCCAATACACCATTCTAGAAGTGGTAGTAGTCATGGTTCTGTAGGTGGATTTCTTGCTAGACACACGATTATAGAAAATGTCTATCATCATGCATATCAAGACTCCTGAGAACATGTGGATGGAGGGTTTCATTCAGATTCACCAACAATGTTTTGTCATCATCTCCCATGTTCAACGTTATCAGGAAAGGATACCTGAGACATAACATTACCATTGAGATTGAGGAAGGGCCTCAATATGTAGGATTGGGTTATTTTAGGGGCAAAAAGAAGGTTAAAGAATACTTTTAAGACTTTCCAAGCACAATCTCTAGCAAAAAGGAATCAGTTCATATTTTGATGCATGGACATAGGAGTCTAAGATTCAGGTATCTAGAGGAGTTATCAACATTCGATGAGATTTGATTGTAAAAAAGGAGCAGATAAAGATGGAAAGAAATTAACAAAGTTCACAACTCGAAAGTTAAAAGTTTTAGTTAACTTTTTGTAAAAGTGACTCATGTCACTTATTGTAATTCAAAATTTAGAAAATGAGCTTTGTTTCTAGAAAAGTTAGGTAAAATCTAACTAGAATTTAAAGCTTATTTTTAATTATTGTATTTCAAAAAGGTAGTTATGAAGTAGTTAGAAATTAGTTACGAGTTAGTTATTGGTTGGAGGTCTATAAAAGCAATATCTTTGAATGTAAAGAGGGTCCCATTGATTACATTTTTTTTAGTTCTTTTTTGGTATTGAGTAGAACTAAAGAAAAATAGAGAGCTAATGGATTTTATTCTTTGTACAGAGAAGTTTTGTAGTTGTATAACTTCAAAATAAATACATAAAGCAGTTGATTCGTGTGTTTTAGATGTTTTGTGTATTTTCATTACCTATTGTTCATAGGTTGAATAGGTATATTCTTTGTATTATTGTGGAGAGACATTGGTTATTTATTGGAATATTTGTGAATTATGCAATATGTGTGAAAATATAGTTTTAATCTTGGTATCTTGATTTAATACTATTCATACAAACCTATCTCTTTGTGTGTTGAGGTTCATGAGCTATGTTCTTTGTTATTGATACAGTTATAATATTTATGACCACTTTCTCTTCATCATACAAATCTGGGGAATGCGTGTTTCTAATTTTATGGTGAACGTTTCCTTATAGTTGTACAAATATGTGAAATCCCATTCAGTATTCGTGTGTCTGCCACTAGGGTTTCTATAATTCATTTTCCTTTAGTTTTCCTTTACCTTTGATATTTTTGGTTAAACTACCACAAAACTACTATTTTGATCATACAAGGGAGCTACCCCTCTCAAATGCAGAGGAAGATCATTACTTCATAGAGATCTCTCCAACTATTGGCCATTTTGTTGCTACTTTCTGGGAAAGACAGTCATTCTTGAGAATTCATTCGCAGAGACCAATCTGTTTACCAACATACCTATATACATCCTCCTAATGCCTATTCCTTTGCTTCACATTCCTATATGAGTAATACATGTCAATCTTGTCAATATAGTGCCATGTGCCACTACCTTCCATAGTCTAAATATCCATTTCCTCTTCCTAACACTATTTGATACAAGCATGTTGAAATTCCCTATCTATCAACATGTCTCTAACCATATGTAGCACATGTAGTATGAGCAAGTTTTTTCATTACCCAACTATAATGACCCTTATCCTCATGATTTCTTGTACTTGCATCTCTCAAGTGCATCCTTGACTAATGACCAACTACTTAACTACATACCAATTGACCACACTTTGTCTTTGCTTCTTTGGCATATGCATCACTTGTCAAAAGTATAAAATCACTCACTAATTGATTCTGAAAAATTACTTTCCCCTATTAGTCAAGAGTTGGAAACATAATGAGATAACTCCTCTAGACCATTCTTCTACATTAATGTTAACAAAAATAAAATAAAATTGAACACAATAAAAACACTAAAATACTAAATTGAAATACACAATGATGAATTAAAATACAAACCATCTACTCCCACCAAAAAGTGTTATTCAAGAAATTTACCCATTCTTCGAGCAAATAACTATCCCAGAAAAGAAATGGTCCTCTAAACTCTTGGTGGGTCTTACACCCTTCATTTTGACCCCTTTAGATTTTAGAGTATAAAAGCATCTTCAACAAAACAAGATTCCTCTTCCAAGGAAGAAGAAAATGTTGGTGCAATTAAATATTTAATTACACTTGATTAAGTTGACTTAGGGCTAATTTTAGTCTTAGGTTATTCTTAAGTCATATAAGGGTTTTCTAACTTGCAAATATAAAAGCAAGTTCTCACATGTAATTCTTTAATCCAATTTATTAATTGCATCCATATTTTGAAAATTGCTCTCCTCTATGCTTTTTTTTCCTTGTAGAAGGTTAATCCTAGGTTTTGCATGTGATCTTGGTGGCTTGAGTCAATCAGTGACTCTCACATGGTATCAGAGCTCTAGATCTACACGCCCCTTCTAAGATTTGAGAAAATTTTGGGTAAGATCTTTTGTAGGGTGCATTTTTTAGCAAAACGAACCTCACCATTGAGTCTAAAAGGCCCAAAACCCCATATTTTCATATAAGGCACTCTATATTTTGGTGACAAAAAATTTTTGGGTATTTTTTGGGGTTTCAAGACATTTAGGTTTGTGAAATTTGTATAATTTGTACGGAATTTGTATGGCCATATGACACCTTGATTTTCATGCCATTATGTTTTGAGTTGATTTTGATTTTGAAGTTGCATCGGTTTGCATGCCATCTTGATTTCTGTGCCACCTCGATTTCCATGTTGTCTCAATTTCTATGCATAGGCACACCTAAATTTTTTAATTAATTTCTTAATAAAAAAATATTTTTTTATTTGGGAGCTAGCCCCTAGGCTTTAACCCCTGGTCACATGGGTGACTAGCCCTTAGCTTCCAGGTGCTAGCCTCCAGGATCTTAGATCCTGGTCATATGAGTGACCAGAACCCTATCTACCAACCCCTAGAGACTCAGCTCCTAGTCACATGGGTGTCCAAGAGCTTCAATAGTGCTTTTTTTTCTCTTTGCCGTAAAGGAGTAGTTTTGGTTAATCAGGCATATCTTGACCAAACAAAGTCAAATTTTGGCAAACAAATAGGCATCAGAAAGTTGGTTCCGAGAACCATTGAGTGGTGTAGGTATTTTTTCCATATTTTTTTGTTGGTGACATTTATTTCTCTTTGAAGTCCATATCACATTTTTGGCTTCCGAGCTTGTAACTTTTTGCCACGATCTCCAATTTTTGCAGCATTGGAAAGGTATTGAGGAGATCTACACAACCATCCATGAACTTTTTCTAGATTCATCCCCAAGTATTCATTATTTAGTTTGTCAATTTTATGGCTTCTATTTGATATTCTAGACATTTTGGCACTTAGAGAAGTTGTTTGTTCTGTTGGGCTTCATTTATCAACATTAATACATATTCAAATTGTTGATCTCTGATTTGATTTATTTGAGGAGATATCATGGGTTTTTCTATTCACTCTTCTTTGCTAACATTGGGTAAGGATAATTATGAGTCTTGGTGAAAGAGCATCCTGACACATCTTAGGTGGCTTAATATTTTGCCTTATCTTTATGGACTCATACTTGAACCAGATACACCTAGGAGGAAATCTGTATGGGGAAATTATATTGATCATATTTTAGGATTGATTGGCTCTAGTGCTGATTTTGACACTATGTGTTCTATCTCACATATTGAGTGCCCACACACTCTTTGGACTAGCATCTGGGAGATCTATGGAGACCCACATATCTCTCTATTCCCAGATGATCTTGCTATGTATTGCCACATACCCCTTGATGATGCAAATTGCATACCTTTTGATGATGATACAATTGAGGAGCTTGCATATTTGCAGGTCTTGCTAGGTCAAATGACACAGCTCGACTTCACTTGCTTCTCCTTCTCCTCTTATCGAGATTGCATATTTATTACCTATTGTTACCTCATATTCTTTGCAGCATGACATTATCACTCTTCTAGAGATAGCTCATTGGAATGTGCATATCTACCAGATATATCATTGTTGTTTGTAGAGTCCCACCTTGCAGATTTGGAGGACCACATTGAAGACATTTATCTTCTATTTGATGATAGCTTCCATGGAGTTGCATCACCATCTTCTTCTTCAGACATTGTTCTTCATCCTCCTATTCAGTCACAATTTTGCAGTGGATTGGAGACATTTGAGCAATTTCAGGAGCATCATTGTTGTCTTTGGATTATGTGCAATGTAACATGTCAACTCATATTACCCTAATTATCAACTCAATTTACCATAAAGTAAATAGTCATGATCAACATAATCATTTTTCTATTTAGTAATAATCAAATTCATAACCACTGACTAAATGCATATCTTTTTTGAATAATTTCAAAACTAAAATTTGCAACATATTCAAAGATAACATAATAGTGAATTCCTTCACTTTACAATCATAATGTTTTTCTCATGGAAATAATGATAAGTTACATAAATTTTTTGACTGGAAAGAAGATTTTAACAATGCTAAAGTTTTCTTGTCTCACTTTTGAAATTTAGATAGATTAACAACATCAATAGGGGTTTAGGTTGATTTTCAATCAAATCCTAGAAATCATTGAATATAAGTGTATTTTCCATATTCATACTCCAAACTTTGTAATTTTAATTGTGTCAATTTTCCTATTTCTAAGATAAGATTAATAATTTTAAGCATATTGAAACTAAAAAAACCCATAGAAAACTACAAATTTTCAAAATTAATTATGTGAACCTTGAAGCTCAACCTAATGCACTAATTTGTTTATGAAACACTTTAAAACATAGACCACACTTTTGTTTAATCATAACTTGAAAAATAAGAAAATATAAAAAATAATACGAATTCTAATGTAACAAATTTGTATCCCACTTTTCAACCTGCTTTTCAAAATCGTCTTCCCCATTCACCTTCTTTTAATTTTCTACCACTTCATACAAAATACACATTATAACTCTATAATTTATGTCACAATCAAACTAAATCTTTAACCTCCCAGCTCCTAATTTTATAAACCAAGCTAAATAGATGTGGTACCCGTGACTTCCTTATCTACACAGAGATGAGAATATTAAACTAATGAAATGTTTGTGTTAAGTTTTGGTTTAGAAAGGCACAACTAAAAAAAATCTCCTCCATGTCAATTCTCTCTTTGGTTTATGGCTCAACTTCCTTTCACTTCAAACAACAAAGATTTTAGTTATACAAGAATTCCTATGGTTTTTAGGTTGCATTTTTCTTTAGAAAACACATCCAAGCATCAATTTCTTGTTTTTGAATAATGCAACTATTAAATTACTGAAAGGCAAGTTCTATCTGATAGATCATTTTTTTCTACGAATATCTTATTTAACGTATATATTAAAGAAATAAATAGTACATATTCACAAAAAAGGACGGGTGGTCAAAAGTCAAACCCATGTATTCACAGCCTCAAAGGGAGAATAAAACAAAAGTCACATCCTCAAGGGATAAGCATAATGTCTAACAAGAAAAGATAGAAAAACATTAAAAGTTGCAAGAGCAGCACCAACAAATGGAGGAGGATCTTTATCATTAGGTTTCCCCTAGAAGTAGCATCATTAATAGGCTCCCAACCATCACGAGCAACAGTGGCATCTTCATTCTTCTTTGGTTGAGTGTGAACCAGGGAAATGGCAAGTAGGAGCTGAGGAAACTTGTCAATGTCTACCCAGCCAACATCCTACTGAGGAGATGGTGGTCTAGAAGGCAAGGACTAGCCTCCATGGACACTTGAATCCCTGGAGGGCTAAGGGCCATGAGAATGAGAGCTAGGATCATGGTCACCATGGTTGCCCCATGATCTCACTGGTCACTCGATGACACCAATGCCCCCGAGAGGAGGAAGAATCAGGAGGGACCCAGGTAATAGCATAGGGTATGTTGCCCCAGTGGTCTAGCAACTCCTAGAGATGGATGACTTCAAGTGCAACTTTCTTATCTTGCACTTGAATCTAAATTAGAACATTAGAGAAAATGAGAGATTGAGTGTATAATGACAAATGCTTATCAGTAGAACAATGATTGAAATAGCAGAATTTCTATCTTTCCAAATGCTAAAAAGAATTTCCATCCTAAAAGTGTGCTAGATCTAGGCATAGTGTCAGGGAAGATAGGGCCAATCTTCAAGTAAGACATGCTAAGAAAATGCATGAGGTTTGAAAGTTCAAAAGAAATCATGTATCCAATTCCAAGCTTCCTGAGCTTGAGGGAAAAACCAGAAGAGGTACTTGAGAGATTCAAGTTGCCCATAGAACAAGTAGTGAGAGATGGAAACTCCCATGTGAGCTAGGTGATCCCCCACGGGAAGGCCTTGATACAATAAACACCAAGAAAAATGCACCAACTTAGGCTCAACCATAGCAGACCAAACACATTGAAACCATCTATGACCAGTCCTCAGAGAGAACTGAATATGCCAATGGTGATTAAGCTTCTCCACCATATGCAAATGGGGAGACATCCAAGAGTATCCTTTACAAGGTTTGTAACTCTAAAAAGGAGTCTTAGGATAACACTTCCAGTCTTTCCACCATAGCTTAAAAGAGCGGATTCCCACCTTATGAAGCATGTGAGGAGGAATGGCCTCAATGACAACCTGGTAAGTATCAATATTTGAATTAAGAAGCCTAAATTTATGCTTGAATTCAGGCCAAGAGAGAAAATTCTTGGTGGCTAGATTCTACAAGTCAAACATAACATGAATCCCATCCTTAAAAAATTGGATACCTGAACCCATGACAATTTAGCAAGTAGCTGGTCTTGATTGCTTAGAATAGGGGACCACCAAATTGATTTTTGGTTAATGGATAGATGATTATGAAAATAATCTCTAGCCCAACGAAGCCAAGGCTTGAGAGCTTCCCAGGATTTCCAAATACTTTGATCACAAAAGTGCCTTGAATGGAAATAGGCTTTCTCATGATGAGAATAGAGCCTATATCCAAACCTTTCCATGTCAGTTGGCCAATAGGAATACATTTGTCGATTCAGTGCCTAACAAGAATTTTCTAAGCCTTGTTGCCTTAAAGGGCTCAAATGATCCATCTAGCACACAAGGCAATGCCTTGGTGGTGAATGGAAATCAAGCCAAGTCCTTCGGCCTCACGAGGGAGGCAACATAAATCCTAGGAAACTCCATGGAAACCTTGAGTGCTATCATGAGAGGCCCACAAAAAATCTCTAAGTAGCTTCTCAATTTTTAAATAAGAGGCTTTAGAGGGAACCCAACATGAAGAATAATAAATGTGTGTGGCAGCCAAGATTATAGAACAAACTTTAAACTTACCCACCAACAAGGCCTTGGTAATCCAATACTGTAATTTTTTTAATTCTAGCAATAACAACTTGCCATAGCTCCAAAGGAGAGGCCTGAAAGGCAAAAGGAATGCCAAAAAAATGGAAGATTTCCCTATGGTCAATCCATTTCTAGCTAAAATAATCCAACCAGCCTAGCTTAGGGAGGAAGGATTATCGGTAACATAAGGTTTCCTGGCAATGAATACTAGAGCTAGAGGCCTGGCAAAAAACATCCAGGCAACAACTTGCTCCTGTGTGATATTATCCTCATCCTCAAGGAGAGTGAGTCATTAGAAAAATGACCATTCACAAGCCATTGAGAGGGAATTGGAAGGGAAAGATAGATAGAGGCAATAAGAGTAGTGTCAAGGCAGAAGACTTTGTAGAGCACTTAAAGAACTTGCATTAAGAGGCACGACAACAAATTAATAACATGAATTCTTAGTACAAGGCTAAGGCATATTAGAAGCAAAAGTTTAATGAATTCAAGGTTGGTGATGAAGTCATGGTTCACCTAAAGAAAGAAAGGTTCCCAATGGGGACATATAATAAGTTGAAGATGAAGAAATTTGGACCATGTAGGATCCTCAAGAAGCATGATTCAAGAAATACATATGAGGTAGAGCTATCAAGTGGAATCAACATTTCCCCTATGTTCAACATTGTTGATCTAATAGAGTATCACAAAGGTGGCACAAAGGATGGACCAAAGAAGGACATTGGAGTATTCCAACACCTACTTCAAAGGAGGAGATAGAAGAAATCCTGGATAGCCATGTTGGAAGAAGTACCAGAAACATGCAATATGAAGAATTTATGGTTTAAGTGGAAAGGAAGACATGTCAAAAATTCTTCGTGGTTGTTTAAGGTAGATGTTGACTATTTGGGTTTTCCTCAAACATCTAAGATATGACAAGGTCACTTCTCAAATTACCTTGGGTGTCTGATGCAAGAGCATCCAATGTTGTAAGGGTAATCTTTCATCACCTAAAAAATGATGATTTTGTTTTCTGTTCTTTTCAATTTTTGTATTTTTAGATACCTAATTTCTTGAATATTGACGTGGAACCTTCAAAATTTCCAACCTGCTAAAAATAACAAACTATTATTTTTAGAGAGTTTGCATTTGAGAACTTATGGAAATATAAATTTACTCAAAGCTTTGGAATTAAAAAATATAACATTTGGTGAAGGAATTAGTCAAACATCACTTATGAGTTGAAAGATATTAAAGTTTTTGTTTCTTTGAAAACCTCGCAAAAAGTTTCAAATTCCAATGAGGCACTTAGAGGCCCCATACATCCCCCAAAATGGGTAGAATTGGTAGAGTGTATTTTAAAGGAATAGATCTCTTCACAAGATTTCTAATGCATCAAATGGTTCATTAATTGGACACCTGAATCAAAAGTTATGGCTCTCAGAAGTTGACCTATTTTGGTTGGAAGACGCCAAAAAGGGTTATTTATGATCATTTTTTAGAATCTTTTAGGGTGGTAGAGAAAGGGGGAAAGTGGGGAGTCAGTAAAAGGAGAGAAAATAGAAATGCTAACAGATTTGAAGCCACATAAGGCAAAAGGTTCTAGAATCTAGAGGAAGGAAGCTATAATGTGTTACAGTCTATTAAGGATTTATCCTCTAATTTGATTCCTATTTCTAGAATGTAATATGTTTTTTAGGTCAATAAAAGAAAATTCCTATTTTTGGTATGCAATCTGTGTTGTGTGTTCGAGATTAACCCCCTCATTAATACCTCCTACATGTATGGCTCTAGGAGATAAAGAAATGCCCTCTATAACTACAACAAAAATATTAGAAAGCACAGAAGATGACATATTTAGATAGAAGAATATGAATATAGGGATGAAGACATGCAAACTCCCTACTTCAAAATTGAATGTAAGGTCATCTGTAAAACTTAAGAATTTAGTAGCCATGGCTTGTAAAAAAGATAGAGTATTAGAGAAAGAAGCTCAATTTGATTCTGAGGTGGAGATTTTGGAGGAAACAGTGTCATGGAGCACTAAACGAAAAAAAAAAACCCCTGTAGATAAAATTTCTATGATGGTGGAATCCTACAACAAAAATACCTGTAACAATTTTTTTCACAAATCTTTGCCATTTTTGCATTTTCTACATCCATTTCTATATGGGCTTTTGAATAAATTGTCTAGATGATTTGAAACATGCTCATTGAAATTTAAAATTCATGGGGAACTTTCCATTAAATTTTATTTCATTCCTAGTGATTCATCATGTTGTATACTATACAAAATTTTCTCATCTTAAATATTCTGAATCACATCCTCTTTTGGACTGATGCAAAACTTTTGAATGTGAAATTTTACAAGTTTGATGAGAGGCCTATAAGAGATTTCTATCTCACAAAGATAATGATGAGATTGAATTCTCATCTCATGTAGTTAGATGACCATATGGATCCATTCTCATTTTCATGCAAATGTGTCTTGTGACTCAACTTTGAAACCTTTTTTTTGTGCATCTGCTACATTACTCATGATGCTACTGGCAACCTCACTGCTCGTCATTGGCATATGCAAACCAAATAATTTTCTAGAGCATAACATTTAATATTGTCTATAAGAAACCATGTAATTATATTCAATCATATATCATAAATTTCTTGAAAAAGGTTTATGTCATCCTCAATTGAGAAACTGATATTCTAGAATTGAAGTTGAAATCATCACAAATTTGAGGCTTACACTAAACAGAGCACCATAATAAAGGTATCAAGCATCATCCAACCTTGACTTATCTATCAAAAAAGTTATATTGGAACATCCTTGGCTTCCAAGGACTATTCTCTTTGCTAATAGAAAATTTTCTACTCATTCTCTATCATTTGCTAATTAAGTATCTACCAAAGCTAATTGCAAAGCATCTCCAAGTGACATCAATCAACCCTCTTGATGCAAATGTGTGAGTGTATGAAATCAATATTGGTTTTTTACATAGCTTACCATTTTCACACTATCTACATCCATATCTATCATAGGATGTGGAATAAATTGTCTAGATGATTAAAAACATGTTCATTAAAATAAAATTCTCAGGGAACTTTACATAATAATTTTATTTCTTTCCTGGTAATTCACTATATTGCATATTGTACAACATTTTCTCATTTTTGGTCTCCTAAAATGGCTTAACAAGTTTGTAAGTGTTATTTTTGAGATATACAGAAATCTTGTATAGTAATATGTGTCTACATGGAATGTTGTTCTAGCATGCTAGAAATCATTTTCTTTTATTTAACCATATTATGATTGTGTAGATGGAGAAACTTTTTCCAAAATTTGGAATGATCTACACATTGTCATTTGGGTTATTGAATGTCATAGAAAGAGATCTGCATAAAATATTTAAAGACGCTTTATTGAGTGCAAGCATTGTTGTTTATCCATATGATTATTGATTCTTAACATATGTTGGGAGAAAAGGTACAATGTGAAAATTACTTCATAGAAATATTCTTGAATAAGAATGGTGGGCTAGAGGCAAGAGTGTATAGAAGTCTTGTAGAGGCTTTTGGCCAAACTATGTTGAGGAGGAAATATTGAAAGAGAAGAAATTTTACAGCACCCTCGAGCAAGGGGCAATGGGACAATGTTCAGAAAATGATTTGGAGATATTGAAATATACAATACTTAAGCATGAAGAGGTATTTAGGGATCATGTACGTGAATCTCAAACTAAGGAATGCCATCTACAACTTATACATTCATACCTAAGAGTGGGTCTCAACAAATATAACATTTGTTATTTTTCATCAAATGCACAGAGCTCATGTTTTACTCCCTGTTGCCATTATTACTAGTTGTACTCCTAGTCCCATTGACCTAATTTTGGTCATTTATGGACATTACTATAATGTAATAACTTAAAACTTTTGCAATCTGTAGTGTTAGGAGACAAAGCTCCCAAAAAAATTGTCTTCAAAGTGATTGAAAACTTGATGTTTCGAAGCACATGTGGTTCATCCTTGGGATGAATGAATAACAAAGTAGATGTGGACTCTTGATATATACTTATTGTGTGCAAAGAGACTAAAATATTGATGTTTCAAATGACAAATTGTGATTCATCATTAGTATCAATGATAAGAAAGTAGATGCAAGCTTCTTACATATAATTGGTTTATCCATATGATAAAACTACATCTATTTTCTCATCATTTATCCTAACAATGAACAACAATGTGTGGTTTCAAATTTAGAGTTTTCAATCACTTTGTACACAATTTCTCTTGAAGCTTTGTCTCTTATATTAATATAATTTCTTTCTTATTGTCTAAACAGAAGTCAATCCTTGCTTGATACAGAGTGAACCAATGATAAATTTAATTAATGTTTGATAATCTTATTTAGCTTCATATTGATAAATTTTTATGATGCATGAGGTACTTCCTACTTGACTATATCCTATATTTTAATACATCTTTGAGTCTAATTAACTACTTTTGGTTATTTGAGGACATTTATAAAACATAAAATGCAATTTCATTTTCTGGTAACCAAGGTTACAAAGTTAGAGAAGTAGATTAGATACATCATGGACGATAGTTTTGTGTCAAGAAGACAATGACTATTGATGAAGCTCTAATGTATCCTTCCTTTTTGTGGATATTATAGGTACATGAAATGCATCATCTATATCGAGTTCAAAAGTTGTTAATGGCTGAGCTTAAGATAAAATATTCCAACACATCAACTTTGACTTGTGGACCCGTGCAAGATAGATCATTTCCAATGCATGTTGGTTTAGAACCTCTGAAATCAAACAGAAAGAGTAATTTTTGAGGTGCATTTGGTATTTTAATGGTAGACAAAGATGGCAGAGATTGTAGACAACCTATTTCAGGTGCAAACTATATGCAAAATAATCAATTTTAGATGAAATGACTAGATTTTCAAGGCAAAATCTATGGACATCCTCTTAGAAATCTACCAAGGGATTTTGTGGGGAAGAGTTACTCACACATATATGTGAATAATTGATTGGATATTATGCAAGTGTTTGAGACTTGATTGCCAACATAAGATCATTTGAACACTTTTAATGCATATAAACTTACAAGACCAAACTCCTCATGTTTGTGATCTACTTTTTTGCACATGAAATCAAATTTTCACATAGTTCGTAACATGGCTTACATGAATCTACAAAATGGAATGTCTCTCAATTAGTCTTGGCAAAGTCAACCACAATGTAACATTATCCCCTAAATGCTCATTAACAACCCTGTCACCTTGATTATAGCCTTCGATGACCAAGATGCCCTTGAATAACCAACTACAGTGGAACATAATGTGGCTTTATCTGAATAAACTTTCTGAAGAAGTATAAAAATAGAGGCAAAGTTTGTCTAATTGGTTGGAGGATTTCCACCTTGGTAGATTATTGATAAATGTCTTGTGAGTGGTGGTGTATACATCACTTAATTTTCTTTTTAAAGTGACACTACTACATATTTAAATGAACTTGTAATATTAAAATAATTGTGTTCTAAAAGAATTTACATAACTTGACACAAAAAATAGATCTGTGAGCACATGTCATCAATCTAGTAACTTCAAGTGGCAATGAGATTTTGTTTTTATGTAGGGCTTTTTTTTTAAAAGTTTGGAAAATAAAAAATCTTGTATACTCTCTAATAACATTCATTATTCTTTAATGTATCTATATTTTTTTAATGATAAGGAAATTAATGAAAGATAGAGGAATTAAAAAAAAGAGAGAATATTTTCCAAGTTTAAGACATTTACATGAAAAAAGTGAGAAAGAAACTCAATTATTTCTTTTAACAATTTACATATGATGGCTACAAAAAGATGGAAAAGGGAAAGCAAGTGACCAATTGAAAAGTTAAAAAAGAAACACTAAAATTATTAGAAGATAAATGATGTGATGTACTTCTTTCAAATTTGTTTCAAACAATATGAAACGATACAATGTTTATCATTTGTATAGTACTTTATCATGATTCTTTAAATATTATTTGTCTCCTTTTGTCTTATTGGTCTATTATTACTCACATAAATGGTTAAATCATTATAATAATTTTGTTAACATGTTATGACTACAAATGCTACTACAATACATATCTTAGATAAATTTATGTAAAAGATGTGGAGATATCCCTTTGGAGGTGCCTATTTTAAAATAGATTTATGCTATATAAATGGAATATATCTCTCGGTGCCTTTTACATAGATTTATCTAAGATAGGTATGATAGTTTACTTTATTTCTATATGAAGAACTATTTTACTTTTGTATGTAAATTTTCATTTTTGTTTTCAAAAAGCCACTATTCATTATTTCCCTAATTCTTTTGTTTTATTTTTACTTTGAAAAGTACAATAAATATGTATTTTTTAATTTTAGTTGATGTAAAAAATTAATAGGAGAAAGGACATAATGGCCCTTTCCAGGGTCTAAATTTGATAGTTGTATAACTTATTTAGACATTTTTATTGTAAAATACAATCGAAATTTTAAAAAGACTATCATATGAAAGAAGAGATTTTGGACAAATTATCAAATTTATATAGGATTATGCTGATATATATATTTAGTTTTATATAATTTACTTATACTAAAGCGTGTCATAATATTTTAAACCCACCATTGAATAGATAACTGTCAAAAAAAAAAATTGAAATTTAGGCCTTGGCGCCCTTTCTCTTATTAATTTTTTTACATAAGACAGATTTTAGAAAACACTTTCAAAATTATATTCCTTTTTAACACCTATACAAATTTTTATCTCCATTATCTATTTTAAATTTTATTTTCTCCACGTCGGCTGCTCTTAACCACGCGTGGACTAAGCAAAGCTCTCCATGTCAAACACCTATAAAGGGAGTGGATGAATGCATAGAAAGAAATCAATAGCATACGAAATCCATTAATTAGGAAGCAATGGAGCGACAATTTATTTCAGCAGTTGAAGAAGACGGAGAGCAGAGTGGTGTATCTGAGCTGTGTCGGGATGTAAAGAAATGCATTTTTGCAAAGCTTCCATTACAATCAATCTGTCGCTCTCGCTTAGTTTGCAAAGAATGGAATTCTCTTTTGTCCTCGCACAGCTTTCTGTCTTCATTGCCCACCCAAAATCCATGGCTGCTTCTTTGTGGTAAAGAATTGGAAGGAAATTGGTATTGTATGGCCTACTGCTTTTCCACAAAAAAATGGATGACTATCTCTCTTTCTTTCCTCCCAAATCCTGTGGGAAACAATATCAGATATTACAATGGGTTATCAAGTGCAGGGCTGGGGTTACTGCTTTTTGAAAGAACCCCACAATTATGTGTTTGCAACCCACTCATGAGAATTTATGCAGAGATAGAAATCGATGTGGATGGCCGGTCTATCCGTATTGTAAGAGGAGGAAATGGAGAGCCGTATTTATTAGTGACGTTTCGGCACAGCTGCAGAGATTTTTCCTTCCAAATCTACCATTATTTTCAAGATTCATGGAAGCTTAAGTCTCAGTTTTCAGGGGAAACGGGCGCTTATATATTAGATTATGAAATGGTTGAATGCAATAGTGTTCTTTTCGGGTGGGGAGAGAGGCCTAGGATTATTGTCGGTTACAATATCGAAGATGGTTTTGTTAAGCCTGTTACAATAGCTCCATTACCCACCCAACTGGTTCAAGATGAGATTGTGAAAGTTATAACTATAGTTGCATATGGGTCATCCGTTCTAGTGGTAACGATCTTTAAGGATCCGTCAAAGCGGGTGCTTGCAAGCATTCCGGCACCTGGTAGAATTGACCGGTTTCGCCTGATTGAGCCAATCGCTCTACTCAATGTGGGTATTGAAACATTTCATTTGCCAAAAGCTATGGGTATTGTTATCTGGGAGTTGTTTCAGGATGACCAAGATAAGTTGCTTTGGAAATGGAAAGAATTTGTAAGGATGCCTCCAGACTCTCTCCCTGAGTATATTGGTGCAGCATACTGGTATCAGAATTGTGTTTGTGTGGGAGATTATCTGTGCTTCAGCAGGTTAAGTGATAATACAAAAGATCCAAAGGTGTTTGCATACAATTTAAGGGAAGGGTTTTGGCAATGCCTTCCTCAATGCACTAGTCAAAACTTTAACAGGATGATGTTGTCATTTGAACCCAAGCTCATTCTTAACCAGTTCTTTAAACCTATGTAAACATTTTCTTAAAAATTAAGAAAATTGAGAGAATGATGGATAAGAAAACTATTGTAGTTAAGTGTTATGTTATGTGGCCGTTTTATCTGCTTCTAATTTAAATTGTAATGATTCGTGATTTGTTTGACTTTGTATGATTAAAAAAATACTTTTAAAAAAGTCTATTTTCTAATTTAAAAACTGCTTTTAAATAGTCTATTATATTTTACAATTTGCATAGTGCTGAAATGGTGCACATGTAAGTGTCTTCTCATTTTCCTTACCTTTTTGTTTAGTCAATTTTCGTAGTTTTTTTGCTCAAATTTAATTTTTTTGTTTTTGTGTGTGTTAGGGTTTTATTGCGCGAAACCCTTTTTGTTTGCAGTTGAAAAGTAATTTTTTATATTAATCTGCAAAAGCTATACAGACATACTTGTTTGGTCACAAGTAAAATTTCAGTATAATTTGTGTTGTATTTATTATATTCAGAAATTTCCCCGTGAAAATGATTTGTTCTACACTATAATTGATAATTCTAGAATTAGAGAGGTAGTCTTGAGCAGCAAAATTTTGCTATGCTTAATATTTCCATACATGTGAATGCATGGCTTCCAAAAATTACCTGGATATTCATTAATATTCAAATTGATTTTCCACTCGAACAAATTGGATGCACGCAAAAAGTTTCAATTCCACAGACATGTGTAGGCCACATTAACATGGCTGGCTTCATTGCCCAGGTGCTTATATATTGCTTTCCAGGTTGTAGGCTTTTTTAATCCAGTGCGGGGTATTGAACTTGGACCTCCAGTATACAAATATATCCCTTTAACCATTACATCAGTGTTTTTTACTATGGCAAACTGTGTGAGTGTTATCCCATTTCTATCTAGCTAAAAAAGGACCTTTGAGAATTTTGAGAGTAAATCACACATTGAAGCTAAATCTAAGTTCCCAATGATTCAATAGGGGATAAATGTGATAGTCAATCATAATGGCTATCCTTACAAAATTAAGCCTGCACCCCAAAAGAAATTTTTTCAATCAATATCAGCCTTTTCTACAGTGGAGCAGACAATTCCTCCTTGAGATTTTCTTTACTATTTTCAATGCCACTTTCTAGGGGATAGATATGAACTCCAAAAGAGATTGGTGAGCCTTATTTATCCATGCTTTGTTCTCAAGTATTGCTACCCTATCCTTAAATTACTGATTTTGACTTGAACTCTTCTGATTCTTCTATCCATGGCCTCTTACCTCTTTGTCTGAACACCAAACTTTATATGGATAGCTCATATCTTTACTGAATTTTAGTTCGGTGTTTAAAAGAGTGCAAATCATATTTGAGACAAGAGTGGCAAGACCAGTTTGATTTTTAAATCAGATCTATTTTCATCTTAATGAATTCTCTAGTTAAATTTAAATTTGAAGGATGCCTAAGGTTAATTGGGCACCTTCATTATCCGTTATGCCATTCCTTCTCGTCTTTGAGCTCTGAAGAACACAGTTGAATTTGATGGCTTCAAATTTGTTTTCAAAGCTTAAAATCTGATAGATAATTGTTGTGATTCTGATAGCTTTAGGTTGAGAATTATCTCCTAGATTGCTTATAATTTACTTGGAATGACCAATGAAGATAATATTTCAGATGCCTTACTCAGCTACAAGTTTCACTCCTTTTAATACTCTATAAGCCTCTACTAAGTGGCTTGCTATTTCGCAAGGTCATATGCAAATTGGAATCTACTGTTACCATTTAGGTTCTTAACAAGCCACCCTACTTCAACTTTTCATGGATTACATTTCATTGTTCTGTCAATTTAAAAACCTGGTTATTCCATGTTTAATGATGAGCTACCCGTGTGAGAAACATTCTTACAACCTCATATCTAGTCTTCAAGATCCCATTCCCCTTTTTTGAATGTTTCCTCTTGCTAGTAGCTGGATTCATTATTAGCTTTTTTGAGTTGACTTCAATGTTCTCTATCACGATTGTTCTTACTTTGTCAACTTCCATTGAGATATTTGTGTAACTTTCTTCTACTAAATATTATCTTTTTGTCAAAAATCAAATTCTCTGTACAAGACTGCAAGATCATGGTGCCTTGCTGCCAGTAGAAAGATGGTCATTGTCTGCATCTCTACCGTTTGCTTATCGAATACATTCATGGCATGGAGATCAATGGTTAGCGTTCACACATATTAATCAGTCCCATCTACCTGTACTGGCCGCACAGTTAGCAACCTCAAGCAAAGGAAAGCTTGCGTTAGTCTTTCGCAACCCTAAACCTCATTCCATAGTATTGTTATTAGCAATAGCAGGGGCTACGCTTTTCAGTGCCATTTTTGTTGCATTCTGACTGACATGTTTTCTACTTCACTATAAAACCCTTCTTTATTTTGACTTGCTGCCCACAAGATAAAACCCATGTTTCTGATACCCAAAACTTTACCCATATATTACAAAAGAATGGCTATGCTGGTAACAAGCTCTGCTAATGGCTGTTACATCAAGCCTTTCGCAAAAAAGTGTAGTGCTATTTCTCTCTCAAAGTCTCCCCGCAGGAGCTCTCTCGATGTCCCATGAGGCTAGGCAAACTAACATTTTGGGGAAATTGATAGTTATCCTCTGAATTGTAGATACAAGTTTTACATAGGCATTTGGTACCACATCCCCTGCATTTATTGCAATGAACACACTGACATCTCTTGGTATCCTAGCTGCTAGGGCATCAAGCAGATTTGGTAGCAATCCTCCTTATGTTCAGTAAGTTGCCGCTTTTAATGCAAGTGCATCTTCAACATCTGAAAGTGCTGCATCTCCGTTTGGTTATCAGAATTCAGCAAAGTGTCATTAGTGTTTCCAAAGCCTCCTTTTCTAGGCCTCAAGTTAATTTTTGTCCTTGGAGTGCTGATATTGGAATTGTATATGCTTCTGTATGTTTGTTAACTTTTGATGTCTTTATTGTGTTGATGTTGGAACTCTGTATTTTCTTGTATGTTTTTAACTTCTGATATAATGATCTAGATCTCCAATAGATGGGAGTCTCCTACTCTATTGATGTAGCATCGTGTGATAGTTCTTTTACCTACTTGCTAACTTCTTTTGGAGAACATTTGAATCACTTACATAAATTTAGACTAATTTTCTCTTTTCACTATATAGGAACTCAATCTACAACTCCAACCTTTCATCACCTTGGTTTTGGGATATTGTCTTTTGGGTGAACTACCTTTGTTAGTAGTACGTTGACATTGTTTGGGAGAACTATGTGGAAGTAGTAGGTTAACATCATACACAAGTAGATATGAGGTAGATATGAGTCACGTCAAAGCCCTATCTATTTTTAGCAGCCAGGCCATCTTATCAAGAAGAATTAGGCTTCTTCCCAACCCATGTTATTTATTTCCAAATCTTTAGCTCGGCCAAACATGGACACTGTTTAATCTGATCTACAAGCTAGATGCCATGTTCCACATACTACTAAACCCTAGCCTTATCTATAGCCCTCAGAAGTGTTGGTTGTTTTAAATTCCCAACCTGATCTCAAGAAGAAAAAATCTATAAAATAGCCAGTTCTAATAATGGATTCGCCAACAAATAGGAAGGGGTTTTCAATCCTTTTTCTTTGCACTTTGGGATCTGCAAGACCAAGGAGGGTGTTCCTAATAGTATTTAGAGTATGGGTTAATTGTTGTCTTCTCAAAATACTGGTCTAAACAGATATGTTCTTTCTAGAATGCTTGAAGAATTAATGATATAGTGAAGTAATGGGCTAGATTCTCAAGATTTTACATAATTCTGTGTAGAAGAACATGTACACAAACTAATACGTATAACCTACAATTGAAATAGAAATTTGTTTTGATATTTAGATGAGGATAATAAGGAGATTGTATAAAGTAATGCTTCTATAGGATCAATGCATAATTCATGGGGCCATAGAGTTAGAAATGGATATAAATGAAAAACTTATTGTAACCAATAAGCATTCAGTTTACTGTAACAATAACATAATGGATTGCATTATAATATTCTACCAATTTCAAGATTAACTCTACTTAGTTATCAACAAATATTACATTCAATATCTTCTTACAACAATTATTTTACTACTTGAGTAAACACCATAAGAAAAATATGCATGCACAGGAAAGACTGTGATGATGAATAAATTGATCCTTAACCAAATTGTATTAATAAATGTAGTAATGTGTACATGGGTAGGAGACAGTAAAATATGAAACTCAAAAACAAAGTTGTATAATAAACCAATACTGTATTACAAATAATTCTGCAAATATATCAAAGTATGAACTCAGTATAACACCAAAAATAAGAAAACTAATTCTATTTTCAAATACTAGCTATACAAGACGTCTCCTAGATTAGATTGATCTCATGCTTTAGAACAGGTCTGGAAAGTATGACCTCGAACCAATAATTGACAATAAGCACCAAATTCCCTTTTATAGAACAAGGGAGCAAACAAGCTTCAAGATAAAAGACAAAGATGTCACATTTTTAACTAACATTAAGTTGTAACAGGATGCAGATGTAACCATCTCTTAACTGGCAAGAGATGCCTTTGTAAAAAAATACCTCCATCATGCTGAGATATTTGTTTTGATCAGTATGCTTCCTCATTCTAGCAAGAAGTTGGACGAGGCTATTGTTGATTGTTGACAGCTTGTCTGACATTGTTGGAGCCTGAACGCCTTTCAAGTGCCATCTACTTGTTCAATAAGAGAATTCACTGCTCTGCCTACTCCAGCTACACATGCAAGAGTGAGAATACCTACAAGGAAACCAAAAACTAGAATTCCCTTCATTATGCCTAGTGTTCTTTGCAGGGGTGTGACTCCTCACTTTTGATTGAGAGGTTTCCAACCTCCTCCACCAGACAAAAACTAGATGAAATCACACCAGGCTAGACATGGCTACGCCATTTATCTATCCAGGGGTGCAGTAGAAACAATAACAAAAAATCTCTTTACCTCCATATGTTTCATCATGAGGGGAAATCCTCTTACACCCAGAGTTAAGGCTCTGTTAGGAAAAATAGATGTAAGGGAGGGGTAGAAAATCTGCCACCTCAAGGGAAGTAGAAACTACTGGAGGATGGAGATTAAAACTTAGAGCCCACATCCAGATGAAAAGGTAGGAAGGAGGAAAGTTCACATGAGCTCAATGGATGTTGCTACTGCCCCAAAATCTTTCCAATTCCCCCATTCTATAGGATAAAATCCTCTAACTCTCGTAATCCTATAAGGACAGATTGGTAACCATGAGAACAAAGAAGAGAATCCTACAGAACAGGGGAGCAAAAAGAGCACACAAAAGCAGTGAAAATCCATATTGTTTAAATGAACAAATAGTATATGGAGCATCATCAGAGATGTCTATTTATAGAAAATTTGATAGATTTTATACGCTCTGATATGTCCCTGATCAATTAATTCCAGTCATCTCCACAACATACTGGACATAAATAGAAATCCTTTGATGATCGTTAGAAAAGGGCCAATAGATAGCATTTCATCACATCAAATAATTGAAAACATCACTTCTTGCATTGAAGCCACCAAATCAGTTGTCTCAGTTTCAACATTTCAGCCTAATCATCCTGCCACAACTCATCATGAAGCATATGAGAGGTCATTTCTAGTAGAAGCACGGATCCCTAAGGGTCGATTATGCATCAGACCAATCTTTTAGTTAGTAAATTTCCTTGTAGTTGCGGTGATGGAGACCCTGCACATGCCTGAGAAATTAATTTTGCACTATTGTATCTCAGATCACACGTCAACACGTCAGTTTTTAAATTTTGAATATGAGTCGTTGATCAGTGTATGAGTTGGCTTGAATGAACAATGTCAGTTTAGTTAAATAGGGAAAGAAAACCCGCTATCAATACCAAATAAGCATAGGCTAATAATATCTAGCCACTTGGACTACCATCAGAGCCAGGACCTCGAGAAGACTTTTCAAATAGTGCTAGCTAGGAGGCTTTCCGTAGTTCCACACCGAGAAGATCAGGCAAGAGATTGATTCCTGTGGAATGGTAGAAACCATCAGATTTTCCATGTAAAGTGGAGCAGATCCCAAAACATTCTTCAACCCATAAAGACTCTGCCATGTAACCTCTTCCATCTGCCTAGACCTCATCACCTATTCCAGATGCCACATGTCACAATTCCGCTCTTCTGTTGATGTCTGGTGGGACCCCCTGGTGAAGCCCCGTGGAACGACAAAAATTACAGGAGATCGCCATGTGTCTGCCGGGGATCCACTATCTATTAAAAGATCACAATGAGGCCTGCCAAATGGTAGCATTCTGCTATTCTACAGATGATTATGTTCTCAATATTTTATTCTTAGCTGAACAACGGAAACAATAGAGAACGTGCCACCTATCATCAAAAGTTAGTGGGGCCCAACCCTTGGCATGTACATTTGAAAACAACCTTTGCCTACTAGGAAGGAGGGGACCATGGGACATTTAAGGGGTCAAATATATATAAAATATTTTGACACATTTGAAAAACATTTGATATGGGCAAAAGTAAGTAAGTGATAGGCAAGGGGCCGGTTAAAAACGTGTTTCAAGACATAACATGACAACTTAAAGAATTGGGTAACATGCGATAAATGGTCATCTTAGGATTATAACAAAAGTAATTCTTTTCTGCTTACTTTGAACAATACTAGGGTTTAGGGTTTAAGAGGCATTTTTAAAGTGTTTTTGACAGATAAAACCCTAGGTTAGAGACCTTTCAGCATGATTACACAAGTTTGGGCAAAATACTAGAACCAGGGAGAAAATTTTACAGGGTCCCATCAGTGGCTCTAATTGGGGATGTCTATTCAACCTAAATAGAGTGAGATCACAGAAAATATGGAGAAGCAGACCACAACACAATTGAAAGACAAAAATAAAAACATGACAGCACCATGCTATCATGCAAGGGAGAAATAATAAGTGCCCCTATCAAATATCCTATTTTCCAATGATTTCATCAAGCTATGTCTGAAACATTCACCAAATTCCATCTTGTTTCCAACATGGATAATTAGATAATTTGTAGGACAATTAAGTCCATTGTCTTCAAAGTACCCTATGCCCCTTTGATCAGTGTAATCAAATGATGACTGAAACATAGCCTCATTTAGTTATCATTTTTTGCTTGTTGGTCATCTTTGAGCGTATCAGATAAAATTAGGAAGTGAAAAGATTCATACTTCACTAGATAACTTGCACTAGGAGCATCTTCTTTATTAGTATCAAACCTAAAACATTCATACTCAAACTTTTCTTGAAGGTCTAACACCTTGAAGCTACCCTTTAACATTGTATCTGACTATTCAATCGAATCAGAAGTATATAACTGGGAAGTATTGACAAAACAAACATCTAAATTTTGTTCCATTAATGAAAAACTCATGTCTTCAAATACCTTTTTACTCTGAGTTAGCATCAATTTATTCCCTTTCCATTCTAATGGATTATTACCTATATCTAAGAGGCCATTAATTTTGTTCTCCTATTTATCAACTTCTAAGGATTCTTCTTCAAAAATTGGTTATCTCTATACCCATAAGGTTCAACATTCCTTATTTCTAACAAGTCTAAAGGCCCATCATAAAGTGGATCATACCGTATATTCATTGTTTCCTCACATTTGTTGACTTCACTATCTTGATAATCCATATCATCATCAGAATCAGAGTTATCACAACCCTGGAAAGACAACTCAGATAATTGATCATCATTCTCTGTGTTGCTGGTGGAGACCAATTCAACTTGATATTCAGGCTCGTAATTAGATGGCTCATTAGTCAATAAAACCTCATTATCTGAAAGCATATATCCTTCTACAAATAGGAGAATCATCCTCTAATTTTGCCAAAAATTAATGAGACTAAGAAATTTCTTCATTACCTATATAGCTGTTAAGATTAACAGATTCATCTTTTGTAATGATGTGATCAATTTCTACCATTGATTGTTTGCTTACATTCCCCATGTGTCTAAATATTATCTACTTCATGAGTTACCCCATTAACATGGGAAACTGGACACATCCATCCATCCTGACTAAGGGAGGCAAAATGAGTGATGGATTTATATAAACTTTGAGTTCCATCATTTTTATCACAAGCAACATTTCTCCCTGTATTACTGAAATATTGAGCCTCTTGTTCTGATTGATCAAATAAGAGCTTATTTAAACTGTCATGATTTTTTCCTTTATGGCAAACCAGAACATTATTTGATTCCTTTCTCTCAACAAAATCTTTGGTTGTGGACTCACAATCTTTTATCCTTATATGTTTTAGATTGTTCTCAATATCCATAGCCAAAGAACATGCTTGTCTCATAGTAGTAGTGCTTCTGTCTCTTAGAAGATAACTATCCTCTTCATTGAATGCACCTAGATATATAATCAAGCACATAGCCTCATTTGGTCTAGTGTTTTTACGGATATCCCTCACTATTTTAGAAAATCTTAAATTAAAAGCTGGGATTGATTCTTCTTCTTCTTTTTCAATATGAATAAGCCTTTTAAATAACATGCTAACATTAATTCTTTCACCAAACTATTCCATAAAAGCTACTTTTAGACCTTGTCAAGAAGAAATAAAATTATTGGGTAAATATGCAAACCAATATCTAGCTTCTTCCTTTAGGGTTTGAACAAATAATTTCATGACTACATCCTCAAGATCTATCTCATAGTCTCCCATTAAGTCACATAAATCTTGTAGACGGCTACTAGATGTTTTAGATTTGTCATTGTTGAACTTTGGTATTTGATCTCTAATTTTATCTGAAATATGGTTTGGAAAACGACAAATATTACTAAAATCTATACCTCTATACCTTTCCCTGACAAACCCCCCTTGATAACATAAATGTGGTTCTAGTACATAGCACACATTTTAAAAAACTAGATCCTTATAAAGATGTATAAACAACATAATTCCCTTATGCATATGTAAACCTTTTTCTTTTATCCATTTTGCACTTTTACTGTAATTTTGAAAATTCCTTCAGGCTTTGTAAAATACCTGAAAAGATGTTACTGCTGATGTAAGATTTGTCTTGATCTGAAAACCAAGAATGCCAAAATATCCTTCACGTTTTACGAGGTTCCTTCTTCATAGAGTTGCCACCTTTGTATATAGAGGAATGAACTTTGAAAGTATAATGGTCTTTTAAAAACTTACTTTTGTTCTGAGTCCTCCCCATAGTAGAGTCATATGAAATATCTTTTAATCATAGAAATCTCTCAAATGATATGCTTTTTTGACTTAACTAGGAAGGAAAATAATAGAGTTACCACCCTTTGTAGGGAAATATATATAACATTTGATCTATGACTCAAAATAAGACACAATACTAGTTCTAGTAATTCTCCAGTAGAGTCATCAATCTTGGTGGCTCAACTGGACAAAAGCTTCTTGACAATAGGCTTCAAGAGTGCCAGTATCTATAACATGGGGATATACTAATTGAGTTAGGACTTAGGAAAAGACATAGTTAGAATTCCCCACTAGAGTCAACAATCTATTGGTTGTTTTAAATTCCCAACCTGATCTCAAGAAGAACAAATCTATAAAATAGCCAGTTCTAATAATAGATTTGCCTTGAGGGATTGGCCAATGAACAAGAAAGGAACTTTCAATCTTTTTCCTCTGCACTTTAAGCTCCGCAACACCAAGGAGGGTGTTCCTAACAATATTTAGACTATGGGTTAATTGTTGTCTTCTCAAAATGTTGTTCTAAACAAATATGTTCTTTCTAGAATGCTTGAAGAATTAATGATATAGTGAAGTAAAGGGCTAGATTCTCAAGCTTTAACATAATTCTTTGCTGAAGAACATGCAGACAAACTAATACCTATAACCTACAACTGAAATGGAAATTTGTTTTGATATTTAGATGAGGATGATCAGGAGATTGTATAAAGTAATGCTTCTATAGGATCAGTGCCTAATTCATTGGAACATAGAGTCAGAAATGGATATAAATGAAAAACTCATTGTAGCCAATAAGCATTCAGTTTACTATAATAATAAAATAATGCATTACATTATAATATTCTACCAGTTTCAAGATTAACTCTACTTAGTTATCCTTGTAAACAAATATTACATTCAATATCTTCTTACAATAATTATTTTACTACTTGAGTAAATGCCATTAGAAAAATATGCATGCACAAGAAAGACTGTGATGATGAATAAATTAATCCTTAACCAAATTGTATTCATAAATGTAGTAATGTGTACATTAGTAGGAGATAGTAAAATCTAAAACTCAACAACAAAGTTGTATAATAAACTGATACTATATTACAAATAGTTCTGTAAATATATCAAAGTATGAACTCAGTATAACACCAAAAATAAGAAAACTAATTTTATTTTCAAATACTAGCTATACAAGATGTCTCCTATATCAGATTGATCTCATGCTTCAAACCAGGTTTGGAAAGTATGAACTCGAACCAATAATTAACAATAAGCCCTAAATTTCCTTTTATAGAACAAGGGAGCAGACAAGCTTCAGGATAAAAGACAAAGATGTCACATTTTCAACTGACATACATTTAGTTGTAACAGGATGTAGATGTAACCATCTCTTAACTGGCAAGAGATGCCTTTGTAACAAAATACCTCCATCATATTGAGATAATTGTTTTGATCTGTATGCTTCCTTATTCTGGAGAGAGGTTGGACTAGGATATCATTGATGGTTGACAGCTTGTTAGATGTCGTTGGAGCCTGAATACCTTTCAAGTGCCATCTACTTGTTTAATAAGAGCATTCACTGCTCTACCTACTCCAACCATGCGCACAAGAGTGAGAATACCTACAAGGAACCTAGAAACAAGAATTCCCTTCATTACACCTAGTGTTCTTTGTAGGGGTGTGACTCCTCACTTCTGATTGAGAGGCTTCCAACCTCCTCAACTAGACAAAAGCCAGATGAAATCATACCAAGTTAGACATGGCTACACCATTTACCCAGCCAGGGGTGCAGTAGCTCTAAGTTAGGCATGTTTCATCATGAGGGGCAATCCTCTTACACCTAGAGTTAAGGCTTTGTTAGGAAAATTAGATGAAAGGGAGGGGTAGAGGAAGCAATGAAACCTCTATGCCTAAGAAGAAAATCTGACACCTCAAGGGAAGTAGAAACTACTGGAGGATGTAGATCAAAACTTAGAGCCCACAACCGGATGAAAAGACAAGAAGGAGAAAAGTTGTCATGAGGTCAATGGATGTTGCTACTGCCCCAGAATCTTTCCAACTCCCCCATTCTATAGGATAAAATCCTCTAACTCTCCTAATCCTATAAGGACAGATTTCTAACCATGAGAACAGAGAAGAGAATCCTACCAAACAGGGGAGCAAAAAGAGCACACAAAACCAATGAAAATCCATACTGTCTACATGAACAAATGGTGTATGGAGCATCATCAAAGGTGTCTATTTATAGAAAATTTGATAGATTTTGTACACTCTAATATGTCCCTGATCAATTAATTCCAGTCATCTCCACGACATACTGGCCATAAATGGAAATCCTTTGATGATCGCCATAAAAGGGCCAATAGATAACATTTCATCACATCACATAACTAAAAACATCACTTCTTGCATTGAAACCACCAAATCAGTTGTCTCGATTTCAACTTTCAGCCTAATCATCCTACCACAACTTGTCATGAAGCACACTAGAGGTCATTTCTGGTAGAATCACAAATCCCCAAAGGTCGATTATACATCAGGCCAATCTTTTAGTTAGTAAATTCCCTTGTAGTGGTAGTGATGGAGACCCTACACACGCGTGAGAAATTAATTCTACACTGTTGTATCTTAGATCACATGCCAACATGTCACATTTCAAATTTTGAATATAAGCATCGATCAGTGTATTACCTGGCTTGAATCAATGGCATCAATTTAGTCAAATAGGGAAAGAGAAATTGCTGTCAATACCAAACGAGCATAGGCTAATAATACCTAGCCACTTGGCCCACCACTGGAGCCATGAACTCAAGAAGACTTTTCAAACAGTGCCAGCTACGAAGCTTTCCACGGTTCTACATTGAGAAGATTAGGGAAGAGATTGAGAAGAATGGTAGAAACTATCAGATTTGCCACGTATAGTGGAGTGGATCCCAAAACATCCTTCAGCGCATAAAGAGTCTGCCATGTAACCTCTTCCATCTGCCTAGACCTCATCAATATTCTGGATGCCACATGTCACAATTCAACTCTATCGTTAAAGTCTAGTGGGACCCCCTGGTGAAGCCCCATGGAATGGTGGAAATTATAGGAGATCATCGTGTGTCCGCCCGGGACCCACTGTCTAAAAGCTGATGATGAGGCCTACCAAATGGCAACATTTTGCTATTCCACGGATGATTATTTTCTCAATATTTTATTCTTGGTGGAACAACGGAAATAATAGAGAGTGTGCCTCCTGTCATTAAAACTTAGTGGGGCCCAACCCTTGGCATGTACATTTAAAAGCAACCTTTGCCTACTAGGAAGGAGAGGGCCACGGGACCATTTAAGGGGTCAAATATATATAAAATATTTTGACACATTTCAAAAACATTGGATACGGGCAAAAGTAAGTAACTGATAGACAAGGGGCTGGTTAACAATGTGTTTCAAGACATAACACGATAACTTAAAGAACTAGGCAACGAGCGATAAGCAGTCATCTTAGGATTATAACAAAAGTAATTATTTTCCACTTACTTTGGACAATACTAGGGTTTAGGGTTTAAGGGGCATTTTCTGAGTGTTTTTGACAGATAAAACCCTAGGTCAGAGACCTTTCAACATGATGACACAAGTTTGGAGAAAATACTAGAACCAGGGAGAAAATTTTACAAGGTCCCATCAAGAAGATCACACTTCCTTAGCTCATCCCCCAAAAGTCATAGATGGCTATACAATCAGACATCGATAGTGATATGACTTGTAAGATAGTTGTCTTCTTTCAAACATATGTTCATAGTGATGCAACCCAATTGTATCTTATTATAGAGTATCTAAAGTATCTTATTATATTATAAAATATCTTGTTATAGACATCTCAAATTGTAATGTCCCCTTTTGGGATTGCCCTAAATCTTTCATTAGAATCACAAGCTTAATCTAGTTAGGGTTACAACTTACCACTTAAATTCTTCAAGCAAGACAAATATTGGTTTAGGTCCTACAATCATGTTAGATGACATTGGAAATATAATTCATATGATCAAAACATAATAATTGCCTTATCTATTTAAGCTATACAAAAAATACATAATTATTTCAAGACTACCTAAACTGCCAATATCCATAATGCATAGTGGAAGTTTAATCATAATAAGACTCAAATGAGAAACATGATAAGTTTGCCCAAAGTTATCCATCTAAGCCCAAGAGCATGAGCATTTAACCAAGACAACCCATCCCTTGGCCCTAAGCGGCAGGAATGTCCAAACCAAGACAATTCCACCCTTGGGGTGGGCTACTTAGTTGATACACTTGTATCTACTATTCCTATCCATGCTTGTCTCATCCATCCCTCTTATGATTGAGACTCATTAAATCCATACAACCAATCATAGTTTGGCTTGATAGGAAAACCTTAAAAGGGGTGCTTGTAAACTACTTAACCTATCTAAGCCCAAGAGCATGAGCATCTAACCAAGACAATCCATCCCTTGGCCTCAAGCAACAGGAACGTCTGAACCAAGACAATTCCACCCTTGGGGTGGGCTACTTAGCATGGGAGAGCCCATAAACTGCATCCTCCTACCTTCCTTTCTTCAACCTTAGAGTTGATTGATCATGGAATAAAGACATATATATATATATCTTTTAAAGGAATGTAATCTAAGCATTGATCCATCACAACAGTACTATGAAATATGTATGTATGAGAAATCAAACTTATCCATAAAATAATTATTGCACATTAACTCTATAGTTCATACTAGTATGCCTACAATTTCTTATATTAGCCCTGATTGATATATCAGACTTGCAGATTGCTTGATCTGATAATAGATGACAATTTGGACTTCTTATTTCTAATATTTTGTTGTGTGAATAATAAATGTGTTTCTAAGATGGTAGCTGATTTAATATTCATAAGATATTAGTATTTTTTTGATGATTCGATGCCTTCAAATGTTTATGATTTCTTCTTTTTATATCCTCCTTCGAATGGAGTCACACCTCTTACATACATCCATTGACTTTTCCCCAAGGGTAAACATCACCGCTACCTTTTTTGATAATAATACTTTTGTCTTTCACCCTTTTTCATCTAGCGCTTACTTGTCTTTGTGTTCTAGTGCTTTCTTTTATCTTCTTATGGTTGGCGGATGGTTTGTCTTCTATTTTTATACATAATTTAATTCTTTTGTTTATTACTAATCTTCCTTGTCCGGGGAATGACACAAACTACTATCTTAGGGTTAATTGTATGCTTATTGTTTGCACTTATTTAATGTTGATATGCTAAGGTATTCTAGGGGTACTTCATTTCTCTTAGATCACAATGTTGATAACAACTCTCCTAATTTAATCTAGGTTAATTGTATTTTTATTGTTTGCATTTATTTAACTAGGCTAGATTTATGTTGAAGATATTTTATTTCCTTACAACTTTTTTTTGTATATATATATTATTCCCTCACTAAAACACACGTATGGGCATGTACTTTTTATTTTGTGTTGGTAAAAGACTCATTTTATTATTTTAGTTGTCAATATTTCTCTCGTTTGCTCTCATTTGCAAGACTGAACAGTAAAATTTTGGGGGAGAAATTGCTATTTTATTGTTTGAACTATCACTTAATATTTTTAACTCTTGCAAGAATGACAGTTGGATAGTTTACGCAAATTCTGGTTAATATTTCTAGCAAGCCCAGAAGCATATTATCATCATCAAATTGACCCAATCTCCTCTATTTGTAAACGAAGACATTTGTGAATGGGTTGGGAAGATTGTAACACATGAAAGGGAAGATTTCAGAGAGTAGGGGTGGGGGGTCGAGTGCTCTCCCGTTGGCCTATAGATAGTAGGGGCCCCGCCCCCACTATAGATAGGTTGGATAGGGGTCCTCGTTTTCTATATATACATATATACACACCTTAGTAGAAGGACAACTTTAAATGGATAACCATCGTGAAAAATTTGTTTGATAGGTAGGGTTGACCATCAAATTTAGGCCTTGTTTGCAATATAAAATCGCTTAAAATAGAACAAATTTTTTATCAAAAATATTGTATGGGCGGTGTACATGCACTCCGAGCTCTATGGAATACACTACACCCTCCATAGGTTGAGTCTTCACAACAAAATGCCAAGCTTCAAAATGTGATCAAACATCAACCTTCGCATTACTGAGCCCATAAATAACAAAACTCTAAGAAGCCAAATGCATTTGTAGCTCAGATTCAATATGGAACATCTTCACAACAAAATGCCAAGCTTCAAAATCTGATCAAACAGCAGCCCTAGCATTACTGAGCTGATTATAATGACTTCAGTTTTTTTCAAATCAGAAAAATTTCACCATAGATTTGAAAGATTTTTGTTTTCTAATGATGCAGAAAACTACCAAGGGGTTTGTTCCACAAATCTCATTCAAAATCTGCACAGATTTCGATTAGTTGTGCACCTCAAAACAAATTATTATTTTTTCTAATTGTGCACCTCAAAACAATATTTTTTTTTTCTAATCTCCATATAATTATTGTCGGAAAAGCCCAACGAGAAAAATATCTTGAAATACTCAATCTATCAATGCATGTGAAACAATATCAGAAGATTAATTGTACATTTGAAGATTTTAAGTAAAGGATGGCTTTGAGTACCACTGGGAGCGTACTAGGGCGGCAGAGGCATACCCTGTCCATCCCATCCTCACTACTGTATCAAGACGTTTGGAGCAACATAGGTTTCATATCACATTATATGATCCATTATTTTCTTGCTCTCTTCATCTTGATGATGGATTGTGTAATGTGTTCCGTCATAAAGAATTAAATCTGCAAGCATTCATGTTAACCTATATTTTTCAAATCGAGCAACATAGGTTTCAGATCACACTATATGATCCATCATTTTCTTGCTCTCTTCATCTTGATGATAGATTATGTAATGTGTTCCATCATACAGAATTAAATCTGGAAGCATTCATGTTAACCTATATTTTTCAAAAAACATCAATTGAAAGGCAGTTAAATGACCAAACTATCATAAAATTTTCATTTGACAGGTAGGGGTGACCATAAAATTCCAGGCCTGTACGTGTGTGTTTCTGTGTGTGGGGAAGAGACTGTTATTTTATTATTTGAATTACCACGTAATATTTCTACCATTTGCAATGGGCGACGGTTAAATTTTGTGGGAGATACTGTTATTTTCATATTTAGACTGTCACCTAATATTTTTCCCAGTTGCAAGACTGACAGTTGGATAGTTAATGCAATTTTTGGTTAAACTTCCACCTAGACATTCCCACAGCTAACTTTGGGATGACAACTACCACATTTGACAAAAAAAATTAATAAGTATTACAAACAGTAAATATTTCTCATATAAGGAATAGTAAATATATATTGTTATTTTACAGTCTAAGCTAGGGAAAAAATTTTAAAATAGGATTTGTTATTACCATATGAATTTTCTGTCAAATGTAATAACTTTATGCAGTGTTAGTATTTGAAAATTTTATTATTGAAAAATTTCATTTTGGGACATTTTATATGAAGCTTTTCAATTGAATGTATATTTAACAATGTGGCTTACATATTCCAGGGATGGGATTGTGGAATGAAAGGGAAACAAGACAAGATATGGGAAGGTTAGGGGTGCCTAAATTTACTAGGACATTGTAATTTTAATTTGACTAAATTTTAGATATTAATGTCCACTAGTTATAAGAAATATACTTTATTCAGACATTAATGGGCAACTTATTCGGAAATGAAGTACATAAATAGACATCTTGAGAAGTATTAAGAATGTTAATTACGATAGATATATGGCATGAATAATGAGTTTGTTTAGACACCAACAAGCTTCATAGACTAAGCAACTCAGGTGTGATGTGCCAACAATGCTCTTTCAGAGTTCGTTCTCTTAGGAGCACCACCATAACACTAACGACACCAAAAGAATGTTGAAATTGTGGCCCTTTCTATGTTGGGTTCTGTAGATTAAAAAAACTAAATTTGAAATAAAAATTATACACATTAATTTTTGGAGAATTTCTTTTTCAAAATTCAAATTAAAAAGTAAACATTGGTGAGACAAAAATAAAAATAAAAATCAAAGACACTTTTAAGGGTGCAATCTCATTCCATCCATAATTTATACAATTAGAAAATATATTATCAAGATTCTATGTGGAAATGAACCATGGAATATCCTTTAGAGACAATAGATCTCTATAGCTACAACTATTGGAAGCCCTAAAGGGAAAAATAAGAGACACCAAACAGACATCACAAGTTGTTGGACATTTATATGTGCTGGCCTCTAAATTTCTATTTGGTTTAGAGAAGAAAAAAACTGATTGGGGATTTTCCTACAAGCATATTTGGTCCATGATTTTCTAAACAGGTTCATCCTGCATGGTTGCATTACTCACATTGCTCTTACTCTTCTTTCCTCTATATTACAGAGTTTCATGTTGCTATCTCAATCACACAAGATCTACGAATAAGTTAACAAATTTTTTTATTATAGCATGAATCTTGGTTTTAGCTATACAACCTTCAGCACCTTATTTTAACTCCAGATTTAATTTATTTCAAAAACAATTGTTACATAGGGTATTCTAATTGGGTGGCAAACTTTTATATGTTGCAACCAATAAATTTTTATAAAATGATGATTACTGCAATGATTTATATAATTTATATGGTGCAACGATGTTTGATACACAACCTTACTTCTGCTGTCCAAATCATCTTCTGTATGTTGCGTACTTTTACTAAACCTATGAAATGTTCTTTTATAAAAAGATTTAACAGATATTTATGCTTGCATTATGGGTATTTTAGATGAAATGTGAACTCCTTTCATTAGTTCTCATCCCTTTGCAAACATAGTTTGATTCAAACACGCCCATTGGGTGAAACTATTTATTCTAGGTTTAGCTCAAAATGTAAACCACAACAAAGCCTAGAGTAAGGTTACTAACATAGTTTTTAGTAATTAGCATAGAATTTTGTAAATATTATAGTAAATATTGTAGTTTTTTGTAAACCATTTAGTAGTTTTTAAGATCTTTATATAAAAAAAAGAACTTCAAGTTAAGTCTACAACTAAGAACTCATGTAATCTTTGCTTCCTCTCAAAAATGATTGTGATCTCATGGAATGCAAGGGGTTTGAAAAGCATCCCTAGACAAAAAATTGTTCATGATTTGATTTGAGTTCATTTGTCGGATATAATTTTCATTAGAGTCTAACTTGTCAATGATAGGCATGAATAACATTGCTCTCAAATTATGGGAAAGAGGTCAATGAAAGTGTATTGGAGCTCAGGGCAGTGTGGGTGGTGTTGCATGCTTAAGGTTACTCCTTAAGTTATGGGACCTGCATAAGGTTACTCCTCTTTCGTGGCTCTCTAGTAGATTTTGAATTTCAATGGTTGCTTCTAGTTTGAAGTCTCAAGAAGTTATCTTCTTCACCAATGTTTATGCTCTAGTTGTTTTATTGGTAAATCTCTACTTTGGTCTCATATTCTTTATGTTCGGTGCTTAGCCCCATTCTATCCATGAATCTTGGTAGGAGACTTTAATGCTATAACCAACCTAGAGGAAAAGAGGGGTGTGTGGGAAGGCTAGAACCTTCTTCCATGCTTCTTAGGAATAATATTCTCCACATGAACTTGGTGGAAATAAAGCCTAACAATGGATTGTATACTTGGAGTAAAAAGAGATGTGGTGAGGATTCCATTTTTGAAAGACTGGATAGGTTTCTGGTCTCTAGATTTTGGGTTGGTGACAATTGGGTAACCGGTTCAAAGATCTTGGATTGGTGAATTTTAGATCACTCGCATATCAAATTTTTAGCTTCCTTGTTTAGATTCATAAAGAATCCTTCTTTTAAGTTTCAACTTATGTGGCTTCAGGATCCCTCCTTGCAAGATCTTTTGTTAGGATGGTGGAGAAAAGGCAAGCCTATGTTTGGTACAGCGATGTATTCTTTTGTCAAGAGATCGCAGTTTGTGAAGTTTCAACTTAAGAAGTGGAATAGATGGTTTTTTGGTAATATATTTATGGCTAAGGCTTCCCAATTTCACTTAAATGTCATTACTCATTAGATTAGGCATCATGACCTTTCACAGAGGGGAACCTTTGAGATGAATTTGATGTCATGAAGGAAGTTGTAGAATGGGAATTGTGGGAGGAGATCATTTGGAAGCAAAATTATCCCATTGAATGGCTTTAGGAAGGAGACAAGAACATATCCTTTTTCCACAACTCCATCAAAGATAGAAGGCATGGAAACATGATTAATTCTCTTATATCTTCCCAAGGAATTTAGTTAACTTCTTTCCAGGAGATTTCAAGGGAGGCTACTCAGTTTTACTCCTCTTGTTTTATGGAGGACTCTCCCCTAGTGGTGGATGAAGGAAATATTATTCTAAACTGTATTCTCTCATTAGTTTTTAATGAGATGAATGACTCACTCATGAGTCTTATCTCCTTGGTTGAATTGGAGGAGATTGTGTTTCAGATGAAAAAGGGGAAAGCCCCTAGGCCAGATGGATTCTTGATAGAATTCTTTCAGTAATTTTGGGAGATTATCAAGTATGACTTACTGGAGGTGGTTGAAGAGTTGCAAAGGAACAAACAGATGTTGAGAGCTATGAATTCTACATTCCTAGCTCTTATCCCCAAAGAGAGGGGGCTAATTCACTGGATCTTTTTAGACCCATAGCTATTTGCAATGTGATATATAAGATTATCACAAAGTTGATTGCAAAGAGACTTAAGTCGTGGCTCAATGGGTTAATTTATGAAGAGGAAGGTGGTTTCATTTTAGGTAGACAAATTTTGTCCATGGGGTTGTAATTGTGACTAAGGACCTCCACTCCATGGCATCTTCATAGGAGAAGGTGATGTTCATCAAACTGGACATGGCCAAAGCTTATGATTGGGTCAGATGGGCGGTCCTTCAAAAAGTCCTTTTAGTGTTTAGGTTTGGTTTTGACTGGGTTAATTAGGTCATGAGTTGTGTTCTTCAACTTCATTCTCAGTTCTTGTCAATAGTGAGCGTTCAACTTTGTTTGGTGCTTTTAGGACTGGACCTTCGGCAAGGTGACCCTCTATCACCCTATTTGTTTATCTTGATGGCTGAAGGATTGGGAAGAGTTATAAAATCTCACATGAGGCAAGGATTGATCCAAAGATGGTGTTGGGGCAATAGTTTGTCTCCTCACTCTCATCTTTAGTTTGTTGATGGCACTGCTTTGATGGGCTTAGTCAAAGTTAGAGAGGCGGTTAACTTAAGATAGAGTTTAGATATATATTTGGCAGCCTCGTGGAAAAATATTAAGGAGCAAAAGTCCGAAATTTAATTCTTTAATACCCCCAACTTATTCAACTCAGGATTGCTTGGATCCTTAGATTTCAGATTGGAACCCTTCCTTTTGTTTACCTTGGTATTCCCCTTTCTGTTGGACCCCTACCCAGGGGTATTTGGCAAAATGTGTTGGATAAGTTTCATAGGCGGGTTAGTAATTATAATTTTTTAGGTGGCTGTCATTTGCTGGGAGAGTGGCATTATTGAAGTATGTGGTTCAAGCTCTTCCCATTTACAGGTGCTTAGTTTAGTCTGCCCATTTAAGCTTCATTAAGGATTTTGATGCTCTGTCCAGACAAATCTTATGGACTAGTAATCTAGAATCAATTAAGTGGAATCTGGTTAAGTGGGAATCTATTTCTAGGTCGAAGGAGGGTGGTCTTGGCCTCCGACATGCTAGTTTTAATGTTCAGGCCTTAGCATCCAAGCTCTATTGGAGGTGGTGCACTAACCAGGATCAAGCTTAGGCCAAAATCCTCACTACTAAGTACATAAGAGGGGTGTAGAATGAAGATGTTCCAAGGATTTGCCTCTTAGGTAAGGGTTCTATGATCTGGGACACTCTTAAAAGGGATGCGAATATATTAAGCAGGGGTTGTTCTAGATATTTAATAGGGGATCTAAGGCTCTTTTCTAGTTTGATTCATGGGATGGTTGCCCACTAATCTTGTCCATGTATCTGCACCTACAATCCATCTGCAATAGTTTTCTTGAAGCTAGTTGGAGTCAGGTTGAGGACTTCAAATTTTCTCAATACTTGGGTTAAGTTGAGGTGTTTAGATGGAAGGACCCCAATGAGTGGGTATTGGGGGGCTCAGTGGAGGATCGAGAAGAGTTAGCTTAGATTCTTGTAGTTCTTTGATGGGGAGTGATGCACTTGCTTGGAGCCCTAATCCTAAGGGATTATATTCAGTTGTCTCAGGATATTGGGAGTTGGATCGACAAAAATATGTGAGGATTGGTGTTTTCTAGTGGAAGAATGTGTGGAACAAATTTGCTTGGCCTAAATGCAATTTTTTCCTTTGGTTGGTTGTTCATAATAGGTGCCTCACCTAGGAAAACTTGCGAAAGAAAGTATTTTAGGGTCAGTCTATTTGTGTCCTCTATGACAATAGTGAGGAATACTCTCCTCATTTGTTTTTTAGTGTCCCTTTTCTAGAGAGATTTGACACTCTTGGTGGGGGGCTTGGAAGCAAGCTTGTGTTCATGTTTCCTCTCTAGTCAGGTTTTGGAGATGTATGGGGAGACCCCTAGCCAAGGCCTTCTTTCTTTAGGTAGCTTGGGATATTGGTCCCTCATCCATCCTTTGGCAACTTTGGTTAGAAAGTGTTGTCCTATTTTTCCCTTCATCCAAATAGTCAAAAACCTATAAAAGCTCTAAGTGTTTTCCCTTTTTGAAATGCAAGGAAAAACCCCCTAAAATGATTAAGTCCAAAAAATCCTAAGTGTTCCTTGTGTTTTTAGCCTTTTTGGAGTTTTAGAGTTATGTCTTACCCTCTTTGTCATGTCCTCCTTGTTGGCTCCGAACTCCACTTTGTTCCTTTGTAATTTGCCTAAGTACCTCAGGCACCGAAGGTTAGAGTTTTTGTCTTCCTTCTTGTTTTACGGAAGGCGGTAGGAGGAAGTCCCAAGTTCTAAGCTCCACTTCTTTCCTTTTAGAAATCTGTCTAAGTGTTTTAGATTTCGTCCAATGGGGATTCCTTCTTCCTCCTTCCTTTTGGAAGGCAGAAGACGGAAGGCCTGAAACTTGACTTCTACTGAACCATTTTTAATTGGCTAAGTCCCTAGGGAAATGGAGGTTGGGGGTTTCACCTTTTCCTTTTATTGTAGAAGACTGAAGGTGGAAGGCCCGAGGCTTGAAGTCTACCAAACTCATATATTTTTTTAAGTGTTGTCGATCTTGCGAAGTAGGGTTCTCTTATTCTTCCTATTGTTTTTGAAAGTGTAAGGCTGAAGGCCCCAGGCTTGACCTCCAATAGTTTCTTGAAATATTCTAAGGTAAAGGAAAAAGGGGAAAAGGAGGCATTTTTAAGCAAAATGTCAAGTTTGCAAACTGAAAAGTTTGCTGACCAACTGGTTCGCCGATTGTCGAAATCACTAACAAAGGAAGATGAGACAAAGGTAGATAAGAGAGCAAAAGGCCAAGTTTGTGAAATTAGAAAATCACCGAATAAAGAGAAGAGAGAGGAATGAAGGGAGAAACAAGTAGTTTGCAAAAGCAAGAAATTACTGACAAAGGAAGAAACAAGCCTAGTTCGTAAAAGTCAAATTTTGCCAACAAGGGAGAAAGAAGAGAAGACTGAGATAATCCAAGTTCGTGAAGAAGGGATTTTAGTGATAAGGCAAAATAAAAGTCAAAATTTGAAGTAAAGTAAAAATCAGTGAAAATAAAGCTTTTAATATAATGTAAAGATTTAAATATCTTAAATTAAAATATTTTAAAGTGTTGTAGAAGCTTTTCATAGGAACTTTTGGTAGGAATATATATTTTGAAATGCTTATCTTCTCCTCTCTGCCATGAATGCATTTCTTTATACAGGTGGATGAGTCAGCCACCAGTCTTCAATACAACAGATATTTCTCAGCTACTTCTTAGGATATTTTCTGCATTTATGTCAAACAAAACAGATGTACATAGACATTCCCTTTACAGAAATATCTTCTGGCAGGCCCATGGGCTAAATTTATTGCAGTTGATGACTTAGGTTAAATGTAAAATGCTATATATACGTGAAAATAAGATGTATTATTTTTGGCTTTTGGTTTGGAAAACCACATCTTGTATTGAACTTAAAACCTTGTCTCCTTGATAATAAACAAGAGATTTTTACCTTTTCATACAAATTTTCTGCACTATGTAGTACTTCTGCTTGAATCTTCATTTGTGAATCTCCTTTCTTTTTGGATTTCTATCAATTTCCTTTACCTCTGTAGGTGGTTTATGAGTTGTGTATGCTTATCTATTGTTTGATATTTTTCTATACATAAATGGTTGATCTGTGAGTCAAACATTCTAACCTAATGTATCTCCTTTCCCTTTTAGTTTCTCCTTCTTCCCCTTTTCCTAGTGGTGTTAGATTAGGTTTAGTCCTAGTTTACCCTAAATCTCATATTCAGAAAGAGCAACCAAACTTCTCTGGAGGTTTGATTTCCTTTGCAGGGTCTAACAACTGGAAATCACTCCCATGTTTCATTAGATTGTTTCAGCAAAGGCACTTCAACATAGGGTCCAAATCCAAGTGACAAGAGTTTTTGGCATGCCTGAACTAGTTTTATGATCCTTATCATCCATTAAAGAGTTTTGGTGTGCTCTTTTTTATATTTTGCCTTTTAGGGTAGTCTCTCCAACACCATGGTGACTCTACTGATCAAATCTGTTGGTGAAAGTAGCCTAGATGCCTAAAGAGCTTCATTTGCTTTCAAAAGCATCTCAACCACCTGATGAATGTTGGCAAGAGACATTGCTATATTGAATAATTGAGTGTTGTCATTGATGGCAATAAGGCAAAGAGGGTACATCAGTATGACAAGAAGACATCATTTCAGAAGACCAACTTGGATTGGCAACAAAGCACAAAAGTATTCAAGTCCGGAAGGCCAAAATGACTAAGTATGGACAGCATTCAAAGTAAGGGATAGAAAGTGAATTAGTATGCCTCCGTAGATGAAGACCTGTAAATGCATTTCATGTATGATGACTCATATCTATTTAATGATGACATACTCCAGTGTTCAAGTCATGACTTCCTCTGGAAGTCATTTGGAGAAAATGTCTAAGTCTGGATGAACAGAGGTAAGACATGAAATGTGTACAGTACAAAGTAAAAGGGTCTGTATTCCTCCATAATTGTATATTTTGTTCTATGGTTTTGAGGAAACTAAGAGACATGTCACGACTACCTAAATCTAGGATTATAGCTCTTGAAGTTCAATAGATCACATTCTACAAACTTTCCAATATCGGCTTCCAGTTTGACAATATTTCTCTGTGATAATGCAATAGTTCCAAGATCCGCATTTTGACATACAAGTTTATCTAGTTTCTGTTGAAAATAAAGGTAGAACTATTGTTATGAACTTTAAAATTTTGTGCAGCAAAGCTAAAATAAAGATTAACTTGTAGCAATTTACTCAACAATTGATTTGCACATTCAATTCAATATAGAAGAGAAGAAGAAGAGAAGAGAAGAACTTGCACATTATTTACGTGGAGAAACCCTTTTGGGAAAAAAATCCACACCCAAAGATATTTCCTGCTTGTATTAAATCTTCTTTGAAAGGATTACATTTAATACTTGAAATTTCTCTAAGTCCTTGATGCACTTCAAAAACTTCTTTCTTTTTTTTCTCTAAGTCTTTTTTCCTGAAATCAGCTCTCTGGAAAATGTATGGGGTTGTCAATTAAAAAAAAAGCACTTCCTTTTTTTCAAGAACTTCTTTTTAATTCAAGAACCCTCTTTTAATTCAAGCACTTCTTAACAAGAACTTGAAACTCAAAATATAATCAATTACATATGATAACATAGCTTCCAAAGCTCATGCAAAAATCAAGTTCACTTAAATTGAGAAGACTAAACTCAAACATAGTCCAAACACTAAGTTAACTAATCCTCCAAGATGTGGGTGCCCAAGTTGGCTAAAAATAGCTTTCCCATCATCAAACTGATGGAGAGCGCACAGCGGGAAACGTAGATCGGGTCCCTGTTTCCTCTTAATCAATAAGACTTAGCAAATGAATTGCCGATACATTTCCATCGACAAGACGTACACGAAGGGATTTGCGAAACACACTCTAGCGGTCCTTCCTTAGCTAAGAAAATCATGCGTTTGGGATACTATTGGCCGAACATGGAAATATATTCATATCAGTTTGTGAAGAAGTGCAAGCAGTGCTAGATACACGTGAACCTGATACATGCACTAACTCAAGAGATGATACCTTTAACGACACCTTGGCCCTTTTGTCAATGGGGACTTGACCTTGTGGGTAAAATCCACCCGCCCTCATCCAACGGCGACAAGTTCATAATAACTGCCACTGAATACTTTACCAAGTGGATTGAAGCTGTTCCCCTCACCACTGTCACAGGCAAACAAATTTCCTCATTCATCCTCAATTATCTCATCTATAGATACGGAATTCCCTCATCCATTATCACGAATAACGGAAGACCTTTCAAAATCTAGGATGTGCAAGAGCTTTGTGACAGATTCAAAATCCAACACCATTTCTCCACACCCTATTACCCCTAAGGCAATGGTCAAGCAGAAGCACCCAACAAAACAATCTTGAAACTCCTCAAGAAGATAGTCAATGATGCTGACAATGATTAACACATCCAACTCAATCTCGCTTTGTGGGCCTATCGAACCAATATACACAATCCCATAGGTGTTACCCCTTACGCCCTTGTCTATGGATTAGAAGCCATTTTGACCATTGAGGTTGAGTTAACATCTCTAAGGGTGTTGTTAAAAGGTCTCATAACTGATGAAGAGTATAGAGTTTCTAGATTACAAGAGCGAGAGCTGCTAGAGGAAAAGAGACATAAACCCTTTAATCATCTCAATGCATATCAATAAATGATGTTACGAAGCTAAAACCACAGAGTCCGTCCAAGAGTCTGTAAGGTTGGAGATCTAGTACTTAAAGAAAATCCCTATAATCAACAGGATTGGGAAAAGAAAGGCAAGTTTGAACCCAACTGGCTTGGGCCTTATGTGATCGTTTCTGCCTAT